>JACEEZ010001313.1:210000-225000 GCA_016584305.1 Chionoecetes opilio
GTACTCCACTTCTGCTGAGAAATATATTCATCTTCTGTCTACAAGTTGGTAATTATTCCTCATACCCATGCACGCATATTTTAAGAGACACTCGGTAGACATACACAGACCTCAGAACACGTGTTGACCACACCACTCCTCTGAGCCTTAACCGCTCGTGCCACGGCTACCACAACCGACGCTACCAACACGCCCGCCACCAGCATCTCATCTCATGTTCCTGCCCTGCCTCTACTCATCATATTCAAGTTATGTACCATACTCCCAGTACACCCCTTCCATTACTCATCACCCCCACCCATCACCCATCACCCCCCACCTATCACCCATCACACCCCACCCATTACCCCCTACCCATCACCCCCCACCCATTACCCATCACCCGCCACCCATTACCCATCACCTCCCACCTTTCACCCATCACACCTCACTCATTACCCATCACCCCACACCCATCACACCCCACCCATTACCCATTACCCATCACCCCACACCCATTACCCATCACCTCCCACCTTTCACCCATCACCCCCCCCATCACCCCCACCCATCACACCCCACCCATCACCCATCACACCCCACCCATCATCCACATATATTTGCGTCTTGAGGGTATTGAAAAGGCACAACATCGTAACACAGTAATTATATTTTGACATGCGTCCCCCCCGTCCGCTAGGATCGCTGCCGTCCATGAAATCAAAATGGCGCGGCCCGAGTGACGCCTCTCTTTGAAGCTCTCTGGTGTTATTGCGGAAGGTAGGGCGTCAACCCCTTGCATGCAAAATCATTAAAACTACCCTTGGAAAGGCTTGATGCAATAAGACCTGGAGGTGGAGATAAACTACATGCGATTTGTTATCAAATGAGAGGGAGCTGATACGGGGCAGGCTTATATATTTTTCCTCCATTAGTGTACCAATGGAAATTCTGCCTCTTGCCTCATCGCTCCTCATAATTCATTCACTCCTTCATGACTGAGAAAATGAGAGTTACCTTTTATCAAACAACCATTCAAATGGCAATCGTGATATTTTGATCGTATTGCATGTAGTTGTGTTGTGAAGTGCGTATAGTTGTGAAGCAAAAGAAATATGACCGTTATCAAGTAACTCGATCTACGAATTAGAGAAATTTCATCATGTGTGGCAACGATTTCTCAACGCTCTATGCTTGTTTCTCTAAAATATATTTTCACTGTACGCAATGATGGTTATTTTCTCTTTAACAAACTGAAGGAGAAAATTTGAATATTGAAAAATTACCAACACACACTTTTATTTTTTTCTACTTACTATTAATATTTATTTTCTTTCTTCCTCTTTTTCTTTACTTGGTTTAATGCTGTGCTATCTTTTTCTTTGTTTCTCTCTCTTTTCTTTCCTTGGTTTTGTTATGCTATACATGCATATGTATGTTATACATGCATGTATATTTCCCTTTTCTTTCCTCATATTATTTAAGTTAGGCAATATCCTTTTTCTTTCTTTTCTTTTCTTTCCGGTTAGGCTATGTCACTTTCTCTTTCGTTATCTTTCTTTAATTTTCTCCGTTTTTTTATATAGGTTATTAATAACTTTTCTCCTTTCACTCTATTTTAATTCCTTTATAAGCTACGCTTTCTTTCTTTCTTTCTTTATCTTTTCTCCTCAGTTTTGACATATTTTTCTCTTGTTACAGCAGCTAAATCAATTATTTTATCTACAACAAATGCTCAATCATCATGTTTTTCTTAAGATATACATCATGAACTGTTTCCTTTCAACTTATAACATATATTCATATATTTTTCAACTTTGTACACTGTGAACTGTTTGCATAATCTTTTCACTTGTATTCCAGTATTAACACTTAACAAGCAGAGGTAGTCACATCACAGGAATATCACCTAACCCTTGCAATTCACTATCCACAGGGAACACCATGGCACAACACAAGGAACCGCTGAATCACCGATAGAATTCAACGAAACACAGAGAAGCGTTCTGCCCGTACAGCCATGTTTCCGCTACTGAGGCCTGTCATCCCAACCCTTATCCTCGTTCTTGGCTTCCTCGTCGCCACAGCTCAGGATTTCAACAAGTTAACGGATGAAAACTACTTAACAGATTTCAAAAGAGGATGGAAGGATCAACACCCTATAAGACGGAATAATGGAATGCGCGGTGGTGACTTCTCAGGAGGGTTCAAGGGAAACGAACACTCCAAGGTCAAACGTCGAAATGGCGGTAAACTGAATCCGTAAGTATTGATACCTATGCATTTTGTTCCTCTTTTTGCTTTCTTCTTGATCTGTTATGCCTTAGTCAGGACTTTAATGTTCCTGATTCACGAGGGGGTTACGGTTAACGTAGTTTCTGATGTCTTGGTTGTAAGAATGCTACCGTAGTTCACGATTTAAAGTTTACGGTAAATTGTTCTGTGTTAGAATGGATTTGCGATCTTTTTTCTAACTCACGATCAAAATCAATATTATCCATTGCACTAGATAAGCTTGGTCTATTGATTATTGTTTTTAATCGTGGTCACATATGTGTATGTATGTTTCTCCCATAATCTACGTTATTTCAGGTGTTCATCATAACATCAAATTAACCAGAGTTCTTCTTCATTAGATACTCACGGTCAGAGAGCATCCCCTGAATGTTTACTGACTTGCATTTCGACTAATATGTTTTTCCTTGATCCACAAAAGTATACATAAGAAGTCATAAATCAACAAATTACCATTAAATGTATCTGACTAAAATACGATTAGTCTGCAACTTGTGAAACTGTCGTCAATTTTGGAGAGCCAATTATCATTTTGAGTGTTTAGGTATGAATATTTGAGTATGTTATTTTTCTGCATAAAAGAGAGAGAGAGAGAGAGAGAGAGAGAGAGAGAGAGAGAGAGAGAGAGAGAGAGAGAGAGAGAGAGAGAGTAGCCAAGATACAAAATAGCGTTTTTCACCAAATGACTATTAAATACTGCACTGTGGAGGCTCGAACACGTGATAATGGTGTGTTTCGTGTAGTTTATTCGAGGCACGTGCTAATGTTTTGTAATATTCTAAACATTACTTATTTCACGATATCATTGGTGTACATATGAGGTAAGAGGAAGGTATTGCAGTTTTTTTTTCAATAAGCTACGCTGCTACAACCTTTTTAACTCAAGTTTGCAGCCCTTAAGCTGCGTCCACACTGTGCCTCATGACCGCGCTCTGAGACAATGGGTGGTGCAGGGTCGTATCTATGTAATGACTTTGGGGTGGTGTTGCTGTGACGGGCGAGTGTCCACACTATATTCTATATAGCCATGCTGCGCGTCACCAGTCGCTGCAGAGCTGCAGAAGGTGAACATGGATGACGTCAGCACCAATCCAAGAGACCATTTTGTGGAGCATTGTGGGACTGTGTTGCGCAAATATGAAAGATTAAAGTCAAGAATGAGAAAGATTTTTTATTTATAAGATTAATTCTTTGGCCATTCCATTCAAACTTAAACTTCTAAGCTTATTCGTGTAGTCCTTGTTCCTCACTCGCCATTAACATGGATATTACTTGAGGAGATCAATTAAAGTAATCGTCCAGACCCAATTTTTTTTTGCCGAATTATGTTGAATGTACATTCAAAACACCTAATCCACCAAAAATAATTGGTTTCCAGGCCTTATTTCCGTAAAAACACGACTTATGTAAAAAGCGCGCGAAAAAAAAAATCTTCCCTTCAACAGGGCTACGACTGTTATTGATGACGTCAGAACAGGGACGCCCGCAGACACTATGTCTGACACCTGTCGGCAAATGTAATGATGAGCGATTGTACTTCGGTGTCAGACAGTGAATCTGTCGCTGTGACAGATCTAGAGTACGATGCTCAATCTGACACCGAAAGAAATGACGCTGGTCGCGTATACTATGAGGAAAATGAACCTCAGATTGTCATGGGATCCTATATGTTTGAGCCCGAGTACGAGGTGGATGAACAGGTGTTAGCAGAGCCTAAGGTTCAGCAGGAGGACCTGGCACTTCTCCAAAACATGGATTGGTAAATAATGTTAAACCATGTGTGTGTGGGAATCACAATGAAGGTACTTTCGAGAAAATCCTATGGTTAGTTTTGGAACTACAGTCAAACGTCATTACTCGGAAATCACATACTAGCATTAACTACAGCATAGAGTTGGAAAATATGAGGGCGGGAAGGCAGAAAGTGTGACAGCCACACCACCACAGGGTCTCTCACCACAGGGCACGCCCACTCCACAACTGGTTTACTTGGTTTACTTGGTCTTGTTAAGAGGCAAAGCCTCACAGTCGTGGTGGTCCACCGCTGCTGCCAGTCCTGGCGTCCCTGTCTAACAGGGCCACCTGGTCTGGTATGGTGTTGGACTGAGTCACTGTCTTACGGGGGGGCGCCGCCCTTGTCCAGCACACCCATGTACACAGGCTCACCTCACACTCGTCGTCCCAACCCACACACTGGGTAGCCGACTAGTCGTGCTGCACACTCTCACCCAGTCTTTCACCCGCTGTGTACCCTCACTACACACCGTTTTTCAACACAACTGCTCGCCCCAACACACTATAGGCGTGTATCACCCTACACACGCCACTCCTTTCCGTATCCAACTTTTCTTGAAAGGCACAGCTGTTTTGCTGCACCCATAAAGGATGCATGCATGTGGCATATAGCAAAAAAAATCTATCAGAAACACCCAAATATCTTCAAGTACTATATTTATCTCTGTGTTTACGTGCCTCTCTGATCAGCGCAGGAAGAGGAGCCTCCCTGATGCTACGTCACCGAGCCTGAGCCTGAGCGTCTGCAAACCTTGAGAGTGTTTTGAAAACTCGGGGAATTTGCAGATTTTGATTGCGGATTATTTAAAAACGGCTGACTGGATACAAAAAGTGACGACGTATTGTCGATATACTCGTTAATGGCTATGATTTGATTGCATTAAATCAGGAATGATGAAATGGTCTGGACGATTACTTTAAGTGAAGTATGCTGACAGTGTCCAGTCAGTTTTGATGGGCATCAGCCATGGCGATGGTGCGGAGCGACACGCTTCCCCTCTCAATGGGAAGCGAACAGCTACTGTAACGTCTGTAAGTTACAAACTTACAACCCACAAATGACCACTCTGGGCATTTGCTGGAAGCACGCTGTACAAGCCCTCGGGGCGACCAAATTCCGTGCTCGGCAACAGAGCGCGGACTCATCATCCTAGTGTGGACGCGGCCTTATAAAGAAATCCCCGTCCACACTGTGCCTCATGACGCGCGCTCTGTTAGCGGCTCTGTTGAAAATCGAGGTTTTCAACAGCGCCATGCGTCGTGCTGAGGTAATCCAGTCGGCCCGATTGGATGGGCATGCTGAGCTCCTCAGTGCTGCAACTGGCTCCATTGAGGGGAGACGTCGCTCGCCGCGCTCCATGATGTATATCAATACATGGTATTATCAAACTACCAGATGAATGAGATGATATTTAGGAAGACTGAAAATATCATCATCTTCACGAGACATTACTGCATGTCATGAATATAAATAAATTACAGTAAACTATACCAAGAATAAGATAATGAAACCAAAGCGAAATAGTGTAAAAAAAAAAAATCCTCTCTCACCTTTTTTTATTCAACTCCTTGTTATTCCTGTAATTTGTTTTGCATGGAATTTTTATTTACTGTCTCGGAATCAGCACACTTTTCCGATTTTGATGGTATGTGATACGTCTCAATGCAAAAATATATAGGTGGTAAAAAATTGCAATGAACATCAATCAACCTTGTGACGGAGTGTCGCCTCCCGCCATGGCGGTGAGGCACAGTTTGGACGCGCGGGTGGGCATTCAACACATCCACCTGCCTCGTGTATCTCTGCATGAGGCACAGTGTGGACGGGGCTTAGAGATTGGGATAGCTGAGTTTCGATAATCATTAGGCTGTGAAATCAATCGTCACAACGCTGAACTCAATACTTAGGTAAAGATGGGCAGACTAGGGTTTCCTGTTTTGGGGATTTCTTAGCCTCCCGGGATTCTGGGACAAACCAGGATATTTCCCTGGATCCCAGGATTTCTCGCATCAGGTAATATTTGTACTAACTAATGCTGTGCGAAGTGCGAACCCCACATACTTTATTAGTGTGGTATTTGCATATTATCTGACAGGCAATTGAATTGCTAAATTTCATGACACTGAAGCAATGTTCACTTTATTAACTTGCATACTGGTGCAGAATTAGGTACATAATCTGACTAAATATGCAAAAAATGTATTATCTAATCTCATTCCGTTATCCATAAAAGAAACTCAGACATTGGGATTGCATTCAAAGTTAGCTATCATAAGTGAATAAGAATTCTATATTTAATGGCATTTGGAAGCCACTTTCTACAAAAACCTTAAGAAACCTTTTAATGACCATTGGGAAAACATAAAGATAATAGTATAAAATCATTTGTTCACGGTGCACACAAGACACACAGTCACGGTGCACACAAGACACACAGTCACGGTGCACACAAGACACACAGTCACGGTGCACACAAGACACAGAGTCACGGTGCACACAAGACACACAGTCACGGTGCACACAAGACACACAGTCACGGTGCACACAAGACACACAGTCACGGTGCACACAAGACACACAGTCACGGTGCACACAAGACACACAGTCACGGTGCACACAAGACACACAGTCACGCACACATCAAAAGTTGCTCATGAAATGACACTCCAAGAACCACAAACAGTCAATCTCCTTATGTTAGCCACAAAAGAAATCCAATGATATATATAATGAAATTAAAAGATAGCCATTGTACAAAAAAAGAATTATCATATGCCATTTTGAAGCCCTAAGCCCTACCCTACAAGAAAAGTGTTCAGTTTAGAACACTTTCCCTCTCTCTGTCATGCGTTTTGTATTTTACGTAGTGCAAATCTGAGATAAGGAACAACAATAAGAATCCCGGGATTTGAACCAATTTACCGGGAAAAAAACATAACCACTTACGCCCGGGATCCCAAGATACCGGTAAGGAAACCCTAGTGCATACGCTATGCTGCGCGAGGCCTTCGGTGCTTATCTCCGTGGCATTAGCCCTTTGAGCCTGTGGTGGGTGAGGACTCGTTACCCCGGGACACAGGGCTAGTGTGACATCTGGATTACCACAGTTACTTTCCCCAGTTTTCCCCACGTACCCATTTATCAACCCCCGAAAGGGAGGAACAGCTGTTTTGGCTGGTCGCCGACTTGCCCTGGCCCTGATTCGAATCAGGGCCCGCAGATTCGTAGCCAGGCAAGCTAGCCACTACACCACGGAGGCGACAATACTTTAGCTATCAATACTTAGACTGCATATATTAAACGGCGGATTGGTACTGCAAAATGAGCACAGAATCAAAAGCTTCCACTCGATCGTCTTTACTTATGCTCGTAAACACAAAGCAAATTATTTCTATCTTTGCAGCATTGTTACAGGCTATCCTTCTTGAATATTTTCCGTACATAACTCGGAATAGATTATATAATAATATATAGATACAGCTTCACCACGAATATTATCAAGTATTCTCACTAAACAAACAAATGAAAAAGATGTAAAAAAATATATTCATGAGTAAGACAATTAGTTTGTATAACGTGGAGATGTAGAATATATGCCAGTTGAAAAAAAGATATATATTATATATATTATATATATATATATATAATATATATATATATATATATATATATATATATATATACAAAACGTTGGAGGCGGACTAAAATAGAGAGACAGACAGTTCTCGTTAATTAATTAACTACAATGCATGCAATACACAAATTACGACCCCCCCCCCCCCCCTAAACTCACTCACTCACTTGAAGAGAAAAAACCCTTTAAGAAAATATATAAAATCATGCGACTTATATAATATGGAAGGGACGGGGAGTGAGAAATAAATGGTAAAAATGATATTGATAATTATGATATACATATATAGATAGATAGAAATAAAGAGATTACCACATGGGTAACTAAAGATTTCCAGGGATACATAAAAGATGACAAGCGCAATTAATGATAAGTCAGTGGAAAAACAGGCTAAGAATTAGGTTAATAACCCTCGAGCTGCAGTCTTTTTTCGCTCTCTCTCTTTGTCAGAGAGAGAGAGAGAGAGAGAGAGAGAGAGAGAGAGAGAGAGAGAGAGAGAGAGAGAGAGAGAGAGAGAGAGAGAGAGAGAGAGAGAGAGAGAGAGAGAGAGAGAGAGAGAGAGAGAGAGAGAGAGAGAGAGAGAGAGAGAGAGAGAGAGAGAGAGAAATGGCGAAACTGCAGGAGGGTCCTTGCTCCCCCATTTGAAGGCGGTGTCTCCCCGGGTGACCCCTCAATAGACAAGTTGTCTGTAATGAGAAGACGTAAGAAATGTGTTCTGCCATGTTTGTAGAGTGTCATAGTATATAACAAGTGCTTGTGGGCCCTTCGGACCCATGTATTGATGTTTGTAGTAGTAGTATATTTTAAACAACAATGTGAGTGCAAACTCCAATCGTGTTGTTGCTGTCGTTGGTCACTGGTCAAAGTGCCTCGGGGTAGACCACCTACCACCACGGTAGCCTGCCTCACCCCAGCCCCACGCCTGTCTCACCCCAGCCCCACGCCTGTCTCACCCCAGCCCCACGCCTGTCTCACCCCAGCCCCACGCCTGTCTCACCCCAGCCCCACGCCTGTCTCACCCCAGCCCCACGCCTGTCTCACCCCAGCCCCATGCCTGTCTCACCCCAGCCCCACGCTTGTCCTGCAAGCACCACACACACACACACAACACACACACACAACACACACAACACACACACACACACACACACACACACACACACACACACACACACACACACACACACACACACACACACACACACACACACACACACACACACACACACACACACACACACACACACACACACACACACACACACACACACACTTACACACGCACACAGACGGTAAGTCCATGAGTCTACGGAATTAGTGAAATGCGGCAAGACCTTATCGCAGAGTTAATTCCTGTAATCAAATCTCTGAAAAATGTTTTTAGCCCAAAACCCCCCTTCAAAATTATTCAATCGACATTAGGGTACGCCGTAGGTCCAATGAAAAGTGAAATATAGATTATTTCGAATTTGGCAGGGTGTTTTCTTATGTAAAATTTAATTTTAAGGGTGGTTTGTCCGCTTCAACTTTTTGGTTTGAGCACTTCTTGCTATGCAAAAATTGACTTTTATATTTATATGCAAAACATAGCTTAAAGTGCGATTTTACATAGTAAGAATTGCTCAAATGCAAAAATGGAGTTAGATAAAATCGTCTTATAATTCTATTTTACATAGGAAATTGGCATGCCAAAGTTGAGAAAAATAATTTTTTTTATACGGCGTACCCTAACCAGGGTACCAAAATAGTTGGATTGGGTTACGATGGGAGGAAGGACAAGATCAGGGCGATGGTGCCCGACAGCTATGGGAAACTGCACCCAAGGTTGATCAGGTAGGAGCATGTGTCAGTGACAGAGGAGCCATCTGGAAGGTACCTTTGGCACTTTGTACCAGAGGACCCGGTGCCACCTGAGAAGCCTGCGTTCAAGGTGGCTCAGGTTCTCTATGATCTGCTGGTGACATACGACTCCACCGACTCACTGATCGTACTGCAAGGTGACTCAACTAGGGCCAACACGGAGTGGAAGGGTGGTACTCACGCCCATTTGGAGAAGATGCTGGGACGCAAGCTCTTCTGGAGTATATGCGTGTTGCACACAAACGAGTTGCCCCTGCGCCACCTTATCACCAGCATCGACGGGCCTACCTCATCTGACACTGGCTTCACGGGTCCAGTGTGCAGTCTGCTGTCCAGCGTGAATGAGATGCAGTACAACGCAGAGTTCAGAGGAGTGCCAGGCGGTGAAGATCTCACGGAGATACCGGAGTATATCCTGGTCAACATGTCCACTGACCAGCAGGTCTCCTACCAGCTGGTCCAGGCTGTGAAGCGGGGCGTTCTCCCGTCCGAGCAGCAGGAGATCAAGTGTGGCAAGGTGTCCCACTCCAGATGGCTCACCACAACCCAGTCGCTCGTGTACATGTGGACCAGAAAGCATGGACTGACTGGCAAAGAACTGAACACCCTGGAAATTCTAGTCAAGTACTGCCTGCAGGTGTACTTCAAACTCTACTACGACATTAAGGTTCACCACAGACTAGAGGACGGCCCCAAGCACATCCTCACGCAGCTCAGAGTGATGAGGTCGCAGCCCAAGAAGGTCCAAACAGCTGTGACCTTCTACGTGCGGACAGGAGCATGTGAACCCCAGAATGTGTCCTCCTCTCACTGATGGTGAGTCAGAGTGAGGACGACCGCAGGTTCGCCATGACCCAGATTTTGAAGCTGAGGGCTGGCGAGGAGTATGGGGACACCAGTGTAAGACCTCGCATCACACTCAAGCTGAACTTGTCAGCCACCAGCTTGCAGACACTGATCAGCTGGCAGCTTGGCCAGGTGCACGAGCCGGCATTCACCTGTTCACTGTCCGGGGATCAGATCCATGAGATCCTGGTCAAGCCGTACGAGGTTCCGGAGTTCTCTATCCACACTCAGAGCACCGAAAGAGTCGTGAAGCAGGTGACAGAGGCTGCGGCAGCAGTAGTGGGGCAGCAGGCCAGAGACGGGTTCATCCGGGCTCGGGCCCACCACCGGGAGACCATGCCCTGCTTCAGGTCTAAGAAGGGAATGGTGGACACGTTCTAGGCCAACGTAGAGGCTGTGACACTGTGATGTAGTGCCTGATGAACCAACTGATCAGAAAGAGCTTACCACGCTAGTAATTTGGAACTCATATTGGTGCATGATGCAATACACAGGACCAACCGGACACTGCGTACTCATTTAAGCATTATTCGATAAGGGTGCAATATAAAAGTGCGATTTTGCATAGTAAGAATTGCTCAAATGCAAAAATGGAACAAGATAAAATCGTCTTAGAATTCTATTTTACATAGGAAATTGGCATGCCAAAGTTGAGAAAAAGAATTTTTGTTATACGGCGTACCCTAATCGACATGGAACCAAGCCGTTTACCTCCTACGATTTATTTGCAATTTGTTGAGCCTACTCTCATCAAAATTGAATTTACAGTTTCGGCTAACCAAAACAGACAGACACACACACACACAGACAGACAGACAGACAGACAGACACACGGCTACTCCTATAGTATATTAGATAGATATAATTCCTACAAAAAAAAGAATAGTTCATACTGTAAAAGTGATGATAAAGTTGACTGCTCGAAAAATCGTCCGCCATTGCCGTGACGGCACACGCTGGACAGACGGGGCAACCGAGTATCCACTGTGGGGTGACTGAATGAGAAAGCATGAAAAATGAGAAAGCATAAAGGAATTGTAGTGGATTGCCTTGACTGAGAGGATTAAGATCATTTAACTGATTTAGGAACTGTGGTATGACTGAGTGATAAGGTATGGCTGATTTCCTATGTTTGTCCTTTGTATTATGGTAGAGAGACAATCCTTACTCCCCTTGACCACTGTGTGGTGTGAATATTGTTTGCAGAGGCGAGGAGCTTCTCTACATACCTATCCTATATTTTCTTCATACTTTGTATATTATCATCTCTAGTATTTCAAGCCACTGATATACTTCAGCCTAAACATATAATACACATGTACATTTCAACTCAGTAATACAACCATCAAAAAGGCCCTCAGAGCAGTACATGCGGCCTTTGGACATGGGGAAATATCGGCGAACAGCCATCCACCATCGCTTCCTTATCTTGATTTTTTGGGGAATTGAGATTAATATCCTCCCTGGTGTTGACCTGCTATGGTATTAGTGCACATTGGCACGTAGCACCAATGATGTTTATTCGCCCTTCCCTTTGGCATATGGTTTTGCTGGTGTCATTATAAGTAAACACCGTGCTTAGCCTCCACTGCCTCCCGCGTGTGTCCAGCTGATGACGTCACGACTAATGTCGGAGCTTTTTGCATTCACCTCACATTTGGGCAACTTTAAACCTTCTTTTGGTATACTTCTTGCCTTTTTTTCTTTGAAATGATAATGGTTAGTGTGATTTTTTAAAGTTTAGGAATCTATTGGCCAACCTTTTACAAAAAAAATTGTGTTAGCCAACTTGTGTATTCAGGGTGGCGCCCTCCCTTTGAATAACTACATCAATTGGTAACATACTGAGAAAAAAAAGCCAATTATGTTAATCTAAAATTTATAATCATGTATGGATCTCTAAAAACGTGATGACGCAAAATATGTATTCACATAATATCATATATACCTCATTACATGTATAGCCAATCCCAGCTCATTTTTTACCCATCTTTTTCTTGTGAGGATGGCCGGGGCGGTGCAGAGGCGGCTACTGCCCGTTGAATCACTCCTGGGATAAACTCCGGATGCTTTTACGTGTGGGTTCCTGGAACGTTCTGAACCTCTCAGATGATCATCAACTGCCTCTCCTATTGGGCGAGCTCAGTAGGTTGAGGGTGGATATAGTGGGACTCTCTGAGACGAGGATGCCTGGCAGCGGCGAGACTAGCAGTGAGGGTTACACCTACATACTACGGGTCCGGCGTGAGCAATGTTACCCGTCACTGGAGAATAGGTATAGGCATCTCCAGCAAACTGCAGCCGTCTGTTGTTGAGGTTACTCCGGTTGATGAGCGTGTAATGTGGGTGAGGACGAAACACACTCTGAGTTTCATGTGTCATGTTGCAGTGTACGCTCCTACCAAGGTGTGTGAAACTAAAGAGAAGGAGATGTTTTACGCCAAACTCGGCTCTGTATTAGATCAGTGTCCTCCTCGGGACACACTCATTGTCTTGGGCGACTTCAATGCTACTACTAGCACTCTGAGATTTAGCTATGAGATATGTGTTGGTCCCCATGGCTGTTGATCCAGGAACTTTAACAGAACTCTCCTCCTGAATTTTGCAAGGTCTAGAATGTTGGGAATTGCAGGTTCTTGGTATCAGAGACCAGAGCTGCACCGCTGGTCATGGTATAGTAATACCGCAGGCGTAGCTAAGGAGATCGACCACATCCTCGTTGGTACTTGTTAAAGGATTCTCCAGAACTGCAGGGGTTGCCGGGGTGCTGAATTTTTTGCAAATGATCACAGATTTGCTCTTGCTACACTTAAGCTTCATTTTAAGTCCAGAAGAATCACAAGAGGTAACCAGTGGCAGAGCGGGCAGTCTCATATCGGTTCAATGTGCTCGGTATCTTCGGGGACCCTGTAGAACTTTGGAATGCCTTCAAACGTGAAACTCGGTAGGCTGCCAATGAGTGTACTGGGGAGCGCCCCTGGTCAAGGCGTGATTTTGTCTTGACGGAGACGTTGGAGAATATCGTGGAAAGTCGCGCTGCCAGGCTTGCTGAGAACCAAGACCAGTGCAGGGCTCCGTTACGCAGGACTAGAACTCTCCTGGGGAGAGACAAGGAGAGGCATGTCAGGAGTCTCGCTGAGGATTTCAAGGCCATTTCAACGTTAATGACCTTCGAACCGCCTACCGAGCCCTGAAGAAGCTCTACTCCATATCTCCATCTCGATCTAGTGCTATCCGAGCAGCAGATGGACGCCTCGTATCGGACAAGGATGGACAGATGCCTCGTTGGCCTGAGTACTTTGGGCAGTTGTTCAAGGTGGGCACTCCAATTGGGCAGCTTCACACCACTGGGTTACGGGCAGTGGATACCGATCCTACCATTGATGAAACCGCACCCAATCTAACGAAGTCAGAAAGCCTGTAGCAAAGTTAAGCGGTGAAAAGGCAGCTAGTGTTTGTAATATAGTGCGACCTTGCTGGATGTAAGGCCGCAGTCTAGATCATTCATATATATCAGGAAAAGAACTGGAACCAAGACCGAACCCTGAAGTGCCCAACTTAAAACATCTAGCCAATTCGATGCCCCATCATTAATAACTACACGTTACTTACGATTTGAAACTTTGAAAGCCAATTGGCAGTCCATCAAAACAACTACTCTCTAAACCATGCACTTCTAGTTTGGTTAATAGCTGTTTATGGGGAACTGTATCAAAGGCTTTCTAAAAATCAAGATATATTGTATCTGAGGGTATGTTATCGTCCCAGTTTGAATAAATAACATTGAAAAAATCAAGTAAGTTGGTTAGGTAAGATCTGTTATTACGGCACCCATGCTGAGAGTTATTTATTTAGTTATTATAGTCTAGATGGGACACTATTTATCCCACAATATATTCCCGAATACTTTAACTGTCACATAATTTGGACTGTTTGGGTGATATTGCTTACGAGGCATTAACTCTCTTTCTTAAGTATCGGCGTTAATTACCGTAGATAACAGTATAGTCGCCAGCTGCAATAATGTCGCCAGCTGCCATCTATTACGAATTATAGCATTACTACTAATGTGTATGTGCCACAGAAAATGATGCACAGTAGTTTATATCATGACTGTACGTATAATCTACCCTGTTTCAGTGTTGTTTTATGCTTTGTATCTGCAAGTATATACGGTTTCAAATTTCACTATTCGTTTTTTTTCGCGCGACGACGACGTCGGAAGCACACTCAGTAAATAAACACTAATTGGCGACCTTATTGTTGGTGGCCACTCTGGTGATATTTTTGCAATTTGTTCATTTATAGCCATACTATGACACAGATGAAGACACAAAATGACAGACACTCGCCAGATAGCCCCTTCTAACTTTCCTGAAATCATGGATGTAGAAATGTAAGTGTTAACGCCACCAGACGTCTGTAAACAGAAAAAAACGTTGTCCTGGCGACTTTAGTGTTATCTACGGTAGCTCACTTTCACATACCTTGAACTTTTTTTTTACAATAGCAATCAATTAAATTCAATCATTAATGGGAGCGAGAATTGGCTGTGACATTCACTATGTAATTTAGGTGAGATGTCGTGAGC
>JACEEZ010001313.1:230000-235000 GCA_016584305.1 Chionoecetes opilio
ACAAAAGTTATTCATTGTGATTAATTTTCAAGCCTTTGATAGTACTAACAACATTTTATGAGTATTCAGACTCTCGGTTATATTTGTCTCCCTCGCCACCATACTTAATTTTTTTAACCAATATGCGAATTGAAATTGTCAGAGGACTTGATAAGGAAACTTTTGGAGAAGTATGACAGTTCTAAGTATAATATTGACTTTGTGGAGAGCCTTCAAACATAGAGGCATTTTCAAACTCGAAGGCTTTTTGGACTAAAATCACTAACATTTTAGCTATTTCGCACTGAAACCGAGGTTTATGTGTCTGAATACTCATAAAATGTTGTTAGTACTATCAAAGGCTTGAAAATTAATCACAATGAATAACTTTTGTGGACCTGATGGTGGGTTATTGCATGAAACTACAATATCGTCATTTTCGATTCTGGAAGCTCGACCAAAAATCTTCAACGGGCTCTGCGGAAAAACTGTACCTGATCTGGAAGTGTTATCCAAACTTTTTTTGACGGCCTTGACATATATAACAATAAAATTTAGGGTTATGCTCTCAAAGACGAACTCCCCCCCAGAGCCAGGACTAAAACACGCCTTATCTCTTCTTTTACGGTTTCTTCTCCCTCTTCTTTAATTTCTCAAGGTCTATTTTAGTACATTTTGATGCTCAGTGTTTAGGAAGATCTAGATGAAGTGTGTCCTTTATTCATCTGGTTTTATAACTATACAAATCTTACTAAATTTTTCCTGCTTCCGTACTATCCCGCTTAAACTTTATATATAATGGTGATGCTACACTTTGGGCAGTCAACAATAATGGCTAAGGAATGATAAATTTATAGTTCGTATTTCTTGTGTAGCTTTGGAGATGGTCGCAGTAGAAGGGATGGTAACGATGGTATTAGTAATATTAGGAGGAAGCCCACGAAAGGACTACAAAAGATGAATAAACATCAACGGATAATCAAATCTTAACTAAAATGTCTGATTTTACTGATGTAACTTACTCGTACTAGGGAAGATAATCTAACAGGCTCCTCTTCGCTCACCGATCCTTCTACGTTAAGCATGCAGGAAATGAAATGATGTGGTGTCATGCAACATTGAAAAGCTATCTAATATGGAATGTATGAGGAAAGGTAGATAAAGGTGTATACTCTGATGTTAGTTCTTGTGTATGGGGAAGGTTCAAATGTTCATTGTGTTTGTTATGTGTTGTATATATATATATGCATAGTGTAAGGGTAAACGCAGTGTTGATGTCTCGTACTAGTGCAGCAGCCTTTCTGTTTTTAGGGAGACAGCAGTCAATCAGGTCCCAGCTCCGTTGAGACCACAAAGTTATTGTACTTTCTCTTTTCGTAAACTGTACCCATTGCAGCAGTGCGCCACGTTTCTTGAATCTTAACATTTGTTGCTAATTGCCAGAACACGGTGATTTCCAGTCCATCACAGTCAATAGTGGTGGTTGACAACAGGTGGTTCTTTGTTCCTGTGATCTACACCATAATGTTGTATAGGTGGAGGTACAGTGTGGATGTAATAGGGGAGATGTGACAGACTTGACTGGCGATCTCTTAGAAAACAACATTCAGTCTAGCCCCATGTCCATTTGGTCTAATATGTTAGTGATCTAGTGCAACTGTGTTCACTGTGCATTGTGTTCCTGAGGAAAAGGAAAAGAGGGAGAAGGAGATAGAGGATAAGGAGGAGGAGGTGGAAGAAAAGAGAAGAGAAGAAGGAAAAAAGAGAAAAATAGAAGATAATAATGAGATGAACAAATTTGGGAGAAAATGCTAATGAATAAAAAAATATAAAAAAAAATAGCACGCTGCCCAGTACGTTTGATTTCGAGTGCTTCGTAGGACACAGGGGGGCAGCATGAGCCTCTAATCACAGGCGTCAGGATGAAAATCCTGCCTACACCACTACGGGCGATGACCAACCATCACAGCCTTCAAGTGAACCTCCAGGGCCTACCATCCAAGTCCTGGTGGTCACTGGCTATAGGCGCTATAGGCACAAATGTATAAAAAGAAAAGTCCACATAATAGGAAACAGAGGAGATAACAACGTCAATGCTCCATACAGGAGAGGTATAACCTCTCAACAAGAACAAAAATCAAATGGATTATATCTAGAAGATACCAAGGCCTAAAACCGGCAATAGGGTAACACGAACAGCCAGTTTATCAACGTGAGGGCGCATAATAACCCCAAAGCCCTTGAGAAAAGAATAGTTAACGTGCATCTTACGTATTTCCCTGTCACCTTCAAGTTATAAATCGTAGTTGCATGGTAATGACTGGTGACTCATGACAAGACTTGCTTTGACATGACCTCTGCTGAAGGCCGCTGGTATGCAGCCTGTCGGTCTGCATGTCAGTTAGTCAATCAGTCAGTTACTTTGAGTCTGTCAATTAGTAAATATGTTAGTCTAAATCAAACAAGAGAGAGAGAGAGAGAGAGAGAGAGAGAGAGAGAGAGAGAGAGAGAGAGAGAGAGAGAGAGAGAGAGAGAGAGAGAGAGAAAAAAGAGAGAGAGAGAGAGAGAGGAGGGACACACACACACACAAACAGGCAGACAGACAGCGTAGTGCGGGTTGGGGACTGTCGCTGGTGGGTGCACGGGTCATGGCGGCCCCGCAGCAAAGGGCAACGCAGGGGGTGAAAAACTGACAACATTCTGACGACCTCTAAAACGCGAGTCTCCGCAGCGCCTGGCTGGAGCCGTCCCCCTGTTTGCCTTGCGCACAGTTAGAGGAGTACGCCTCGTGTTTCCTGCAGTGTGCGAGGCAGAAAAACGAATACAAATACCCGCCGATACAATGATAATTATATTTGTTTTGTTCTGTGTCCTTCAAATACCCCTCCAACTCATTCACTAGTTGTTCCTTTCTATCCGTACCCCTTCCTCTCTCCCCTCTCTTTCCCTCTCCAATTTTGTCTCTCTAAGCCTCCCCGACAGGAAGGTAGTCGTAAGGTAACTTTTGCCTCCCAACTTTGTTTGGTTGTTGTGTTCGTAAACAAGTCGACGGGTAAACGAAAAAGTTTTGCAACATCGCTTAAAATAATTTGACTCACAGTGTGTTTTTGCGCTTTACACGATAGACTTCAAACTTGTATTTGATTATGTTTTTTCATAAGAGATTGCATTTTTTGTTCTCTCTCTTTTTTATCTTTCTCTCTATTTTTTCTCTATATTTTTTTTTTCTCTCTCTCTCTCTCTCTCTCTCTCTCTCTCTCTCTCTCTCTCTCTCTCTCTCTCTCTCTCTCTCTCTCTGTCACCCATCCTTATCATGTGGGTTTTTTTCGATTTGTCCTTGACTTGGGCGCTGCCCTGCCAATATGATTCAGGAGTGAGAGAGAAAGAGAGACGAAAGTATATATATGCCACATGTACACACTCACTCTCGCTCTCGTTTCACTGTAGTATGGGACTATCTCAGCATTATTCTTTTGTTATGCACTGCTATACGCTGTGGGTATTCTGAAAGTGTATCTAGTTATGGTTAAGGAAGCGTGCTGAGTTTATCCAAAGACACTCTACAACGTTGTAGAGTTTCTTTGGTTTATCTCTGGCTTTCATCCACGCTGTATTATGTCACTTTATGCGCATCACAAAAAAAAAAGCATAAGTATTTATTTATAGGTGCATCAAGTGTGATCTGTGTACCTGTAATAACAAACTCGCTCTGTCTATCCCTTATATTTCCAATCCCTTACCAGGCCAATCATCAAGCTAATCTTCGGTAAAACACATGCACACTATGTAACTTTACTTGGCAATGTCACTGTATCTGTAGCTTTCACCTCTCTAGCTGCTTGCTGACCCTCTTCCAGATCGTACTACGTGATAGCGCCGACGGTGGTGAGGCCAGGCTCGGTGTATCGAGTGGTGGTGGGCATTCTTCAAGGGAAAGAGCGACATATGGGGCAGATCGATGTCCGTGCTTCGCTCTCCACGTCACAAGATCGTCAGATGGCGCAGGCCCATCACGACATTAGTTTTGGAGAGTCCAAGGCCCTTATCATGAAGGTACAGTACGTGTGTGTGGGGGGATAGCTTGTTTAGTGAGAGAGAGAGAGAGAGAGAGAGAGAGAGAGAGAGAGAGAGAGAGAGAGAGAGAGAGAGAGAGAGAGAGAGAGAGAGAGAGAGAGAGAGAGAGAGAGAGAGAGAAAGAGAAAGAGGAGAGAGAGAGAGAGAGAGGAAAGAGAGAGAGAGAGAGAGAGAGAGAGAGAGAGAGAGAGAGAGAGAGAGAGAGAGAGAGAGAAGGCTTGGGGGGAGGATAATTAGGAAACTATTCGACTATGTTATATTGCTCCACTTTCTTGACTCATGTTGCCTACAGAATCTAATATTCTCTCTCTCTCTCTCTCTCTCTCTCTCTCTCTCTCTCTCTCTCTCTCTCTCTCTCTCTCTCTCTCTCTCTCTCTCTCTCTCTCTCTCGCTATATATAATATATATATTATATATATATATATAATATATTATATATATATCTATATATATATATATATATATATATATATATATATAATATATATATATATATATATATATATATATATATATATATATATATATATATAATAATAACAATAATAACAATAATCATATGATAATGATAATAATAATGGTGATAATAATGATAATGATAGTAGGGAAATCATAGTAGCAATAATGATGGATGATGAGCAAAAAAACAAACAAAATAAAACATAACCATGGTATAGGTGGGCCACAGATAGGCAAGGGTCGCACGTTAATACAAAATATAAAGCCACAGCAAAACAAAGTAGGTAAGGCAAGGATTAATAAAAGAAAAGCTAATTTACATACATAATCTCATAAGCATGACTTGCAGAAGAGGGATGAAAGTAAACACACACACACACACGCACACACACACACACACACACACACACACACACACACACACACACACACAAGGTAACTCCGTGGTGTAGGGGAAGCACGCTCGGTTCACAACCGAGAAGTCCCGG
>JACEEZ010001313.1:240000-242500 GCA_016584305.1 Chionoecetes opilio
TAGTGTGATTCCCCTGTTTACAAAATTTGGCCAAAAACAATTTAATAACAAATTAATTTTTCTAATTTTCTTAAAACCTAGGTTTCCAACAGGAAAGTTACTATAATTAAAGAAAACCCTTAACCAACCAAAACTTACCTAACCAAACCCTCTTAACTTTTTCTAACCTTACCTAACCTAGCGGTCTGCCGAAAAGGGAGAGCGCGTGGAGAATATGCCGCCTGGACATGCCTTTGTTGATCAAGTCAAAATTAGTAATTTCTCCCCTCAACTCCCGTTTTCCTTGCCTTTGTTTAGTAAACAGACATTCCCTCATAAACAGACACTTGCCCACACGACACCGGCAGGCGGCCGCAGCCTCGTCTGTTTTATCTAACAGTTTCTATCACCAAATCATAACCAGAAACACGGAGTTGACTGAATGAAATCCTGTGGACCTCGTTCTAATTCAATCTCTGACAATAAGCCGCATGAACCGGGAGGGAATGATTGAGGAGCCGTTACGTTACTCGACGAGACGATTCAGAATGCAGCAGAGAGCCTCAGTGAGTCCATAGCTATACCAACATCATCCATGACAGTGTTTACCAAATCCACAATATGTCTGCTAGTGGGTGTCCTTGTCTCGAGAACTAGTTTTCCAGCGTGGTCCAGGGATCATCAGTGAAGTAACGTCTTTCACGCAAAGTATTTGGAAGAATTTTTTTTGTCTATGAGTCACTAGCGTTCGTAAAGGAGGGAGACCTAACTCCAAATAGCAAAGATCATTACAGGTAGACATGAGTACTTCGAGTAACTGATTGATGCCCCAATTATATTATATAACTTAATCACTGGTCGTAAGTCCCCATTAAGGGTAGAAGTAAGACTCACACCCATATAACGCTGATGATAGTAAGGCTGCTTCAAATAGTCTGCGCTTCATGTAAAATAGTACTTCTAAATTTTTCCTTAAAAAAGAAACACACTTTAAAATGTGGCACATCTTGGCCTGAACATGTGCTGCAATCGCAGACAAGCCAGACCCATTGCATGTAAACACGATTCCCAGGCAGGACATGTAGTACTGTACGGTACGGATTTTTTTTCGTAATTCAAACCGCAGATAAATACAGTACCATTTGATCTTAGTCTCATTAATTGTCATGCCATAGCCTCGACATAAATCGTTCAGCAGGGACAGCTTAATTAATAGCCATGCCGCGCCGAATGGTGGAGAGGAGGACAGTGTTATCCATCAATACCAACACATGCAGCCATGATAAAAACCCATCCGGCCTACACCTCTCCTTCTATAGTTTAAGAAGATCATTTACAAATAATACAAATAGCAGGTACGATGCGCGGAACCCCTGGCGCACGCCCACTTTGGCCGTCACAACCAAAATCTAAAAAAAAAAAAAAAACTCTACTTAGACTTTGGCCACAACGACCGTGCCGACAACACTATGTGTAACGCGGTACATGGCCACCATCACAGCACCACAACCCATCCCCACTAGCACGTCAAATACCTTACACGGCGGGACCCTGTTGTATGCCTGTGAAAAGTCTATAAAAGTCACAAATAGGGTATAATTTTTCCTTTTCACCAATTTGTGACTTCGGCCATATTAAGTTCAATAAGCTCTTGGTTGAGACCGGGGGCCATTAAAACCTAGCTAGTTTCCCTTTTATAAATTTCCCGTTGTTAAAAATAAAAAAAAATACAAATACACATTATTATTAAAAATGATAAAAGTAACCCAAAAATTCTTTATCCCCAAAAAAACAAAGCCCAAATTACTGAAATTACTTTGGGGCTAAGGTTTGGTGGACCTGCGTGGGCACGCCGACAACCTGGAATTTTTGAAGATAATCTCGCACGATAATTGCATACTCTATCCCCCCCATGAAAAGTAATTTTGAACCTAGAAGAGGTTTGTCAAGGGTTTCACTATTATGTTTTTCTTTAATCCTTCATCGTGTTTTAACCATGTGAGGCACTGCCCTTTTCCTTTTCTTTTCCTGGTTGTTTCCTGGTTGGTAAGAAAATGATTGTGTGTTATATCTTCCTTAACTCCTCCCCCCAAATGGGTTCCATTCCTCTTCCCTTGATCTCCATTGGGCCTTTTTTGGCCCTCCCCTTCCCCTTTTTGGCCCCCCCCCTCATCCCTCCTCCAATCTTTGTCCCCCTCTCCCTTTCTTCCCCTCCTTTTTCATCTCCGCCCCCCCCCCCCCCCCCCCCCCAAACAACCCCACCCCCAAACCCCCCCCCCCCCCCCCCCCCCCCCCCCCCCCAAACTCCCCCACTCCAACATGCCCAAAATTTTGGTTGCCCCCCCTTTTGGTGGCTTTCGACCCCCCTCCGGGGATTTTTTCGAAAATTTACGGTTCTTCCCCCTTATTGGGGGTTTTTTTTTTTTTCCCACCTTCCCATCTTTCTCCCCCTCTCCCGGGCCCCTCCATCCGGGTCCCCCCGGTCTGAACTTTCTTTTCTTCTCCTTTCCCCTTTTCTCCT
>JACEEZ010001313.1:245000-262500 GCA_016584305.1 Chionoecetes opilio
CTACTACTACTACTGCCATTGCTGCTACTACTGCTACAACTACTGTTACTACTACTACTACTACAAATGCTTCTTTTTTTTCCTTTTTTTTTTTTTTAAATTTCAGCCAATAGCGCCTGTAGGCAGTGACCTACAGGGCTCGGATGGTAGCCCTTGGAGGTTCACTTGAGGGTTGTGATGGCTCGCCCTCGCCCGTAGGATTTTTATACATAATGGCGACTGTCATTAGAGGCTCATGCTGCCCACTGTATTTTCCGATGCACTCACTGTCGAAGGTAGAGTTAATGGGCAGCATGTTGGGTGTTCTTAGGCCACTCGATAATTGCCGAAAGATTTTTGCACCTGGCGGGATTCGAATTCGGTACGCTGATCTCGCCACTTGTAGGCGCTAACCACTAGCCCATCGCTTCCCCACTACTACTACTGCTGCTGCTGCTGCTGCTGCTGCTGCTGCTGCTGGTATTAATAATAATACTACTGCTACTGTCCCTCCACTGCTTATTTACTTCAAGTGTTTCTACTACTACTACTACTTTTACTACTACTACTGATACTACGCCTCTACTACTTATTTACTTCAAGTGCTACTATTACTAATGTTACTACTACTACTGCTACTACTTCTATTACTACTACTACTACTACTACTGCTACTACTATTGTGCTTCTACTAATTATTTACTGTGCTGCTGCTACTATTATTACTACTGCTACTACTACTACTACTACAGACTACTACTACTAATGCTACTAATATTACTACTGTTACTACTGTTAGTACTATTAGTTATATTATTATATCATCACTGCTACTACTACTACTACTACTACTACTACTACTACTACAACTACTACTACTACTACTACTACTACTACTACTACTACTACTATTACTGCATCTACTGCTATTGCTGTTGCTGATAAAGTAAAAATAATAGTATCAGTAATAATGATAATTATAATTATGATGATAATAATGATGTTCATGAAAATTATAATATTTAGTGTAATAATGATAGTAGTAATAATCATATTAATAATAATAATAAAAATAATGATAATGATCATAATAATGATAATAATAGCAATAATAATGCTAATTATAATAATGATGATATATTCATTATCATTAGTGATAATGATTTAATGATGTTTGTCCATTACCAGAAGTGTGATTATAGGTGATAAAACCCAAAGCAAATATCTCCAAGGAATGATGCAAGGCCGCTCAGGACGAAACTAATCAATATTATGCTCAGTTTTCAGCTTGTGCTATTATCATTATCATTATATTGATTATCATTATAATGATTATCATTACCATTATAATGAAATTATCATTAACATTACTATTATTATCATTATCAATATAAGTATTATTATTATTATTATTACAAATTATCTTATTATTATATTTTTTATTATTACATTATTTAATTTCCTTTTTTTTCTATTACTTTACCTTGTTATCATTTTGGTATTTTACCATTTCTTATTTCATTATCTTGTTTTTTTATTTTTTATTTTTTATTTCTATTTTACAAAAGTAATGAAGTACTTTCTCTTTTTCTTTTTCTTTTCAGGTCAACGGGGGGAACTTCCCCTTCCGCTAACCAGTCAGACCAAACCTACTGTTGATCTAAACCACGCCCAGTCAGGGGAGGGTTTTGGGTGTGGGACTCCTTTATGGGAGACACCTACCTCGGCCATGCCAAGTAAGTGTGCAGGCGGCTGGGGGGACAGACCTAATGGGTGACTGATATATCTTTTCTCCTCTCTCTCTCTCTCCCTCCCCGTCTCTCTCTCTCTTCTCTCCTCTCTCTCTCTCTCTCTCTCTCCCTTCCTCTCCTCTCTCTCTTCCTCTCCTCTCTCTCTCCTTCCTCTCTCTCTCTCTCTCTCTCTCCTTTTTCTCTCCCCTCTCTCTTTCTCTCCCTCTCCTCTCTCCCTCTTTCCTCTCTCCCTCTCCCCTCTCCCTCCCTCTTCCCTCTCCCTCTCCCTCTCCTCTCTCCTCTCCTCTCCTCTCCTCTCCTCTCCACTCCTCTCCTCTCCTTTCCCTCTCCTCTCCCTCTCTTCTCCCTCTCCTCTCCCTCTCCTCTCCCTCTCAGAATCAGAATCAGAATCAGAATTTTATTTCCATTGTTACAATGGCTATTCTTTTAACATAGTAATACGAGTCTTACAATATTTCTGAATAAGATAACAAGTGTTAAAGGTAGAACACTGAACATGGTCTATATACAAATAAAAATATTAGAATACATAAAAATTGTAAAACATTAAAATCCTAATGAAAACATAAATAAAAAGTAAGACTTCCTAAAAGTTACAATTTAAAAACATACAATAAAATGTATAAAAAAGGTGTTAGTTTAGATTAAAATACTTTTCAGGTATGGACGTCAAAAATTAAAGTAAGAATTGTTTACATATAAGGTGATTTTTCAAGTGACTTTTAAAAGTGTGCAAGGAGGTAGCATCTCTAACTTGGCTTGGCAGGCTGTTCCAGAAAGCAGGTCCAGCCACATGAAGGGACCTTGTTCCCAAACAAGTGTTACATTTTGGCACATGGAGTTGTTGCTGTTGTCTAGTGTTGACTGGTTGTTCGTACATATCTCTCACTTTGGGCAGTGAAAACAACCAGTCAGGTACTCTATTATAACTATATTGTACACGGTTACTCCTAGCTCAAAGTGATATTTTTCATTTATTTTCAGCCATCCAAGGTCTTTTAAATAGGGTGTGACATGGTCGTGCTTTGCAGCCCCTCCTAAAGCAAATTTTGCTGCAAAATTTTGGAGCTTTTGCACACGTTGTATATGTGTGATGTTGGATGCTCCCCAAATCTTGATGCCATAATTCAGTATACTTAGGACCAGTGACTGTATTATTGAGATCCTGGTGGTCTGGTTAAAATAGTCTCGGAGTCTATTTATGTGGACAATGGTTCCATAGGTTTTCCTGTACAATGCGTCTATGTGTTCATTAAACTGCATATGGTTGTCAAAGTATATGCCCAAATTCTTTAATGATCTACTAGGGGTAATGAGATTCCCGTCAACATGCATGCAAATGTCAGGGGGAATCTGTGACAAAAGTCCTCGTGTTCCTATAACATACATTGAGTCTTTTTGGGGTTTAACATTAGGCCATTCCTGTGAAAATACTGTTGTGCTTTCTTTAGTGATTCTTTGCTCCTAAGCATTAAGTCTTGTATATTGTTGATACTGCCTGTGTGAATTAACTGGGTGTCATCAGCATATTGTATAATTTCACATTCAGAAAAGAAGGACGAGAGATCATTTGCATAAATTATAAATAAAATGGGACCTAGTACAGACCCTTGGGGAACGTCATGGGATATTACTGTCTTCTCGGATATGCATTTTTCTATACGTACGGATTGTGTCCTGCCGCTGAGATAGCTTTGAAACCAGAAGGAGTGTATGTTTAACTTGAAAAATGTATTGATTAATATATCATGGCTGACGCTGTCAAATGCTTTGGATAAGTCACAGAGGGTAATGAGGGAGACCTTTTTTGTATCAATATTTGTATATAACTTGTTAGAAAGTTTTGAAAGAGCTGAATCCGTAGACAAGCCGGTCCTAAAGCCATGCTGAGTTTTACTAAGGAGGCGATTGGTCTCTAAGTACTGGGTGAGCTGAGATGCGATTACTTTTTCTAGTACCTTGGAAATAATTGGTAAGAGAGAAATAGGGCGGTAGTTGTTAGGTTCATTCATGTTACCAGCCTTGAAGATAGGAACAACAATAGTGCTTCCATGCTGTGGGAAAAACACCTGTTACAATAGAAGTATTTAGTTAGGTATGTTATAATGATAGGGAGGGAGTCTTTCAAGAAACACAGTGGGATGCCATCAGATCCATGGGAGTTAGTGTTCTTCATATGCTTAATAACTAGAGTTACTGTATCCCAATTTGTAGGCACAGGTCTAAACATAGCATCAAAATTATTAGTATAAGTTTCGGTGTTTACTGGCTGTAGTACTGCATCAGAATTACTCAGATTCTGCTGAGATTTCTCAAAGGTGACCTTTCCCACTTCAGAAAAATATTTATTAAAACATTCAGCTTTGCGCTTGATACCCTCTGCGTCACCGTCATTGTTTGCTGATGGCTTAACATTCTTGTTTTTGGCGTTAGGAATCAACTCCCCTATAGTCCTCCACGTGGCTTTACTGTTTCCTCTACTTTCCTCTAATCTTTTATTATAATATTCTGATCTAGCTCGCCGAAACAATCCTCTGACTTGCCTTTTTAGGTTTTTATAATTAGTCTGCAAATTAACATTATTTCTGTCTTCTTTAAGATCTTTCTGTGCACGGTCTCTTTGCTGCATTATAGCTTTAAGGTCTTCAGTGATCCACGGGGCAAAAGGCCTTCGTACTTCTTTTGTTACCAAGGGTGCGCATGAATCCAAACATTTGTGGAAAACTTCATTAAATAAATGTACTTGCGTATCGACATTATCAGTTGCAAAAATTTTATTCAAAGTATGAACTTCTCCTCCTAGTAGATTACACAATGTTTCAGGAGAATAGTGTCTTAGTTGTCGAAAAGTTCTAATAGTAGATTGTTGTCGCTTTGGCTTTCGAATGTCCAATGTGACGGTAACAAGATCATGATCAGCGACAGGACAAGGAATTACATCGTGATGAAGTTCTGAATCAGGCTTATTTGTCACAATAATGTCCAATAATGTCGTGGAGTGGGAAGTAATTCGTGTAGGTTTATCAATTAATTGGGTCAATTTAGTATTAGTAATAATTCTTTCCATTTTGTTATTCTTCAATAAAATATTACAATTAAAATCTCCAAGTACATAAAATGGTTTGTTACGCAAGCGTATAAAATTAAAAACATCCGTCACATAATAAAACGTATGTAAGTAAGCTAGAATGTGGATGACGGTACAGGCATCCTATGATAACAGAAGGTAGTTTACGGCATTGTACCGTGACCCATATGTCCTCCACTCCTTCTGGTCTTTCAACATTTATATCAATTGGGGTAACTGTAAAAATGTCCTTGACGTAGATACAAACACCACCTCCTCTACCTTTGTCACATCTATACACATTGTAATTAGGTATGGTAATATGCGCATCTAAAACCTCAGGAGTGAGCCATGTTTCACTCACACATAAAACATCAGTTTTCCGTTCATTAACTAGAAGACATATTTCATCCTTATTGGCTACAAGACTCTGTGCGTTTTAATGTGATCTATGATTAAGTTATCCCTTTTGTCGACGTTGACTATACCGGCTATACCTTCCTCGCCAACATCCTATGGACTGAAGTCTCGACACAACCTTTGCTTGTGTTCAAATCTTTGACAGATTCCACATTTCAATCTATAGTCAAACCTACACTTATCCTGGCGATGGTTAAATTCTCCACAATTATAATATCCATGTTTTGTCCCGGTATGGTGGGATGAGTACAGCGTGGGGTGGGTATTGGTGTTGATGGTGTGGCGGTAGTCAGGTCCTGGCCCTTGCTTGTAACCACCGTTACTTGTACACACACACACACACACACACACATACACACACCACAGACACACACACACACACACACACACACACACACACACACACACACACACACACACACACACACACACACACACACACACACACACACACAAACATACACACACACACACACATACACACACATACACACACATTCTTTCCATTCCCAACATATCACACCTTCCCTCAAATACCTCATCACCGGTACATTTTTAAGTCATCAACCTTTCCGCTCTCACACTGTACAGTACATATACTTACTTCCCCTGGTTGTGACTCGCTTTACCTCGTGTGTTGCCTCTCCTCCAGGACCCGTGTTGTGTCGCCCGATGTGAAGTTGGCCTTTGTAGGAGCTGCCCCTTTGGTCTTCAAGCCTGGCATGTCCCTCTCCTCGGCGGTAAGTTGTATCGAGAAGTTTGTTAATGGTAGAGGTGAAGTTCTGCAAATGATTATCACTTTTCTGTCTTATATTCTTCTCTTCCTTTCTTCGTTTATTTCATTTTTCTCTGTGAGTTTTTTTATATTCATATGTACTTGCATGTGTCATTCACTCGCCCATGGTCTTGTCCACTCGAGTCAGACTGGCGATCGCCAGTTTCATCCTCCAGGTGCGAGCTTGGAGCTCATTATTACCGATCTTTGGGTAATGCTGGGACCTCACACAACACACACACCCATTCCTTTGCTCAAGGGAGACAGTAATCGCCCAAATATCTCAGTGGAAAAATTCCCGGGAATGAGCGGGGCCGGGGATCGAACGCTGAACCACATAATGGTGCCGAATTGCCCTAATCCACCGAGCCATTCAGGCGGTGTGTTAGGATGTATGTGTGTGTTGTGTGTGTGTGTGTGTGCGTGTGCGTGTGTGGGTGCATGTGTGTGTGCGCGCGCGCACGTGTTTATGTGTGTGTGCGCGCGCACGTGTGTAGTGTGTGTGCGCGCGCACGTGTGTATGTGTGTGTGTGTGTGTGCGTGTGCGTGTGTGGGTGTATGTGTGTGTGTGCGCACACGTGTGTATGTGTATGTAGGTATGTTTGTTTGCTGCTATCTCTCTTCTTTCTTTTCTTTATCGCTTAGTTCCATCAGGTAAGTGTTTGCATTACCTTTCTTTTCCCTCTTTTCCTCTTTTTAATAATGTAATTAAGTCTTTCTGCTCCCTTCTCCTCCTCCTCCTCTTTGCTTAACCTGTCAGGGTGGCTCGGTTGGTAGAGCTGTGAGCTCGTGTGTAGAGTCCCTGCATTCGGTCAGCGGTTCGAGCCCACCAAGTTCGTCCTGGCGTGGTGGCGCTTTGTATAGTCAATAACCTTGTAGTTGGTACTTGCAAAGTGTCTAGATAGGATCAAAGTATCTTATATCTTATCCTCTTTGCTTATCACTCTGTCGTATTTTAGTACTCTATACTTTATTGTTTTCATATCTACCTCTATTTATTTTGTATTAAATTGGCACTTACCTCCCCCTCCCACTTCTCCTTCTCACTTTATTTCACCCCTTTTCTTTGTCCCATTATTCGGTTTTTTTGCATACTTGGAAGAATGAACATTTTTCTATCTTTATGCCTTCCTTTGTTTTTCCTTGTCCTTCTCTACTTCCGCGGTCATCACTCTTATTGGTTCTGATAGATGGCCCAGTGCCTGCCCCGCCCCACACACTGCCCCTCCCCTTCTTCCTTCTCCATTCAGATCGCTAACTAAACATGATGAAGAATTGTTTTCCTCTCTCCGTTTTGAAGCTCTGTCAGAACGTGTTATTGAAAGAAGGGAATGTGACAGATACAGCCTCGCAAACTAGGCACGTGTTTTGTTAAGACGCATTATGATAGAGGAGATGGATCTGTGTACAATGAAACTCACGAGCCACTTTGCTTACTTTCTCTTTGTGTGCTAAGTGCTGTATCATGTTATGTCTATGTCAACAATGTATCGTACTGAAATATCCAATATTTAGTTTCGCGTTTCCAAGTAAGTTTGATGTGTTCCAGGTAGCTAGCTAACCCTCTTTACAATTAAATAACGCTCAGCTTAAATTTCAGTCAGTATTCCGTGATGTAAACATTTTGTTAACTGATCCCACGCACTGAAACAGCGTGTGTGTTTGTGTCTATGTGTGTATTCACCCACGCTCTTGTCCACGCGAGCTGGGCTCGCGATCATCGTTTTACCCTCCTGGAAAGAGCTTGGAGCTCGTGTAGCGTGTCACTGCACTATGCGGGAAAACAAACACGAAGTGCCTTGGGGCTTTAACTGTTCACAACCCAACAAACCCAACACTAACTTAACACTATTAGTTCAAAGTAAAATCCAGTAATCCAGTCGATGTGTCGGTGCAGACACGGCGGGTCCGCATGGCGACACTGCTCCCTGGTGATGTGGCTACACGCTGTGGCTTGACCAGCGAGCGTAACCACGGGTAGACCCTGCACCACGACCAGGGTACCAGTGAGCTCGACCCTTCCTCTCAAGTCCGTATTGTGAAGCTCCTGAGCTGCGGGCGTGTGTGACTGTGTGGTTGTCCGATAGTTTGGGTTTGAACCACCACATCACCCCCCCCCCCCCTCCAGGAAGTCGTGGTGGCGTGCTGCTGCAAACCATTGACGTACCGGGCGTATACCTTTCTGGGGGCCGAGAAACTCTTCCGCTCCTGGTAATAGTGGGAGGGCGCGGTAGTGGCACGGTGGGAGGCTGCACCACAGGCTCGTCTGGAATGTATATTTCTCCTGGTGACTGTGTTGGAGGGGTAGCAACCTCTGGAATAGAAAGAGGTTTGTACTCACGAGGATTATGGTGAAATGAAGAATGGTGTTTGATAGGTGGAGGTATTAAAGGGTAGGCTGAATTGTCTGGATGAATTGTCTGGAGAGAGGAGCGCTGACTTTACGCGATCCACCGATATGGTATCCTGACCTGCGCCTCTAAACACCGTGATGAGTTTGTCAGACTTCTTAATGACTTTGAAAGGGCCGTCGTAGGGACGTTGTAGTTGTAGGGGTGAGCGCCTGGTGTCACGACGGATCCAGACGTACTCTGAATCTGCTAGCTTGGGAGGAATGCAAGTCTTCCGTTGCCCACTGGAGCGGGGAGGAGTAACTCTAATCTTTGACACGACGTCGCGGAGGGCATCCAACATTTGGTGTCTATTTGAATTGTCCGGTTGAACGTTTGGAGCCATGTAGAAGTCCCCTGGAAGACGGAGTTTGACCATACGTGAGTTCAGCTGGGCTACATCGTAAATCTTCCTTGAAAGTAGAACGAATATTAAGACCAGTGGCAAAGTCTCCGCCCAACGATATGGATGTGGTCGTGGCCTGAGAGCATCCTTTAGGCATCGGTGGAAACGCTCCACCATGCCATTAGACTGTGGATGATATGCAGTAGTACGTTGGCGAGAAGACCCAAGAAAACTCAAAAGTTGGCCCCAAAGATCTGACTCAAATTGTGCACCACGTTCAGTGATTGTTATTCAGTTATTGGGTGCACCAAATCGAGCCACCCAACCTGAGAGGAATGCCATGGCAGTAGCCTCGGCCGACATGTCTTGCATAGGTATCGCCTCAACCACCTAGTGAACCTGTCGACGCAAGTAAGAAGGTAGGTGAACCCTCTCGATGGTGGCCAAGGTCCCCAAATAAAAACATGTACCGTTTCACACCTGTGTGTGGGGAGTGTCAGCTCTCCAAGGGAGCCTTAGTGTGGCGGTGAGTCTTGGAAGCTTGACAGTCAAGGCACTTCTGAGCCCAACGTCATGAATCGGCTCGAATCCCTGGCCAGACGATGCGACTGGAGAGGAGCCGTTGCGTAGCCTTTACGCCTGGATGGCTGCTGTTGTGGAGATGGTTGAAAACTTCCAGGCGATGGGCGACTGGAATAAAAGGGCGAGGAATGCTATAGGATATGTCACACCAGAGTTCAAAGTCGGATTCTGGCAAGGGGAAAGTAGTTCAATCAAATTAGGACAATTTTGACCAAAGTTTGGAAAAAAATTGGGGAGAGATCAAAAGTGGTGGGTACCTTCCTGAATATTCCCTGATCATCATATTAAAAGTTCTCATAATTCCCACTGGAGCATTTGCCGCTAGAGGACCAAATCCAAGATGACCGCCATTTCTACAAAATAAGAGATATTTTTGCTTGTGCACACAGTAGAAAGGTGTTTTTGGTGTTGAAACTTCGGTGTGACTATAGTTTAGAATAGTTTTTGAATAAGAAGACAACATAGATGACAATAAAGTTCTTTATTATTAACATTAAGTATTCTCAGATGCTAGGTTGCCACATATCGCTATGAACGTCATTTAGCCTTATATTTTCTCTTTCTTTTGAGTGTGCTGGCTGGTGGATCTGCTAGACTTAAAGATTCACTTTCTTGTTCAACAAGGGTCACTTCTTCATCACTGTTTTCAGCTTCAGTTTGTCCATGATTATTGTGATTTTCATCTTGCGGCACACCATCCTCGTCATTATCTACCACTTCAGAATTGCTGCATCCGCTGCCGCGACAGTAGCCGCATACCTGGGAACACTGAATGCCAGCTTTTCTGCAACTGCAACTACGTTCGCAACCACATTTGCAGTTACACGAGATCAAATTCAAAAGAGCTTCAGGAGCAGGTGGTTGGCGTGTGAGAACTGGGCGTAGCTGGCCACTGACCAAGTCCCAACCCCACTCAGTTGGTGGTAGGTCACGCCCTAGCCAGAATTGAACTTGATGATAAGCACGTAAAGTGTTCTTTTGCTGCTGCTGATGTTCGGGGAAGTGCTGCAAGTTGAATTTTATTGTGAACTGGACATTTTGCAACAGCTTTCGTGAAACAGTGGTGCCTCTGTTTGTTCAAGGAAGACGTTCCTTTTGCAGCTCCATACAAGGCCACAGGAATTCTTCACCAGCTGCTGAGACTGCCTTGACAGACGAATTGGCTCCATTGAAAACCTGCACACATTTATCCAATTCTGGATGTTTTCGGAACAGGTTGATGCCTTTTTCTTGCCTTGTCTGTAAAGAGCCGAAGTCTTATCACAGCCTGTCATTGCGTGCAAAAAACACAATTTGCTGCACATATCGCCTAGACGGTTCTGCAGTTTTAATATTGTAAACTTTGTCAGGATATTTTCCACGCCCACGCTTCAGAAGATAAAGTCTGTTATTGTTATCTGCTTTTGACAGCTGTGTCAAGAGAATAAGTAGGTCTACATCAGTGCCCACAACTACCACATCATTAGTGTCAGATGTTTCCATTGCAGTTTGCACTATAAGTGTATCAGCATCAGCAACAGAATGCTTCACTCTTATTCCTGCATGTTCCATATGATCTCCCAATGCTTCAATCAATCTGGCTTTGTTCTTTTTATTACCCAAAAATCGATCTTGATGAATGGTGATTGGCATTTCATTATTGAACTGAATTTCAGTCGACTGACATTTTCTGGCTCTTCGTTCTTGCTCAACACCTTTGGTACTTGGTGCATCGCTGTACCCATCAAAGACCACACAGCAGTTTGGTGAGAAGTGCTTTCGTGCATAGGACACATATGTCCTGTACAGATCACTGTATAATCCATGTTCTGGCCATACCCCCCGATGCAATAAACATCCCCCGTCCACGACTATTGTACTGTTGGTGGGGTATGCATTCTCACATTCACATAGTGATTCAATTATGCTGTACATGACCAACTTTTCAGTCTTTCTCATGGAAATCACATCAAACAACGAGAGATGACGAGGAGCCAATTCATACTCTAGGTGTGAAGCGAAATCTGCATCAGATTTTACCACACAATTGATTTCAAATTATTCACAAATGATTCATTGACAGAAATGACCTGGGACGTATGGCAGAGATAATAGCATGGTTAAAGACTTCACACTTGCGTTCTCTGTCCTCTACATTTCCCTTTTTCCTTTTATTTATCATATCATCCATGAATGCTTTCAAAGTACCAGGGACAACACTGTTTACATCCTTAAAAACAGCATCTGCAGGTGCATAGGACTCTGTTTCGTATGCCATAGAACGTATATCTTCCCTTATTATTGCAGCAGCTGTCTTTACGACTCTCAAACGTTCCTCATAAGGGTCCCCTGATTTCTGTGTGTACCAAGCATCGCTCAAGATCTTGAAACCAGTATCCCGGAAAACATAGCACAGGTTTCTTTCCATGAAGAGATGGATGATGACATTGTCTCCAAAATGGTCTTTGAGTTTTTTTCTTAGTGTTTTTTCAGAGCATACATTGGTACCACCAGGAGGAAGGTACTCTTCGAGCTTCAGGAGGAGCTTCTCAACAGAATATTGGCATCCATCATTTTCTTGGAGAAACATATAAAGGTGACCAAATGCAGATGACAGTTGCTTATCTTCCGGGCGACCCCGTTTATTACTGGATGGAAATTTGAAAAACTTCCTGTAACAACTGTTGTGGTATCTGGCATCAGCAGATACCAAATCAATGACACTAAGCAGGCGCTCTTTAACTATATGGCCCCAATCGTCATTCCGTGTATTTGCTGCATTAATAATTATGATTTGCATGATGTTCGCACCTCGTATGTGTCCCGTTTTTCTACTGGTTTCTTATTATCAGCACACACATCACATTCTTATTATCAGCACACACATCACATTCTTATTATCAGCACACACATCACATTCTTATTATCAGCACACACATCACATTCTTATTATCAGCACACACATCACATTCTTATTATCAGCACACACATCACATTCTTATTATCAGCACACACATCACATTCTTATTATCAGCACACACATCACATTATCAGCACACACATCACATTATCAGCACACACATCACACTCTTCAGCGCAGAACAGACAGTAAGTTTTGAAGTTAAATGGTATTTGTGATGATCTGAGAGACTTCACAGCTTTTTTTGGAGAAGGCTGAAGCACAGACTTAATGGTAGATTCTCTGGTGTAACTCTTACGGCAGGCCACATGGACACAAACTGAAGTGAGACCTTGCAGCTTTTCAGCAATACCATCTTGTCTCCGCAAGTTGCTACATATGATGGCATCCAATCCCCTTCTTACAGTCACTGTTTCTCCTTGTGAGAGGTCTTTCTCACACAAAATACAGCTGTTCTGGTCATCCATAATGCTCTGTCACAGGCGACACCTCTCGATTACCTGAAACAAAAGGAAAGCAAATTTTTGTTAGAAGCCAAATTGGATTTTTTTGCAACTATGTGAAATACAAAAGTGTCACTTTTTTGTTAGTATGTAATGAATTCCTTGACCCCTGAAATGCATATTTTGACACCAAAAACACCTTTCTACTGTGTGCACAACCAAAAATATCTTGTATTTTGTAGAAATGGCGGCCATCTTGGATTTGGCCCTCTAGCGGAAATTGCTCCCGTGGAATTCATGGGGACTTTTACTATGATGATTAGGTAGTATTCAGAAATGCACCCTCCAAATTTCATTTGTCCCCTATTTTTTTCCGACCAAATGTCCTAATTTGACTGAACTAAAGGCTGAAGTCGGAGGCTTGTTGTCGCTGTCCTGAGAGTTGCTAGTTCATCGTCGTTGACTTGCGAAAGTGCTATTCTTTGAAAGTCAAGGGTAAGGGTATGGAGAATGAGTCTACGTAAGAAACACAGCGAGAGAGAGCGTCGGCTACGGTGTTTTCCTGTCCACTGATGTGTTTTACATCTGTTGTAAAAGCAGAAATGTAAGAAAGATGTCTTTGAACACGGGGAGAATATAAGTCAGACTGGCGGGACATGGCGAAAGTTAGGGGTTTATGGTCCGTGAGGACTTGAAACTGTCTTGCTTCCAGCAAATGTCTGAAGTGCCGAATTGCTAAATATATGGCCAATAATTCACGGTCAAAGGTACTATACCTCATCTGTGTGGAGTCCAGGCGTCGCGAGAAAAATACAATCGGTGTCGTAGTGCCATTAACAACTTGTTGGAGGACTGCACCAACAACCGTGGACGAAGCGTCCGTCATAAGCACAGTCTTCGCGTCAGGGTAAGGATACGCCAGAACGGCGAGTGCTGCGATGTCGTTCTTGATGTTGGTGAAAGCGGTGAATGCTTCTGGTGTCCATGAAAGATGTGCCTCCGCTGAAGTGTTGTCTTTAATGAGGTCGTGGAGAGGGCATAGGGTGTCTGCCGCTCTATGTATGAACCGATGGTAGAAGTTCACCATCCCCAATAATTCCTGTAGCTTTCTTGTGGTGGTAGGCTTGGGAAAATCACAAATGGCGTCGATCTTTTCCGGGAGTGGAGAAATTCCATCCTTCGTGACTCTATGACCGAGAAAATCAATGCTAGAGGTACTATAAATACACTTAGCCGGGTGAATCTTCAACCCATATTCCTGGAGGCGGGATAGTCTGTTGATCCTGGAATAGCCTGATGGCGCCCTAATCCACTTGGCCACGCAGGCGGTGTGTGTGTGTGTGTGTGTGAGTGTGTGTGTGTGTATGTGTGCGTGTGTGTGTGTGTTGGTGTGTGTGTGTATGTGTGTGTGTGTGTGTTTGTGTGTGTGTGTGTGTGGTGTATGTGTGGTGTGTGTGTGTGTGTGTGTGTGTGTGTGTGTGTGGTGTGTGTGTGTGTGTGTGTGTGTGTGTGTGTGTTGTGTGTGTGTGGTGTGTGTGTGTGTGTGTGTAACTCTTTCAACATTATTAATACAACAAGTTCCCAGCTTCCTCTTATTTATTTCAATTCACATGAATATATTTTTCCTTCCTCCTGCACATAATTTATGTAGTAGGCTATATATATACAGTAATATCGCGTGCTTCACAGAACTTGCCTTTGACAATATTTCAGCACCAATGTTGTTCTGCGTCACCTGATAATACCCTTTACCCTTTGTTAATACATATAAATTGAGAAGAGGCGATACCCAACCCTTAACATAAAAAGAAAATAAGAATAAACTTGTTTGGCCCACTAATCCTAAATAACGATCAGTCCACCTAACGCACCTTGAGTGCCCTAGATTTACGCAAGGGGGTAACCTTACTCCTTACTGGAGGACACTGGATCCTACTTATCTAATGAACGAGTGACCTTAAGCTTCTGCAGGGCTGGGTTTTTATGACGCCTGCTGGAGGGAGCCGATTATTGACAAAACTACTTCTTCAGGTAGCTGAGAGGCATGTAAGAGAGGGACGTAGGCAGGGAGACTTGGAGGTGATGGAGAAGAAGGGAGGTTAGGATATGAATGTGTTTGGAGAGGGAGTGAGGCTAGAAGAAGGAGGAAGTGGAGGGAGGGAGGAAAATGTGTGGGATTCGGTGTAAATGGAAACCCAAAATCAATGAGTTAAATGAATCAGGACTCATAGAATATCATCAATGATAATGACAATGGAGCAATAATAGGGTTTTGATCGCGACCAGAGATGTCAGGATGATTAAGCATAGTAACATCAACTGCAATAACAACGACAACAACAACGACGACAACAACAACAACGACGACAACAACAACGATACGTACAACAACAATAACAACGACAACAACAACAACAACAACCAACAACAACAACAACAACAATAACAATAACAACAATAACATTATGATCAACATCAACAACAACGACAACTACAACATCAGCAGCAACTGGGGGGGGGGGCACTCAGTAGAGCGCAAACCTCCGCCCGAATATTTCATACATAACGTATATATATATATATAATATTATCATATAATATATATATATATATATATATATATATATATAATATATATATATATATATATATATATATATATATATATATATATATATATATATATATATATATATATATATATATATGCACTCAGTATGAGCGCATACCTCCGGCCGAATATTTCATCAATTGGTTGCCGTTGTCAATAGATTTCATCCAAAATTAAATCAGTTCTTCCTTATACCAAATAGACTTGGTATACCGAGGTTGGTTCAAATCTATTCGTAACTTTTCGAGAAATCCTGTACACTAACAGACAGACAGACAGACAGACAGACAGACAGACAGACAGACACAGATAGATCGGGGTGAAAACATAACCCCTCCAACTTCGTTGGCGGAGGTAATAACATCATCGACAACAACAACAACAACAACAACAACAACAACAACAACAACAACAACAACAATGAAAACTACAATAACAACATCAACAACAACAACAACAACAACAACAACAACAAAAACTCACTCATGTAGAATGGCCCGGAACAAGAATGCAAACCCTGTCATCACACGAGGAAGCGATGGCTGAGTGTATACTGTATATACAGATCAGTAAAATAAGGAAAAATACAACACACTATCTCTCCACTCATGAGATTGGTTTAGTCCCTCGTCCAAGATGGGGTGATGCGCAATACATCAAATAATAGCAAATAATAGCATCATAATAGCAAATAACATCTCTAACAATTTTTCTTCTTCATCTTTCCCTCCTATGCTTCACCCAGATGGCTCCACAGCTGTCTCATCTATTTCTAAAGCTGAACTCTTCGCTCAAACCTTTGCTGAAAATTCCACTCTGGTTGATGAAGTGCTTGTTCCTCCTTCTCCTCCACCCTCTGACTATATTATGCCTGTTATCAAGATCCTTCGTAATTATGTTTTCTTTGCCCTTTCCGGCCTAGATCCTCGGAAGGCTTACGGTCCTGACGGAGTCCCTCCTATTGTTCTCAAAAACTGTGCTTCTGTGCTTGCACCCTGCCTGGTCAAACTTTTCCGTCTTTGTCTATCTACTTCCACCTTTCCTTCTTGCTGGAAGCTTGCTCACATCCAACCTGCTCCTAAGAAGGGTGACCGTTCTAATCCTTCAAACTACCGTCCTATAGCTTTGACTTCCTGCCTTTCTAAAGTTTTTGAATCTATACTTAATAAGAAGATTCTTAAGCATCTATCTGCTCACAATCTTCTATCTGATCGTCAGTACGGTTTCCGTAAAGGGCGATCTACTGGTGATCTTCTAGCTTTCCTAACTGAATCTTGGTCATCCTCCTTTAGGGGTTTCGGTGAAACTTTTGCTGTTGCCCTTGACATATCAAAAGCTTTTGATAGAGTCTGGCACAAATCTTTAATTTCCAAACTACCACCATTCGGTTTCTATCCTTCTCTCTGTACCTTCATCTTAAGTTTCCTTTCAAACCGTTCTATTGCAGCTACTGTAGACGGACATTGTTCTTCTCCTAAATCTATCAATTGTGGTGTTCCCCAGGGTTCTGTCCTATCACCCACTCTCTTTCTATTATTCATTAATGATCTTCTGAGTCTAACTCAAAGCCCTATCCACTCCTACGCTGATGATTCTACTTTGCATTTTTCAACGTCTTTTATTAGACGTCCAACTCAACAAGAACTAAGTGATTCACGGAGAGATGCCACCGAGCGCCTAACTTCTGATCTTTCTATAATTTCTGATTGGGCAAAGCAAACCTTGTTTTGTTCAATGCCTCAAAAACCCAATTTCTTCACCTATCTACTCGACAAAACCTACCAGATAACTATCCCCTCTTCTTCAATGACACTCAACTGTCTCCTTCTTCTCATCTCTTGCTAAAACAGCTTCTAAAAAGTTAGGTGTCCTGTGGCGTCTGCGTCCTTTTTTTTTCTCCCTCCCAATTGCTTGCTCTCTACAGGGGCCTTATCCGCCCATGTATGGAGTATGTTTCACATGTTTGGGGAGGATCCACTCATACAGCTCTCCTAAACAGGTTGAATCCAAAGCTTTTCGTCTCGTCAACTCCCCTCCTCTGACTGACTGTCTTCAATCTTTAAATCACCGCCGCAATGTTGCTTCTCTTGTTCTCTTCTATCATTATGTTCATGCTCACTGCTCTTCTGAACTTGCTAACTGCATGCCTCCCCCACTCCCGCGGCCTCGCTGCACAAGACTTTCTACTCATTCTCATCCCTATTCTGTCCATCTTCCTAATGCAAGAGTTAATCAGT
>JACEEZ010001313.1:267500-272500 GCA_016584305.1 Chionoecetes opilio
ACACACACACCACACCACACAACAAACACACACACACACACACACACACACACACACACACACACACCACACACACACACACACACACACACACACACACACACACACACCAACACACACAACACATATACACACACACACACACACACACACACACACACACACACACACACCACACACACACACAACACACACACACACACACACACACACACACACACACACACACACACACACACACTGTAATCACTGACAGCAGTCTTTTTATGTTTCCTCTCACTGTCTCTATTCTCATTTTCCATCCAAAGCTGGCTGTTGCGTATATGTACGCAGCGACATCACTTGCTCTCGTGCCCACGGTCTTAAATCTTCAGAATTTTCTACCATCTGGCTTCAACTTCAATGTCATTCTCTTACTAAATGTATCTGTGTTGTATATCTCGCACCTAACTCCTTGGACTATGTAAAATTCTTCGACTATTTAACATCCAAAGTGGAGCACATCACATTTAATTTTCCTTCTGTAGAAATTACCATTCTTGGGGATTTCAATGTTCACCACCAGCATTGACTTTCATCTTCTTTCACTGACAACCTGGTGAACAAGCTGTCAGGAATCTTAATCCTGACAAATAACGGGTAATGTTTATTTCTATAAATATCATAAGGAGTATTTATAGTGATGAGAAAGATAGACTTAATACATGTCAGTTGAAGCACCATGGTGCACGCATGCGCTATGATAACGTCATGGGTATTTATAAACAGCCGTATTATCGGCTGGAGCTTAATTCGATTTAAGAAATCATGAATCACGGACGTTCACGGTCTCACCACCTTCACAACACTGGCTATAACATCCAACCAGACCACTCCACCTGGATTCTTCATATTAACACCAACACCCATATAACGCAAAGTCCTTCCACGTATTTAGTCGGTTCCTTCAAAATTATGATAGGACTGTGAGGCGTATATGTGGTCATTTCATTTTAAGTGGTAAGCAAACCAAAATAACCCTATAGTTTCCACACAAGCCTACAACTTTGCTATCCTTCAGGACCTAGAGCAGCTAGAGCACCCTGCCTCTATTCCTGACCGCCTTAGAGACAAGGCCAACATTCTTGACCTTTTCCTAACTACTAACCCTTCTGCTTACTCTGAGAAAGTTTTTTCTCTGTTGGTTCCTCCGATCACAATCTTATTTCTGTATACTGTCCTATCGCTCCGGTGCCGCCTCGGGACCCACCAAAGCGGAGGTGCTTCTGGCATTTTAACTCAGCTAAGTGGGAGGACCTAAGGCAGTACTACTCTGATTTTCCATGGAATGATTATTGATTCCGTGTGAACCATCTCTTTGTACAGAGCGCATTACTGAGGTCTCTGGCATGGAGGCATACATTTCACACATTTTCACTAATCCTAAATCTCTTCAACCTTGGTTTAACTCTGCTTATTCTCATCTTGGTCCAAGATAGAGAGGCGGCTCACAGACGGTACCGTAACTATCTATATCATGAAATTCATGCCAACTAGTATATTTCTGCCTGTAATATTGCCAAATCTTTTCTTCAACTTACCAAAAACTCCTTCCTTCATAGAAAATGTCAAAATCTTTATGAATTAAACTCTTCTCGTGGCTTCTGGAATCTAGCTAATAACATCTCAAACAATGTTACTTCTTCATTTTTCCCTCCTATGCTTCACCCAGATTGTTTCACACATGTCTCATCTATTTCTAAAGCTGAACTCTTTGCTCAAACCTTTGCTAAAAATTCCACTCTGGTTAATGAATGGCTTGTTCCTCCTTCTCCTCCACCCTCTGACTATATTATCCCTATTATTAAGATCCTTCGTAATGATGTTTTATTTGCCCTTTCCGGCCTAGATCCTCGGAAGGCTTACTGTCCTGACTGAGTCCCACCTTTTGTTCTCAAAAACTGTGCTTCTGTGCTTCCACCCTGCCTGGTCAAACTTTTCCCTTTTTATCTATCTACTTCCACCTCTCCTTCTTGCTGAAAGTTTGCTAAAATTCAACCTGTTCCAAAGAAGTGTGACAGTTATAATCCTTCAAACTACCGTCCTATAGCTTTGACTTCCTGCCTTTCTATAGCTTTTGAATCTATACTTAATAAAAATATTATTAAGCATCTCTATGCTCACAATCTTCTATCTGATCGTTAGTACGGTTTCCGTAAAGGGCGATCTACTGGCGATCTTCTTGCTATTCTAACTGAATCTTGGTCATCCTCCTTTAGGGTTTCAGTGAAACTTTTGCTGTTGCCCTTGACATATCAAAAGCTTTTGGTAGAGTCTGGCACAATTTTTTTATTTCCTAAACTACCCTCATTCGGTTTCTATCCTTCTCTCTGCACCTTCATCTTAAGTTTCTTTTCTAACCGTCTATTGCAGCTACTGTAGACGGTCATTGTTCTTCTCCTAAGTCTGTCAATAGTGGTGTTCCTCAGGGTTCTGTCCTATCACCCACTCTTTTTCTATTATTCATTAGAGATCTTTCAAGTCTAACTCAATGCCCTATCCACTCCTACGCTGATGATTCTACCCTGCATTTGTCAACGTCATTCATTAGACGTCCAACTCAACAGGAACTAGGGGGTGGGCACTCAGTAGAGCGCATACCTCCGCCTGAATATTTGATCAATTGGTTGCCATGGCAACAGTTGTGATTATATATATATATATATATATATATATATATATATATATATATATATATATATATATATATATATATATATATATATATATATATATATATATATATATATATATATATATACACTCAGTATGAGCGCATACCTCCGGCCAAATATTTAATCAATTGGTTGCCATGGCAACAGTTGTCGATAGATTTCACCAAAAATGTAATCAGTTCTTTCTTATACCAAATAGACTTGGTATAACTGAGTTTGGTCCAAATCTATTGGTAACTTTTCGAGAAATCCTGTACACTAACAAACAGACAGACAGACAGACAGACAGACAGATCGGGGTGAAAACATAACCCCTCCAACTTCGTTGGCGGAGGTAACAAAGTGATTCACGGAAACATGCCGCAGAGCGCCTAACTTCTGATCTTTCTATAATTACGATTGCTGTAAAATATACCTTGCTTTGTTCAATGCCTCAAAAGCTCAATTTCTCCACCTATCAACTCAACATAACCTTCCAGACAACTATCCCCTTTTCTTCAACGACATTCAACTGTCTCTCTCTTCTACAATGAACATTCTAGGACTATCCTTTACTAAAAATCTGAACTGGAAATCTCACATCTCATCTCTTGCTAAAACAGTTTCTATGATGTTAGGTAACCTGTGGCGTCTGCGTCCATTTTGTTCTCCTTCCCAGCTGCTTGCTCTGTACAGGGGCCTTATTCGCCCATGTATGGAGTATGTCTCACATGTTTGGGGAGGATCTACTCATACAGCTCTCCTAAGCAGGGTTGAGTCAAAAGCTTTTCGTCTCATCAATTCCCTCCTTCTGACATGACTGTCTCATCTTTAAATCACGCCGAAAATGTTGCTTATCTGCTTCTTTTACCTTATTTTCAGTCATGTCTTGACTTGCTAACTACAGCTTGCTCTACCTCCCTTGCAGCCTCCTCCACAGACTTTCTACTCATTCTCATCCGTAATCTGTCCATCTCCCTAATGCATGATTTAACCAATAGCTTTACCTGTTTCACCCTTTCAATAGTAAATTCTAGAACTCTCTTCCTGTTTCAATTTTTCCACCTTCCTACGACTTCAATTTCTTCAAGAGAGGAGTGACAGGACATCTCCTAAATTAGTCCACTCCCCTTTATGTATTCCCTTACTCTCTTCATTATAGGGACTGGTCACCAAGCGGGCTTTTTGTTGATTCTGTATTTTTTTGCCCTTGGCCAGTCCTTTGATATCATATTATCATATAATATTATATATATATTATCTCTCTCTCTCTCTCTCTCTCCTCTCTCTCCTCTCTCTTCCTCTCTCTCTCCTCTCTCTCTCTCTCTCTCTCTCTCTCTCTCTCTCTCTCTCTCTCTCTCTCCTCTTTTCTCTCTCTCTCTCTCTCTCTCCTCTCTCTCTCTCTCTCTCTCTCTCTCTCTCTCTCTCTCTCTCTGTTATTAGCACACTTGCTAATAACATTCAAGATACACAAGAGCCATTTAACATATATCTTCCAGAACCACTCCCTTTTTCTTTTTATTTAAGAACTACAACACCAGTTGAAATCAAATCAGTAATTGCAAATATGAAAGTTACATCTCCTGGCCATGATGAAATAAATATGAAAATAATAAAAGAATGCTCTGATATAATTTCACTTTTTCTAGTATTCATTATAAATAAATCATTTCAAAAGGGTACCTTTCCAGATCGAATGAAAATTGCTCGAATTGACCCTTTTTTCCAGAAAGGTGAAAATGCTTTACTACAAAAGTATAGGCCAATTTCAATATTGCCAAGCTTCAGTAAAATTTTTGAAAAAATAATGGTAATGAGATTAATGGACTACCTCTCAAAACACTCAATTTTACCTCCAACTCAACATGGATTCCGTCCCCAGTTTTCCACTGAATTAGCAGTCTACCATCTCTGTCAGAACATTTACAATGCACTGGAAAATAAAATGCTTCAAGTAACAGTTTTCTGTGACCTCACAAAAGTATTTGACACAATTTCTCACACAATCTTATTACAAAAATTATCTGTCTATGAAATACGTGGTAATGCTCACAACTGGTTCAAAAGTTACTTAAGTCATAGAAAGCAATATACATCATATAACAATATATCATCTCCTTATAATGACATCACATGTGGTGTACCCCAGGGTTCAATTCTTGGTGCTGTACTTTTCTTAATATACATAAAGGACATCATTCGTAGCAGTAATAAACTTAAATTCTTACTTTTCGCTCATGATACCACAATCTTCATTCAAGGCCACAATCTTGAAAATATTACAATTACATTAAATGAAGAATTAAA
>JACEEZ010001313.1:277500-290000 GCA_016584305.1 Chionoecetes opilio
TAGAGAAAGAGAGAGAGAGAGAGAGCCTGGTGGCGCAGGCTGAATTTTTATAGTGACACCTGTGATGGTTTTCTGTGATGTTTTGACCTGAGGCTCATGCTGCCACCTGGTGCCCTCCTCCGCACTTGTAGTCGCAATCAAAGGTGAAGTTGATGCAGCATGTGGGTATTTTCCGTCACTCGATGATAGAATATACTGTTTCTCCTGGCGAGACTTGAACTCGGGACCTTGTGCTTACAATTACCAGGCTCTTATCCATTGCATTAAAGATGGTCGAAAGAGTTATTCCCGGCAGGATTCGAACTCGGGACATCGAACTCATCACTCAAAGACACTAATCACTCGGCCACCGCCTCCCTTCTCAAATATATGATAGAAGTCCAGCTTCCGATACCATAGGTTTTTCGTGATTAATCAGACAGACAACAAACAGGCAGACAACCCTGTGGGGTCCATTGGCTGTAGACCCCATATGACCCATATAATGTTGATCAGGTAGACCCAAGGAGTGTCATAGGCATGGTAGTTTTCCGCATACGAAGTATAGGCTGCCTATCTTTGGGGAGGGCCTCCGTCACCCTCCCTCCGGGGGATGAGGGGACAAAAATATCGCTTAAAACCTATTCTGGCACCCCCTTAGTATGCATGCTAAGTATGGGCTCTCCATCTTAAAAAATGAGAGAGTAGTTCGTGAACAAACAAACAGACAGATCACAGAAAGGGACTTTTGAATAGTAGATCATGTTTGGATGGCATTTGACAATTATAGTTATTACAAGAAGCCAACAATTGGTGGCCTGGAGGTGAGGGTAAATATAATTATTATTCAACTAGAACTGACTCCTCATTTAGCTCGTCTTATCAACAAATCTTTACAATTATTAGGAACTGTAAATTACATGAGACCATTACGAAAAATATTCAGTGAATACAAATGAGCATTTAGCGATATTTCACAGCATTATCTGTACTTCCGGATTCATGCTTTAAAACAACATTTCATGTGGCTCGATCATAAGGTTTTCGCCAACGAGAGAAAAAGTTACCCACGAAGACAAATTGGCCCGTACCGAGAGTCGTGATGAAGGTTGAGCGACGACCTTCGTCGACTGAGGAAGGTTACCATAAAAGGGATATTTTTCGGAACGAAGAGCAGCGACGAAGGTCGGCACGAAGACACGGGGGTGCCCGTGTCTTCGTGCCGACCTTCGACCGTCGTCGCTGCTCTTCGTTCCGAAAAATATCCCTTTTATGGTAACCTTCCTCAGTCGACGAAGGTCGTCGCTCAATCTTCATCATGACTCTCGGTACGGGCCATTAAGTTTTTTGGCCTTCCCTAAAACATAGTTGGTTGGATGTACATCCAGCGCTGGTAAGGACATTATAACCAAAAAACAGTACGTCGTAACATTTGTGAGTGTGGTGACTTTCCAGTACAGCTGATCAGATTTGTTGCTCGGTATTTTGTTTTAGATTTCTTTACATACAAGCCCAAATATGTATCAGATCACATGAAAGACTCATGATCCATTGAAATGAGGATCTCTAAAATTTAAATTGAATCGACTAAGCAGTTTAATAGCATAAAGTGTTTCAATGATTACAACTGTAAAAGTATAATGGTAAAGAAAAAAAATAGTCATGACAATTCAAAATTAGAGAGGAATTGAAGAAACGTGGGATCGGCAAAGAAGTAATTTGACCTGTGACTCAGAAACCCACTGCTTGAACACCTTCCCCCTCATACTGGCATCCCTTAATGTGTAGAGAGAAAATGTATATATAACATAGCAAGAACTTAACCCCTTGAGACCCAGAACGTAATTTCCATTGTAATCTGGGTACCATTAGACGTTTTCTAGTGAATATAACAAATATTTTTTAGATATGACTTGTTTAGTATCCTTGTCCACTAACTAATTTGGTATACTAAGATAGTTTTTGTAATTTTATGGCTAACACAAGACAACTTTTTTACAGCAAAGGAAACTGCATGGGAGTGAAGGGGTTAAGAAAGAATGAGAGAAATGGTAGAAAATATTAAGATAATGGATAACAACAAATGTAAAAACGCTATTTAAGGAAAACAAACTTATAAAAATTATAGATAAGCCAAAAAAACATAATGTCAGAAATCAGGAAATGCGAGTAAAAAAAAGGATAACTTACGATGTCTTAATGGCCAGGTGGAGGTGGAGCTGAACCAACACAAGGACCATTCCAAGAAAACAGTGGAAGCATCAATGAAGGCAGTCCCGGGCACCCACCTGGCCCTCACCTGTACACGCTGGCCCGCCTGGCTCGCCCACCACGCCAGCCGCATCACCCCCGCGGCGCTCATGAAGGCGGTGCTGCAGATGGAACCGTACCCGAGGTTGGTAAATTATTCTTTTTTTCTATTGCTCTCTCTCTCTCTCTCTCTCTCTTCTCCTCTCCTCTCTCATCTCTCTCTCTCTCTCCTCTCTCTCCTCTTCATCTCCCTTCTCTCTCTCTCTCTCTCTCTCTCTCTCTCTCTCTCTCTCATCCCTCTCTCTCTCTCTCTCTCTCTCTCTCTCTCTCTCTCTCTTTTTTTTTTTTTTACTTTGACCTTGAACTTGAGTTGACCTTCCTCTCTTGCAGATCCCTTAACACAGTACGTCGCAGATCCAGGAGCGGATCGCAGACGGAGCAGGTGGAGACATTGTCGACAGAGACACAGGGCAGTGGCCTCTAGCTTCCCTCCACCAGGCAGGACTCACCATACTGACTGACGCAATACCCCCCGTCGCCTAGCCATTGGGTGGGGGATCACCTTCTTTTTTTATATATACTAGCCCAAACCGCCCCCGGGCGGACTTTTTGGCTACTCCTGCGGAGGGCTATTGGTGGGCCTTCGGCCCCCCACCTTGTTTGGGGGGCCCTAAACCCACCAAACCACAGACCTCCGGATCGCCCCTTCTAATTTCCTAAATCAGGGTGTAGAAAAGTATGTATTAACGCCAACCCTTACATCACCCCCAACCCATTCCCCCTCAAAACCCCTTACCCATCACCCCCCCACCCTTCACTCACCCATTACCCATCACCCCCCACCCATTTACTCCCCATTTCCCTCACCACACATCCATTCACTCCCCATTCCCCTCACCCCCCACCTATTCCCCACCCCTCACCCATCACCCCCCCAACCCATCACCCCCCCCCCATTCACTATCATTACCCATCACCCCACCCATTTCCCCACCCCCTTACCCATCCCCCCCACCTATTCCCTCACCCCTCACCCTCACCCCCCCCCCTTTACTCACCCATCCCGCCCCCTTACCCACACCCCCCCCATTCATTCACCCTTCCCATCCCCCCCCCCATTCATTCACCCATTACCCCTCCCCCCCACCTATTCCCTCACCCATCACCCCCCCCCCTTCACTCCCCATCACCCCCCACCCATTCCCATCACCCCACCCTTCACTCACCCTTACCCATCCCCTACATCAGGTTTCCTCAATTCTCGCAACCCACTTTTTTTTTTTCACAATTCTCGCAATAGGTGCTAAAAAAAAGAAACAAAAAGTGATCGGTATCCATAATGGGGTTAAATTCCCCCGGGCAAGCTGGTTCCAAAAAATGTGCCATATGATGGGATTCCGCCCCGGGGGCGGGAACCATACCACACACACACCACACCACACACACACACACCACAACACACCACACACACACCACACACACCAAAACACAGACAGACAGACAGCACACTTTCGCTTATTATATTATATATAATATATAAATAAAATTATATATATATTATAATATATATATATATATAAAATAAAAATTTTATGTATTTTTTTTCCTTAGGTTTTTTTTTTAACTTTGAGGGGTTTGATTTGTTTTTATTTTTTTACATATATTTTTTTTTTTTTTATAGGTCTGCTTTTTATGTTTTTTGGGCTGAGTGACCCTGTCGTCCCCTACATGTGAAAAAAGACACCCTGGGTTTTGGGGGGGGTTTTTTTGGAGAGAGGTTGTTGTGGTACAAATCCCTGTTTGAAAATGTCGTCTCTACAAAAGACTCCTTTTAAAACCAAGAAATCAGACCTGACAAAACCCTGACCTGACGTCTGAACACTTGGGGACGGCTGAGGTCGGGTTTATGAATTAGTGTATTGCCCAGGGAGTGGATTACCAGCTTGGAGTGACTCTACCATAAGTCACTACAGTACTCTGCTTCCCCAAAAAAAAAAAAAAAATTATACTATACTTATAGAAAAAAAAAATGAGGGGCCAAGTCCGGTAAAGTAGGGAGGGCAAAATGTCCATTTTCCGTTGCAGCGTAGCTGCAAGATTTGATAGGTGCCGAGGGGCCCCTGTCACAAAATCTTTTAGGGAGGCTTGTGAAAATAGGTGTCTTTGGGGGAAAGGGGAAGTGTCCCTATGAAATCGGCTCCCAAGATAGCTTGTGTTGCTCTGCTGAGCCCGTACGTTACAGGGCCTTGCAAGTAGCAGGAGGCTGCAGGACGCAGGATGGGGCCGCAGGAAGCAGCGTAGGAGCAGGGACGAGGATTAGCACTTTTGCGGCAGGAGACTGGGCTGATGGTGCCCTTAGATGGCTTCGTCAGGCGTAGCGTGGCAGCATGCTGGGCCGTGGGCGTGGGCGGCTAGTGGCGCTGGTGACGGTGACGGCGGCGAGGGGCAGCACCAGGGACGGCGGCAGGGGTGGCGCCAGGGGCGGCGGCAGGGGCGGCGGCAAGGGCGGCGTCGGCTGGGCTGGGTGGCAGAGCGTAGGACACAAGCCACAGGAGGGCGTGTGTGGGTGCGCTGAGATGGGTGGCTAGCAGGCGCGCCGGATTGCTGTGGCAGCGCGCAGGGCTGGGTGGTTGGGGTGAGCCTAGGGCAGCACGCTGAGATGGAGCTGCGATTGGGTGCGAGGGGCAGGGCAGCGTGACGTGTGTGCGAGATGGGTGGCACCAGCCGTGGTGGTGAGCTGCGAGGGCGAGGTGCAGGCGCGGCGTGGCGCATGGCGTGTGGCGCGCCGGGTCTTCTGTCCTCGTGTCGCACCCCTGGCTCGCTTTTTCTGCCTCTTTTTCCTCTCTCTTCTTTGTCTCTCATCCTCCCTCTCTGTCTCTTCATTTCTCTTCTCGCCTTCCCTTCTTTCCCTCTCTTCTCTTCTTGGTCTCTCTCTCGTCTTCCTGTCTGCTACTGTCAGCCTCCTGTCATTCTCTCTTCACTCTCTCTGTCTCTCTGTGTCTCACCCTAGTCTCTCTCTCCTCTCTCCTCTCTCTCCGTCGTCGCCTCTCCTCTCTCGTATCTCATCTCTCCTCGTCTCTCATCTCTCTTTCGTCGCTCTCTCTCTCTCTCTCCGTCTCTCTCTCCTCTCGTCTCATCTCCTCTCTCTCTCTCTCTCTCCTCTCTCTTCTTCTCCCGTCTCTCCTCTCTCTCCTCTCTCTCTCCTTCTCTCTCTCTCTCTCTCTCTTCTCTCTGCTTCTCTCATCCTATCTTTCCTCTTCTCTCGTCTTCGACTCTCTCCTCTCTGTCTCTCTCTCCTTCTCATCTCCCTCTCTCTCTCATCTCTCTCTCTCTCTCTCTCTCTCCTCTCTCTCATCTCTCTCAAGTCTCATCTCCTCTCCTCTCTCACTATCATCTTCTCTCGTCGTCTCCTCTCCATCTCTCTCCTCTCGTCTCTCCTCATCCTCCCCTTCCTCTCTCTCTCTCCTCTCTCTCCCCTCTCCTCTCTCTCTCTCTTCTCTCTCTCTCCTCTCTCTCTCCTCCTCTCTCTCTCTCTCTCTCTCTCTCTCTCTCCTCCTCTCTCTCTCCTCTCTCTCTCTCTCTCTCTCTCTCTCTCTCTCTCTCTCTCTCTCTCTCTCTCTCCTCTCTCTCTCTCTCTCTTCTTTTCTTTTCTTTTATATTTAAACTGTTGGTACATATGGAATTAGTAGAGTTAAAGCTCTAGGTTTTACACTAGAGCTATGTAAATCTAGAGGGACAGAAAAAATTGAGGGACAGAAAAAAAAAATCCTTATAGGGAGATAAGATCAAGGAAGAGTGACCCGAAATGGATCTAGGAGCGACCACTAGTTTAAAACACAACATTGGAGTAAAAAGAAACATGTACTTAAGGATTAAGGCTGGACAGGTGAGCAAAGAACAATATAACGTGATGGCGAGGACAGTGAAGAGATTAACAAGAGTACCTAAGAACAATTATGAGATTAAGGTCGCAGGACAGGCAAAAAGCGACCCTAAGGGGCTCTATCAGGTAGTATATAAAACGAAGACAAGGGAATTAGTGGGGCCGTTAAGATTAGAGCAGAGTGAGGTCTTAAATACGGATGAGGATATGTGTAAAAATTTTAATTATTATTTCTTAAGTGATTTTACTCAGGAAGATACACAGACAATACCTGAAAGTGAACAGATGTTTAAAGGAAGCGATGAGGAGAAACTCGAAGATATTGTGATAACTAGGGAAATGGTGGAAGAGGGTATAGATAAAATGAAGAATTTTAAGTCGCCAGAACCAGATGAAATGTATCCCAGAGTATTAAAAGAATGCAAAAAGGTCGTTAGTGAGTCTAGTGCACATTTTTAGTAAATCGGTTAGGATAGGCGATGTGCCGTTATTGTGGAGGAAAGGAAATGTAGTCCCCATATTTAAGAAGGGAGGCAGAGGACTAAATTCAAATTACCCGTTAGTCTAAAGTCAGTGGTAGGTAAATTATTGGAATCTATTATTGCAAAAAACATTAGAGAGCACTTAGAAAAACATAGTTTGATCAATGTTTCACAACATGGATTCACCAAGGGTAGGTCATGTCTCACCAATTTATTGAGTTTTTATAGGAAAGTTTATGAGACGGCAGATAATGATAAGGATTATGATATAATATATTTGGACTTTAGTAAGGCATTCGACAAAGTACCACACGAGCGACTCTTAAATAAGGTTAAGGCTCATGGAATAGATGGGAAGGTTTTCGTTGGATCAGAGCTTGGCTAAGTGACAGGCAACAAAGGGTTACAATTAATGGCTCTAAATCTGAATGGGGACAGGTGACAAGTGGAGTTCCACAAGGGTCTGTTTTGGGTCCATTACTATTTTTGATTTACATCAACAACTTGGATAGTGGGATTAGCAGTGATTTCAGCAAGTTTGCTGATGATACTAAGATAGGTAGGATTATTGGATCACAGTCTGATATAAACATATTGCAGGGAGACTTAGATAAACTTAATGAGTGGGTAGTCAGATGGCAGATGGAATTTAATATTGATAATTGCATCGTTATTAATGTTGGTGGAAAAAACCCTGGTAATAGATACACCATCACGCAATGTATCGCTGAAAAGATCAGAAGGTGAAAAAGATCTTGGAGTAAGGTGAGCCCAGACCTCTAACCTAGGAAACAATGTATTGAGGCTAGAAATAGAGCTAATAGAGTGTTAGGATTCATTACCAGAAGTGTTAAAAGTAGAAGTACGGAAGTTATTCTAAAGCTTTATCTGGCTCTAGTCAGATCTCACCTATACTATGCAGTTCAGTTTTGGTCTCCATATTACAGGATGGATATAGCCTTGTTAGAATCAGTGCAGAGAAGGATGACCAAAATTATTCAAGGAATGCGTAACTTTAGTTATGAGAAGAGATTGGAGCTATTAAAGTTACACTCACTCGAGAGACGCAGAGTAAGAGGCGATCTGATAGAAGTTTTTAAGTTGATAAAGGGATTTAATAAAGGAGAGGTAGGAAAAGTTATTACGGCTATCAACCAGGGTAGAACAAGAAGTAACGGATTCAAGCTGGAAAAGCGTAGATTTAAAAAAGAAATAGGGAAAAACTGGTTCACAAATAGGGTGGTGAATGACTGGAATGAACTCAGTAGACAGGTAGTTAGTGCGGAGTCATTATGGAGCTTTAAAGAGGGGCTGGATAGGTTCATGGATGGGGGTGAAAGGTGGATGTAGGTAGTGTTAGGTAACAGGAACTACCACGTGTAGGCCTCACGGCCTCTTGTAGCTTCCTTATTTTCTTATGTTCTTATGTTATATATAGCTTTATATAATATAAAACAGATATTTTATATTTGGTAATAATCTAGGCCATCAACCAGCTGTTCACTCTCCGCTTAAAGTCCTGTAGCGAGGCGTGGTGGTGGTGGTCGGTTTGGTGAACTAACTGGTTCCACAGACGGCCGTAACGGGGTAAGAAGGAACGTAGTTGGTGTTCTGTCCTGTAGAAGAGCACAGTCACTTGCTCCTGTCTGTGTGGGGCGACACGAGTGGAGTGAAGGGGCGGCGGATGCCTGGGGAGCTTGATGGCTGCCGGGTGGGACATGTGGAGATTTAGTGCCTTGTGCATGACACATAAGCCTGCCACGTTCCTGCGCTCCTGGAGGGATTGGAAGGAGTCAGGCGCGAGGTGGGGACGTTTGCCGTTAATCAGTCGCTGGGCTCTTCTCTGGACGCGGTCTAGTGTGGTCAGGTATGAGGGCGGGCAGGAAGACCATGCTAGGGGGGAGTATTCCATGAGGGGACGTACCTGTGCCTTGTACAAGACCTCAACCCCCTTGGCATCCAGAAGGTGGGAGATGCGCCGGACACAGCTGAGTCTCCAGGCCGAGTTTTTAGCAACTTTCCTAGCATGACTGGTGAAGGTCAGTCCCGCGTCAAACTCCACCCCAAGGATGGAGATGGATCGCTTAACCGGGAGTGATCTGTCAAAGACTACTCTATACTGGACTTGCTACTCATTTTGGGCTATTTCCAGTGGAGGCCAGTTTTGCGATTCCTGCCATTTTGGAACATCACTCCCTTTTCCCTTCCTCTGGTTTATCAGTATATATGATATACCGTTATCTTCGTAAATGTTTGTTCTATAATATTATCAAATAAAAAACAGTAAAATATACTAAAGAAATGCCATTTTGAGAGAGTGAAGAAATATGCATGAACTTGAACTCATCACCATTTAATATTTTGCGAGAAAACATTTTAGATGAAACATATCAATAGAACCGGAGGAGTTTCATTAGCTTTCCATTGAAATATTTCGTTTTCTGATAAATGAATCAGAACCATGCATAAATTAGCGTTAACTAAATAAATGACATCATCTATCGGGATAATTACCCGATTGATGATGTTATTTATTTAGTTAACGCTAATTTATGCATGGTTCTAATTCATTTATCAGAAAACGAAATATAGCAATGGAAACCTAATAAAATTCCGCTTCTATTGTATTGATATGTTGCATGTAAAAAGTCTTCACGCAAAATATTAAATGGCGATGAGTTTAAGTGCATATAAGTTCATGCATATTTCTTCAGAGTCTCATAATGGAATTTTTTTAGTGTATTTTACAGTTTTTTATTTGATAATATTATGGAACAAACATTTACGAAGATAACAGTGTATCATTTATACTGATAAGCCATAGTCTACATGGAACACTTTTTTACTTGCCGATCCGATTGATGATGTTATTTTGTAAGTTAACGCTAATTTATGCATGGTTATATTTCATTTATCAGAAAACTAAATATATCAATGGAAAGCTAATGAAAATCCGCTTCTATTGATATGTTTCATCTAAAAAAATTCTCACAAAATATTAAATGGCGAAGAGTTTAAGTATATATTGAGGTCGTGCATATTTCTTCACTCTCTCATAATGGCATTTCTTTAGTGTATTTTACTGTTTTTTATTTGATAATATTATAAAACAAACATTTACGAAGATAATGGTATATCATATATACTGATAAACCTTAGGAAGGGAAATAGGGGTGATGTTCTAAAATGGCAGGAATCGCAAAACTGGCCTCCACTGGTCATGGGCGGGTTAGCGCGGGGCACGAGTAGCAAGTCCAGTATAGAGTAGTCTTTGGATCTGCCCTCAAGCTGTATATCCGGTGCAGGCAGTTGGCGATGTCTTGCCTGCGGGAGATAAGCAGAGCCTGGGTTTAGTCAGGGGCCAGGCTGACCTGCCATCGACTACTCCAGGTGACGATCTTGTCCAATGCCAGGTTGATGCGGCACACCGTGTCCTGCCAGTCACGTCTGTCGCAGGTGAAGGCAAGGGTGCAGTTGTCAGTGTAGGCCTGGGCCTCAGGAATGAGCTGGAGAATGTCATTGAAGTAGACATTCCACAGAAGAGGCCCGAGTACGCTGCCCTGCGGGACGCTGGCGTTGATGGGTTGCTGGCTGGATGTGTGGCCGTTTATCACCACTCGTAAGGTCCTGTCTTGGAGGTAGTCCTGGATGAGCTGCAGTAGGGCGCCGCGCACTCCCAGGTTCCTCAGCTTGGCAGCGAGACCTCGGTGCCACACCCTGTCAAAGGCTCCGGCGATGTCCAAAGCCACGACAAAGGTGTCCATTCCTCTATCCAGCGAGTGGTTCCAGGAAGCAGACTGAAGGAGGAGCAGGTCTGCAGCTGACCTTCCCTGCCTGAAACCAAATTGCTTGGAATTGAGAAGATGGTGGGCGTCCAAGAAGGTGTTGATCTTGGCGGTGATAAGGGACTCCAGGATTTTCCCAACAGTGGTGAGGAGGGAAATTGGGCGGTAGTTTTTTTGGTCCCATTTGCTGGGTTTTTTTGTCTATGGCCACCACTCTTGTTTCTTTCCATTGCGTGGGCCACTTGCATGAGGAAGGGATGTTGTTGAAGATGATGGTGAGTGGTGGAGCGAGCTGGACAGCACATTCCTTTAGTAGGTGAGGGCTGATGTCAGGCCCTAGCGCCTTCTTGGGATCTGTTTGCCTCAGCTGATTTTCTACTTCCTTATTGTTGGATGCGAGACTGTCCAGAGAGGCCCTGGTGAGGGATGGTATCTCTGGGGGCTCGCGTGAAGGGTCTGGCACCGACCCCCAGAGATACCATCCCTCACCAGGGCCTCTCTGGAGAGTCTCGCATTCAACAATAAGGAAGTAGAAATTTTTTTTTCCCCCCCCCCCTCTCTCTCTCTCTCTCCTCTCTCTCTCCTCCTCTTTCTCTCTCTCTCTCTCTCTCTCCTCCTCTCTCCTCTCTCTCTCTCCTCTCCCTCTCTCCTCCTCTCCCCCCCAAAAAAAAACCCAGCCCCCCCCCCCCCCCCAAAAACAAACCCAAAAAACCCCCCCAAAAAAACGGCGTGAAAAAACCCCGGTTTTTAAAAAAAGGGGGGGGGGTTTTTTTTTTCCCTTTTTTTTGGAGCCCCCCCCCTTTTTTCTTCCATTGCCCCCCCCCCCCCCCCCCCAAAAAATTTTTATTTGGGGGGGCCTCCCTCCCCTTTCCCCCTTCCCCCCCTTCGGACGGTTCCCACTGTCTTCCTTTTGGAGCGACGCTCGATGAGGCTCGGTTCTTGGGTCCTCAAGACCCGACCCCCCCGTTCCCTCGAGTGTTCCCCCACTTCCTCTCTCCTCCTCCTTCTCTATGGTCTCGTCCTCCTATATCTGCTCTCTCTCCTCTCTCTCTCCCCTTCTCTCTCTCTCTCTCTCTCTTCTCTCTCTCTCTCTGTCCTCTCTTTTCTCTCTCCCCTCTCTCTTTCTCTCTCTCCTTCTCTCCCTCTCTCTCTCTTCTCTCTCTATTCTCTCTCCTTCTCTTCCTTCTCTCTCTCTCCCTGCCTCTCTCTCTCACTCTCTTCTCTCTCTCATCTTTCTCCTTCCTTCTCTTCTCTCTTCTCTCCTCTCTTCTCCTCTCTCTCGGTCCTCCGTGGCTCTCTCTCCCCCCCTCCTCCTCTCTCCCCTCTCTCTCTCTCTCTCTCCTCTCCTCTCTCTCTCTCTCTCTCTCTCTCTCTCTCTCTCTCTCCTCTCTCTCTCCTCTCTCTCTCTCTCTCTCTTCTCTCTCTCTCTCTCTCTCTCTCTCTCTCTCTCTCTCTCTCTCTCTCTCTCTTCTCCTCTCTCTCTCTCTCTCTCTCTCTCTCTCTCTCTCTCTCTCTCTCTCTCTCTCTCCTCTCTCTCTCTCTCTCTCTCTCTCTCTCTTTTCTCTCTCTCTCTCTCCTCTCTCTCTCTCTCTCTCTCTCTCTCCTCTCTCCTTTTCCTCTCTCTCTCCTCTCTCTCTCTCTCTCTCTCTCCCCTCTCTCCCCTCTCTCTCTCTCTCTCCTCTCTCTCTCTCTCTCTCTCCTCTCTCTCTCTCTCTCTCTCCCCTCTCTCTCTCTCTCTCTCTCTCTCTCTCTCTCTCTCTCTCTCTCTCTCTCTCTCTCTCTCTCTCTCTCTCTCCTCTCTCTTCTCTCTCCTCTCTCTCTCTCTCTCTCTCTCCTTTCTCTTCTCTCTCTCTCTCTCTCTCTCTCTCTGCATGCATGCTTTTTAACTGCGTTTATAACTTATATGTCTACAGTCCTCTTTTTGCTGCTGCCTTTATATTACGTGGATGTTTTTTTCTATCATAATTTTATTCTTTTTTTTTACTATCATCCACTCTTCCCTTTCTATTACTCTTTATCTTTGCGTTCATCCTCATGTTTTCTTCTCTTTATCTACTCTTTACCTCCATCCCTCAATTCATTGGATATCTTTCTCTTTTCCTATTATTTCTTTTCTTTAAC
>JACEEZ010001313.1:295000-302500 GCA_016584305.1 Chionoecetes opilio
TTTAACTCTGTTTGTTCTCGTGCTGTCCAAGATGGAGAGGCAGCCCACTGACGGTATCGTAACCATCCATCTCCTGCAACTCATGCCCTTTATATTTCTGCACGTAATCATACCAAATATAATTTCTAACTTACCTCAATTTCCTTAATCAATATAATATGTCAAAATCTTTCAGCATCAAACTCTTCTCGTGACTTATGGGATCTAGCTGAAATAATCTCTAACAATTTTTCTTCTTCATTTTTCCCTCCTTGCTTCACTCAGATGGCTTCACAGCTATCTCACCTTTTTCTAAAGTCGAATTTTGTTCAAAAACTTTACTCAAAATTTCACTCTGGTTGATGAAAGGCTTGTTCCTCCGAACAGCAAAAATTAGGTAACTAACGGAGGGATGCCACAAAGTGTCTAACTTATGATATTTCAATAATTCCTGAATAGGGCAAAGCAAACCTTGTTTTGTTCAATACCTCAAAAATCAAATGTCTTCACCTATCTACTCATAAAAGCCTCCCAGAAAACTATCCCCTCTTCTTCAATGACACTCAATTTGTTTCCCTCTTCCACAATGAACATCCTTGGATTATCCTTTACTAAAAGTCTGAACTGGAAATTCACATCTCATCTCTTGTTATATCAGCTTCTAAGAAGTTAGTTGTCCTGTGGCGTTTGCGTCTAGGTTTTTCTCCCTCCCAGCTGCCTGCTCTGTACAGGGGCCTTATCCACCCATGTATGGAGTATGTCTTACATTTTTGGGGGAGGATCCACTCATACAGCTCACCTAAACGGGTAGAGTCAAAAGCTTTTCGTTCTCCTCAACTCCTCTCCCCTGACTGACTGTTTTGAATCCTTAAATCACCGCCGCAATGCTGCTTCTCTTTCTATTTTCTACCGGTATTTTCATGCTCACTGCTCTTCTGAACTTGCTAACTGCATGCTTTCCCCCCTCCCGTGGCCTCGCTGAACAAACTTTCTACTCATTCTCATCCCTATTCTGCCCATCTTAACGCAAGAGTTAACCAGTATCTTCACTGCTTCATCCCTTTCACTGGAAACTCTGAAACTTTCTTCCTGTATATATTCTCCTGTTTTACCACCTTCCTATGACTTTTTTTTCAAGAGAGAAGTGTCACGACACCTTACAAACTAAATTTATCCAGCCCCCTTTCTGTTTTCTCTTACTGTCTTCTTTATGGGGACTGGCAGCTAGCGGGCTTATTGTATACTTATCTTTTTTTATTTTGCCCTTAGCCAGTCCTTTTTTGATGTAAAAAAATACTTGAATAGCTATGGAGTTCGATTTCTTTTTTTTTACAGTAATTATTCGAGTAATTTTCTGTCTCCAATGCTTGTGAAGCTCGATTTCTTATTCTTAGGGCAGTGATTGCTTGATCCGCCTCATTCATTTCCATTTCGATTTTACTTACCGTATGGTTATTGTTTTAGTCTCCTTATTTTGGGGGATTGATGAGCCTCAATCCGCCATCGTTTTCGAAAACCGTATTTATTTAGTGCGCATTTCGCTTCTTTAGTATATGAAGAAGCCTGTTACCCGTGCTTCCCGCCCTTACATAAATTTCGTTTCGTTAGCCAAAATAACTTTATATTTATTTCTTAGTATAAAGTGGTAGACTACATTTTTCCTGACTCATTGTTGTGAAAAAATTATTGAAAAGAAAAAAAAAAACTAATAAAAAGTATCAACCAGAAAAATGGTTAGGCTGATAACTAGATTGATTATTATTGATTATTGACATTAATAAAAGCTTAGTTGATAAGTACAGTAACCGCGTTCTTTTCACATACGTACCCGTGTATCAATTACAAAGTATCGAATCATTACATTAAGATTTTTTTCTCCTTCCCTATGTAACAGTCAGTCACCAAGAAAAACTGTAAATAAAAAAATTTACATTTCTTTATCTGAGCTTCATTTTTTTTCTATTCGTACGCCAATGTATGAGGAAGAAACTATTTTTTTTTTTTTATTATTTTCATCTTGATTTGCTTCAATACCTTAAATCCAAGCCTGATGACCGTTAAGAGTCTTTGACCTTCTGCATCAAAAATATTGTCAAGAATTGTATTACACTCGCTTGCAACTTCTCACAATATCTCACTGAAATATGAATTAATTGCTAAATCTTTCCCTTGTGCTTGCTTCGCTTTCGGTCGATTTCAGACAATTGTAGTCTAAGAGGTTTTTTTCCTTTGTACCAATTCATTCCGTAAGTAATTTCCACCATCTTGAAGAAATTACTCAAAGATCAAAGTCAACAGAAAATCCTTTCATATTGTTGTATTACTAAATTTAAGTAGTATAACCACTAATAGATCCTTTTAAGGTTTTATTAATCTCGCTTGTAAATAAATATTCAACATTTTACAGTACACATGAATAGGTTATTGGATAATTAAAAAAAAAAAATTATGTTTCGCTCCGTCTCTTTGAACTTTAAGCTCTAAACATTATAATATTAAGAGAATTTTTTATTTATCGCCTCTTCGCGGGTCTATCCTTGGTGCCTTCGTCCCTCCACAGGTCTGGCCGTCACTCAGGAGTACCAGAGGTCTAGCAACACCTCGGAAGGGCGGTTGCCGATCACACCAGGTAAAGCAGGAGTTAATACTAAAAGGTGTGTCAGGCAGGGGAGACGCGGCGATGTGTTGCGACACCTGTGTTGCCGGTATGTGATGTTGCTCTGTCTTGTCTTGCAGAGTTGGAGGAGGAAGAGTTCAGGCTGACGCATCGCTCGTTGTGGCGTGATCTGTTTGACGTCAAGGATGGCAGCTGGTGCCTCACACATATTTATTTTGGTGAGTGAACATACAACTACGAGGAACTGTCGGTCTGCTTTATTATGGGTGTTTTTTGCTATTTCCTTATCGTCTTGTTTTTGTTCCATCTTCCTCTTTTTCTTCTTATTATTATTATTATTATCATTTTTCTTCTTTTACCTTTTTCCTAATTTTCCACCATCAAAATTTATTTATCTATTTAAGTGCTTGCATTCATTCAGCCCCCTCACTCATATTTACACATGTTTTCATCCATCACCAATCATCAGTCAACAATAACCAATCAACAGTCACCAATCACCATTCACCAATTGCTAGCCACCAGTCACCAATCACCAATCACCAGTAACTAATCACTAATCACTAATAACCAATCACCCAATCACCACTTACTAATCTCTGATCCATATACCTTTCACCAAATCACCAATCTCTAATCCCCGATCCCCAATCCTCACACCAGGTCACAAGGGTTACCAAAGAGTGGAGTTGGACGTGCCACATTCACCCGGGCAGTGGGTGGTGGAGGGATTCGCCACTCACCCCCATCATGGCCTCCACATCCTCTCAGTGCAGAGTTACGATGCTACTCCACCTCTCCTTATGCAAGTGGAAGCTCCAGCTGTCTGCCGCAGAGGTGAACAGGTGAGATTGCTTCGTCAGATGTGGACTCTCAGGTGGTGTGACCAGATATATTTCGTGATGTTGGATTGTTATTTTTTGTCATTGCTGCAAAAGTCTCTTTCTCTCTCTCTCTCTCTCTCTCTCTCTCTCTCTCTCTCTTCTCTCTCTTCTCTCTCTCCCCTCTCTCTCTCTCTCTCTCCTCTCTCTCATCTCCTCTCTCTCTCTCTCTCTCTCTCTCTCTCTCTCTCTCTCTTCTCTCTCTCTCTCTCTCTCTCTCTCTCTCTCTCTCTCTCTCTCTCTCTCTCTCTCTCTCTCTCTCTCTCTCTCTCTCTCTCTCTCTCTCTCTCTCTCTCTCTCTCTCTCTCTCTCTCTCTCTCTCTCTCTCTCTCTCTCTCTCTCTCTCTCTCTCTCTCTCTCTCTCTCCTCTCTCTCTCTCTCTCTCTTCTTTCTCTCTCTTCTCTCTCTCTCTCTCTCTCTCTCTCTCCTCTCTCTTCTCTCTCTTCTCTCTCTCTCTCTCTCTCTCTCTCTCTCTCTCTCCTCTCTCTCTCTCTCTCTCTTCTCTCTTCTCTCTCTCTCTCTCTCTCTCTCCTCTCTCTCTCTTCTCTCTCCTCTCTCTCTCTCTCTCTCTCTCTCTCTCTCTCTCTCTCTCTCTCTCTCTCTCTCCTCTCTCTCTCTCTCTCTCTCTCTCTCTCTCTCTCTCTCTCTCTCTCTCTCTCTCTCTCTCTCTCTCTCTCTCTCTCTCTCTCTCTCTCTCTCTCTCTCTCTCTCTCTCTCTCTCTCTCTCTCTCTCTCTCTCTCTTCTCTCTCTCTCTCTCTCATATATATATTATATATATATTATATTATTATTTTTTATTTTCATTTTTACATCACAAAAGACTGGCCACGAGCACAAAAAAGCAACATAAAGCCCGCTTAGATGCCAGTCCCTATAAAGAAGACAGTAAGCGAATATAAAAAGTGGGTTGGGCCAATTTAGTTCAGGAGGCGTCTTGTCACTCCTCTCTTGAAGAAATTTAAGTCGTAGGAAAGTGGAAAAATAAAAACAAGAAGAGAGTTCCAGAGTTTACCAGTGAAAGGGATGAAAGAGTGAAGATACTGATTAATTCTTGCATTAGGAAGATGGACAGAATAGGGATGAAGATGAATAGAAAGTTTTGTGCAGCGAGGCCGCGGAAAGGGGGGAGGCATGCAGTTAGCAAGTTCAGAAGAGCAGTGAGCATGAAAATAACGGTAGAAGATAGCAAAAGAAGCAACATTGCAGCGGTGATTTAAAGATTGAAGACAGTCAGTCAGAAGAGGGGAGTTGATGAGACGAAAAGCTTTTGACTCAACCCTGTTTAGGAGGGATGCATGAGTAGGATCCCCCAAAAACATGAGAGGCATACTCCATACAATGAGTATTCAATGACACTCAACTGTCTCCTTCTTCTACAATGAACATTCTAGGACTATCCTTTACTAAAAATTTGAACTGGAAATCTCACATCTCATCTCTTGCTAAAACAGCTTCTAAGAAGTTAGGTGTCCTGTGGCGTCTGCGTCCTTTTTTTTCTCCCTCCCAATTGCCTGCTCTCTACAGGGGCCTTATCCGCCCATGTATGGAGTATGTCTCACATGTTTGGGGAGGATCCACTCATACAGCTCTCCTAAACAGGGCCGAGTCAAAAGCTTTTCGTCTCAGCAACTCCTCTCCTCTGACTGACTGTCTTCAATCTTTAAATCACCGCCGCAATGTTGCTTCTCTTGCTCTCTTCTATCGTTATTTTCATGCTCACTGCTCTTTTGAACTTTCTAACTGCATGCCTCCCCCCCTCCCGCGGCCTCGCTGCACAAGACTTTCTACTCATCTTCATCCCTATTCTGTCCATCTTCCTAATGCAAGAGTTAATCAGTATCTTTACTCTTTCATCCCTTTCACTGGTAAACTCTGGAACTCTCTTCCTGTTTCTATTTTTCCACTTTCCTATGACTTAAATCTTTTCAAAAGAAGAGTAACAAAACACCTCCCGAACTAAATTGGCTCACCCCTCTTTTTTATTTCATTCTCTTACTGTCTTTTTTATAGGGACTGGCAACTAAGCGGGCTTTGTGTTACCCATTTTTGTTGTGCCCTTGGCCAGTCCTTTGTGATGTAAAAAAAAAAAAAAAAAAAGAAATACATGGGTGGACAGAGCAAGCAACTGGGAAGGAGAAAAATTTAACCCAGACGCTACAGGATACCTAACTTCTTAGAAACTGCTTTAGCAAGAGTTGAGATGTGAGATTTTCAGTTCAGACTTTTAGTAATGAATAGTCCAAGAATATTCATTGTTGAAGAGGGAGACAGTTAAGTTTCATTGAAGAAGAGAGGATAGTTGTTTGGAACGTTATGTCGAGTAGATAGGTGAAGGAATTGGGTTTTTGAGGCATTGAACAAAACAAGGTTTGATTTTCCCCAATCAGAAATTATAGAAAGATCAGAATTTAGGCGCTCTGTGGCATCTCTCCGTGAATCACTTATAGTTTCTGTTGAGTTGGACTTCTAATGAACGACGTTGAAAAATGCAGGGTAGAATCATCAGCGAAGGAGTGGATAGGGTATTGAGTTAGACTTAGAGGATCATTAATAAATAATAGGAAGAGAGTTGGTAATAGGACAGAACCCTGGGGAACACTTATTAGTCTATCATTGGCAAACTTAGGAGAATAACAATGATCGTCTACAGTGACTGCAATGGAACGGTTAGAAAGGAAACTTAAGATGAAGGTGAAGAGAGAGGAATAGAAACCGAATGAGGGTAGTTTAAATATTTAAGATTTGTACCAGACTCTATCAAAAGCTTTTGATATGTCAAGGGCAACAACAAAAATTTCACCGTAACCCCTAAGGAGGATGACCAAGATTCAGATAGGAAAGCTAGAAGATCGCCAGTATATCGCCCTTTATGGAAACCGTACTGACAATCAGATAGAGGATTGTGAGCATATAGATGCTAAATATTTTTTTTATTAAGTATATATCCAAAAGCTTTAGAAAGGCAGGAAGTCAAAGCTATTGAACTGTAGTTTGAAGGATTAGTACGGTGACCCTTCTTAGGAACAGGTTGAACGTGAGCAAACTTCCAGCAAGAAGGAAATGTAGAAGTAAATAGACAAAGAAGGAAAAGTTTGACCAGGCAGGATGCAAGCACTGAAACAGTTTTTGAGAACAAAAGGAGGGGCTCCGTCAGGACCGTAAGCCTTCCGAGGATGTAGGCCAGAAGATATATTTATATCTACTATAATGAAAGAGCCTTACATATACGGTGACTAACTTATATCTTCGATGCATGAGCCTCAATTGACCACAGGTAGTACAAAAAAAATTATGAAATAGGCGAGGATAGTTTTACAGGTTACATGCTAATATTCTTACCTGTGTCAGTTTGGCTTCAGATGGAGCGTTTTTTTTCTTTTTTGTACATACTAACTATGGTACAGATAGGAGAGAGAGAGAGAGAGAGAGAGAGAGAGAGAGAGAGAGAGAGAGAGAGAGAGAGAGAGAGAGAGAGAGAGAGAGAGAGAGAGAGAGAGAGAGAGAGAGAGAGAGAGAGAGAGAGAGAGAGAGAAGGGGGGGGACGGGGAAGGCTGGAGGAAATATTGAAGCTTTAATCATTATGAGTTTTGTTAATGAGGTGAAAGTACTATAAAAGATATTGTTTACCTAAAAAGTGGATGAGAGGTGGTGATGGTGGTAGCAGTGGTAATACTATAGTAGTGGTGGTGGTGTGTCGATTGCTCTCATCCCATAATGGTGTATGAGAGCTAGATCAATGAATCGGTGGGTAGAATATAGTCTAGCTTTATTGCGACTACTCTATACAGGTTGGAAAAAAACCATATGTAATAATAATTCTTATTTCATCCATTTTGCTTGGCATATTTTCAATCCCTAATTGAGTAGGTATCGTATTGCTTTTTTGCGCTGATATTTTCTATTAATCCCTTCCTTCCTTCTTCACTTCTTTTCTTCCTTTCTTTTGAGCTCTCATTTTCCTATATAGTTTTCTCCTTTACTTTTCTCCTCATATCCTCTTATCCCTCCTTTCCTGTTAGTCT
>JACEEZ010001313.1:305000-315000 GCA_016584305.1 Chionoecetes opilio
AAATATTCGCCTCTGCTCATGCGCAAATCGCTTTTTCTTTTGCTGATAAACAAAGGTGGACTGCACCGAATACACAGACTGCTGGGAACGCGACACCGGCTCTGGTGTCGTGTGAGCAAAAGTCTGTTTACGAGGGAAAATCCGTTTACTAACAAAGACGTGTTATCAACAAAGCCGGTGTTGTGCGAAATATTGTCAACGCGCGAAATGCTGTACACCCACTCATTTTTCACTGGTTTACAGCTTAACTGTTGCCCTGATACATGTTAAAGGCAACATTGAGGCACTAGCTTTCCATGAGAACACTTATAAGTAATAATAGCTAAAAGATGCACTGGTATTCAGACAAAGGATAATAATAACACCTAAAAAGGCTTTACTTTTTGACGTGGATATTTTAAAGTAATCATCTGGACCATTTCATCATTTTCGAAATAATGCAGTCAAAATATAGCCATGATCGAGTATCTCAACAATATGTTGTCACTTTTTGCATCCAGTCACCCGTTTTTAAATTATCCGCATTCAAAATCTGTAAATTCCCCGAGCTCTCAAAACACAACTGACGACCAGCAGACGACGGACCACGGCTCGGTGACGTCACTTCAGGAAGCCTCCCAGTCCGGCGCTGATACAAATACACGTAGACTCAGAAAAAAATATAGTATTTGAAGAATTTTGGGTGTTTCTGATATTTTTTTTTTGCGATATGGCATATACTTGCATCCTGTATGGGTGCAGCAAGAAAGCTGTGCCTTTCCAGAGAGCTTAGCACCCATTTCCGACCTATTTGGCCATGATATGTGTGTGCAGCGATGGTGAGAGGCGGGTGAGAAGCGCGCGGCAAGACAATGTGTTTCACACCGCGGGACTCTCACCCGCCTCTCACCGTCGCTGCACACACATATCATGGCCAAATAGGTCGGAAATGGGTGCTAAGCTCTCTGAAAAGGCACAGCTTTCTTGCTGCACCCATACAGGATGCAAGTATATGCCATATCGCACAAAAAATATATCAGAAACACCCAAAATTCTTCTAGTACTATATTTTTTTCTGAGTCTACGTGTATTTGTATCAGCGCCGGCCTGGGAGGCTTCCTGAAGTGACGTCACCAGCTTGTTTCCCGCCACGGCTGAAATGGGGCTGTTGTTTTTCTCGCGCTTTTTACAAAAGTCATGTTTTTAGGGAAATAAGGCGTGGAAATTAATTATTTTTTGTGGATTAGGTATTTTGAATGAACATTCAACATAATTATGCAAAGAAAAAATGGGTCTGGACGATTACTTAAAGCTTTTGAGTAACTATCATTACTTTTAAGTGTTCTCATGGAAAGCTTGTGCCTCTATGTTGCCTGTAACATGCATCAGGGAAGCAGTTAATCTATAAAACCAGTGAAATATGGAGGGGTCTACAGGATTTCGCGCGTTGACAATATTTCGCACAACACCGGACCAGACAAAAGCAGAGCGCATTACTCGATTCATGATTTTTTTCCTATGAAAGAATAAAAACAGTATACCCTCCCCTACTTTAGCGGACATTCAGTCACAAGCGACAAGACATACACACGGTACCGTGTGACAGGCGGTCCGGCTTTGTTGATCAACACGTCTTTGTTAGTAAACGGACTTTCCTTCGTAAACAATATTTTGCTCACACGACACCGGTCCTTGAGAAAATGACTGGTCTGTGTGAAGTTTCCAAAACTTATTATTCTTTTTTTAACGGATTTGTGAGAAACCTTAGCTCCATTATATTTCAATATATATCACAATACTATTACAATAATGTTTTGTTTATTCTAATAAGCAAAAGAATGATAATTTTAATTACATACTTTACATTAGGGAATAACATAATGGAAAAATATGTTACCGGTAGCTGGCTAATTAGAGAAAAAATGCTGGTCCGCCATGTTGCAAAGTTTAAGAAGCACTGATAAGATGCACCTCCATCTGCACCTCCTTTTCTTTACCACAACCTCCCAAAACAGGTGATGTTTTTGGTCCGGTGCGAGGGGATGCAATTCTCAATTTCCAACAAGCCTTCAAGGGCAGAATCCTCAAGAGCACTGACGGTTTAGCCTTCAACTTCGGCTCGACGGTATGGACGCTGCATTACCTCCGCCTCACCAACCAGCTCTCCACTGTTGAAGTGAAGAATGCTTTCCAGTTCCTCAATGTCCAGCTTGCGGGGCTCCTCACTCGGTACCAAGATGGGGCTTTTAAAATGTGGCACTTCTCTCAACCCTCTGTGTGGTAAGGAGTCACACAAGGGTTTCCCGTTACTGCTTTGATCTCTTACGTTGTTCCTTGCTTTAACCCCTTCACGCCCAGATCTTTCCTTTGCTATATAAAATCGTCTGTTGTTAGTCATAAAATTGCGAAAAGTAACTGAATATACCAAATTACTTAGCGGACACGGATACTAAACAGGTCATATCTATAGAATATTGCTTGTATTCACTAAAAATCGTCTAATGGTACCCAAATACAATGGAAATTATGTTCTGGGTCTCAAGGGGTTAAGGGTCTATGTGTGTGTGGGTATTTGTGATGAGGCAATTCTCTAAGCTCTCTGTGTGGTAAGGAGTCATGAGAGGGTCTGTTTTTGTTGCTTCCAGCTTATCAGCGTTTCCTTTCTCTATATAAATCTTCCCTTTAAAGACTTCATCCTTATCTCCTTCGCATTTGAAATTATTGTGGGTGTATATACATAGGCGTGGGTTATCAATATGACTTCATGTGTACTGATATTTCCGTGTGTGTGTGTGTGTGTGTGTGTGTGTGTGTGGTGTGTGTGTGTGTGTGTGTGTGTGTGTGCGTGTATGTGTGTGTGTGGGCAGGGTTACGGCATGGACGCTGAAGACGATCCTAGCGGCACAATTGGAGGACTGGGAGAGCCTGGTGTACGTGGAGCCTCGCCTCATCACCGACACCATTGCCTTCCTCCTGAAGCACCAAGCACCTGACGGCAGCTTCCACGAGACGGACCACTACCGCAACACCACGCTGGCCTACACCATGAGCTTCAAGGTAACCAAGGCAAGGCAAGGCAAGGCAAGGGAAGGGAAGAGGGATGGGAAAGAAGGAAGAGAAGTGAAGGAAAGAGTGATAAGAAGGGAAGGGAAGTGGAAGAGGGAGGGGAAGGGAAAAAGAAGGGAAGGAGGAAAGGGAAGAAAAGGAAAGGTATGGAAAGAAAAAGGAAGGGAAGAGAAAGAGTGAAGAGAGTGAAAAGAGGAAAAAAAGGGATGGAAAGGGAAAGAGGAAAAGGAGGGGAAGGATATAGAAGGGAAAGTAAGGAAAGGGAAATGAAGGGAAGGGAAGGAATGTAGAAAATATACCTCTTTAAGTAAATAACATGACTATTGCAAGTAAAGGAAAAAAAAGATTAATCAAATATGTCTCGGAAGCTTTACATGAAAAGATCAGTAATCAAATGGATTCCCCGGGAACCTTAATACCAATTATTACTTTGTTGGTAGAGATAAGGAAGAAAAATCAACCAGGAAAAAGTAGCATACTCGTCCCTTTTCAAGTTAATCCGGTTATCTAGGTTAGGTATCGTACGGGACATAACAGGATATAGATCTGATATCTTGAAAGGTCCTCTGGCATGAAACTCCTCTGATGATTTTTCGGGTTTTCAGGGGTTTTCCAGCGGTGGTCCCACGAGTCGCCAGAAGGATGACAAGCCTTTAGTGGCGCTCACGGCCCTGGTGGTGACGTTACTGAGCGAGGCCTTGCCGACGGTGACTGGGGAGGTGCACGGACGGGCTGCCAGCGCTAAGCTCGTGCCATCAGGTGAGTGCAGGGCCAATCAAGGTATCCAATCTTTTTCTTTTCTTTTCTTTTTTGACTGGCACGTTTATAAGTACGATCCATTTTTATTAACTGCATTCACCTGTAAGACATGGCTATATTGTGCCGACTCAGGGGATGGGGAGGACTGTAGACGTTTCAGATACACACACACACACCAGAGACACACACACGCACACACACACACACACACACACACACACACACACACACACACACACACACACACACACACACACACACACACACGCACACACGCACACACACACACACACACACACACACACACACACACCCACGCGCGCACACAGCCACACACACATATGCACACACACACGCACACATATATATATATATATTATATATATATATATATATATATATATATATATATATATATATATATATATATATATATATATATATATATATATATTTATTTATTTTCCTCAGGACATGGCTATTCAAATGCTCATATCACTTATTTAGGAAATCTGAGCTCATGTTTTCGAAAACTATGAATATGAAATGGATCACGTTTCTTCATTTAACATTGTCCCGCACCATGCAGATCATCGCTTTTGTCCTACCTGGAAAATATGCTGAAATCGAGAAGTTGGTCAGTCTAATATGTATTTAGTCAATTAGTCAGTGATTCATTCAAATTTTCGATCAGTGATTTAATATTACTCAAAAGTCAGTCAGTCACGATAATTCAGTAAATTAGTCAATTGTAATGTCCATCAATCAGTCATAATTATGCTCAATCAATTCATTCAAATAGTCAGTCAGTCAGTTAGTCAGCGAATCAGCTTACTTGTCAGTCAGTCAATCAGTCAAATTTTCAATAAATCTTAAAATCAGTCAGTCAAATAGTTAGTAAGCCAATTAATTAGTCAGAAAATTTGTTAATTAGTCAAATTATCAATCAATCATTCAATCAGTCAAAAAAAAGTCAGTTACTCAGTGAATCATTTAATCAGTCAGTGAGTTAAAAAGCCATTCAGTGTTAATCAGTCAATCCTTGCCATACAGGTTCCTGGAGCGTCATTTGGATCAGCTGTGGGATCCCTACGAGATAGCCATCACCACCTACGCCCTCACCCTGGTGGCTAGCACGGAGAAGGAAGTGTCCCTCAGCATCCTGGAAGCCTTGGCAATAAGAAGCGCAGGTAAGGCCTCGTTGGGATATCCTTCACCCACCTCCACGCGCCTCTCTCAATGGCGTAAAACTCGAATCCACAAAAGGGAAAAATAACTGATTTAGGTTTCAGGGTTTTGTTTCTTCCTCCTCCGCAGTTAAATCTCCGGCACTCTAGGATATAGTTCAGATAGCATTTATATGACATCGTTTATCTTGTATTGAGGCTGAAGAGAATCGTTCATCTTTTATAACTGAGTAAGGATCTGGATTGGATTATATAGAGGAGGGGACTAATTATTTTGGACTCACTTTTTAGCTGAATGAAGAGATTTAGCCTACTCGCTGTTTATGCCTACTGTACCTGCACGAATTTTATCTACTCATAAGAGCAAAGGAGAGAAAACTATGACACATTTACTTTTTGCCATCTCAAGAGTTGAACATTTTAGGTTAAGGAGCCTCAAATACAAATTAACGTATGTTTTTTCAAGCATGGAATTGATCACACCTATCAATATTCCACTGATTAGAGAAGATAAGGATAAAGCATTATTCGTAAGATACTCTTAACTTACGTAAAGAGGGAAAATTCAAATAGGCTTTAAGATGATATCAATGCAACTTTTCCTTATTAAGTTCCATCCTTATGTTGCACAGAAGGAGGACTGCACTGGTCACGTGATGCAGTGTCCAGCAACGACCGCCAGGCGCAGGACAACCAGAGGAGCTTTCTGCTGCCGAAGGAGCCTCAGGAGTGGGATTCCTATGCCGTAGAGGCCACAAGCTACGCCCTGCTTACCTTCCTGCTGCGAGAAGGAGTCACCCCGCGTGTGGAGTCCATAGTGCGCTGGCTGACCTCTGTAAGGGACTGGGATATGGCCTTCTGTGGGACCGTGGTGAGTGGGTAGGCAGCCTTACACACACACACACACACACACACACCGCTGGTGGGTTAGGGCGTCCGGTATCATTATGTGGTCCGGCGTTCGAATCCCCGCTCATTCCCGGGGATTTTTCCACTGAGAAATTCGGGCGGTTACTGTCTCCCTTGAGCATGGGTGTGTGTGGTGTGTGAGGTTCCAGCATTACCCAGAGATCGGTAATAATGAGCTCCAAGCTCGAACCGAGAGGGTGAAACTGGTGATCGCGAGCCGACCTCGCATGGACAAGACAGTGAGTGACACACACACACACACACACACACACACACACACACACACACACACACACACACACACACACACACACACACACACACACACACACACACACACACATACAGACAGACAGACAGACACACACACACACACACACGGACACACACACACATAAACACACACACATACTCACATTTAGGGTACTCCGTGGTGTAAGGGAAGCACGCTCGGTTCACAACCGAGAAGTCCCGGGTTCGATCCCCGGACGGAGCGGAAACAGATGGGTTGTTTCCTTAAAACCCGAGCCCCTTTCCACCCAGTAGTGAATGGGTACCGGGTGTTAGCCGGGGTTTGTGACCTGCTCTCCGGGGTGCTGGCTTCGGCCAACACAAAGCACTAAGGATGAATGATAAAAATGTTGATATGGAGACGAGGCCACACGAGCATTGCTTTGGCCCTGTAAAATACAACTAGATGAATACACACACACATACCGCCAGCGTGGTCAAGTGGATTAGTAAGCCCCAGTCCATTTTGAGGTTGGGCGTTCGATCCCCGGACCCGCTCGCTCTCGGGGATTTTTCAATAACAAATGTGGGTTTCTGTCCTCTTTGAGTTAGGGAATGGTGTGTGGTGTGTGGTGTGTGAGGTCCCAGCATTACCCAAAAATCGATCACTACGAGCTCTAAGATTTTTCTGGGAGGGTAAAACTGGTGATCGCGAGTCCAGCTTGCGTGGGTAAGGACCTAGGGTCCTTACACAAACACACACACACACACACATACACAAACACACGCTATATAACACACACAGTCACACACCAGAGTTGGGGACTTCTACAAACATTTCCGCAAACCACAAAACACACACGCACACACACACACACGCACACACACACGCACACACACACACACACACACTTACACTTACACACACACACACACATATGCACACACACACACACACACATCTACCCACGCACACACACACACACACACAGACACACACACACCATCTGGGCGGCTCAGTTGGTTAGGGCGCCCGGCACCATTCTATGGTCCGGCGTTCGATTCTCGGCCCCGCTCATACCCGGGGATTTTTCCACTGAGAAATTCGGGCAGTTACTGTTCCCCTTGAGCAAGGGGATGGGTTGTGTGGTGTGTAAGGCCCATTATTACCCAAAGATCGGTAATATTGAGCTCCAATCTCGCACCGGGAGGGTGAAACTAGCGATCGCGAGTCCGACTCGCGTGGACAAGACCATGAGTGAATGAATGACACACACACACTCACACACAGAACCGCCTGAGTAGCTTGGTGGGTTAGACCGTTAGAGCGTCACGCGCCATTCTGTGGTCCGGCGTTCGATTCCCGGCCCTTGCTCGTTCCCGAGGATTTTTCACTGATAAATTTGGGCGATTACTGACCTCCTTGAGCAAGGAAATATGTGTGTGTGTGTGTGTGTGTTGAGGTTCCAGCATTATTCATAGATCGATCATACGAGCTCCAAGCCCCGGGACGGTAAAACTGGCATCGCGAGGGAGCTTGCATGGCAACCGTGGTGATTACACACACACACACACACACACACACACACACACACACACTCCGTAGTGTAAGGGTTAGCACGCTCGGCTCACAACCGAGAAGTCCCGGGTTCGATCCCCGGGCGGAGTGAAGACAGACGGGCGGTCTTCTTAAAACCCGCGCCCCTGTCCACCCAGCAGTGAATGGGTACCGGGTGTTAGCCGGGGGTTTGTGACCCGCCTCCCGGGGTGGTGGCTTCGGCCAACACTAAGAACACAACTAAGTATGTTCCTAAGGTTCAACTAAGGATGAACACAACTAAGTGTGTGAACACACACAACTAAGTGTGTGAACACACACAACTAAGTGTGTGAACACACACAACTAAGTGTGTGAACACACACAACTAAGTGTGTGAACACACACAACTAAGGATGAATGATAAAAAATGTTGATATGGAGACGGGGCCATACGAGCGTCGCTCTGGCCCTGTAAAATACAACTAGATGAATACACACACACACACACACACACACACACACACATTTGTCGGCAAGACCATGGGTGGCACTCACACACACACACACTTTCGCACACACACACACACACACACACACACACACACGCGCGCGCGCGCGCGATGGTCACCGCGCGATGGTCAGGTTGATAACGTGACGGGCTCCCATTCTGTGGGTAGGCGGTTCGAATCCTCGTGCTTCCGGGGATTTTTCACTGACAAATTCGGGCGGTTACTGTCCCCCTTGAGCAAGGGGATGGGGGTGTGTGGTGTGTGAGGTCCCAGCATTGCCCAAAGATCGGTAATAATGAGCTCCAAGCTCGCACTGAGCGGGTGAAAACTGGCGATCGCGAGCCAGCTCGCGTGGACAAAACCATGGGTGAATAACACACACACACACACACACACACACACACACACACACACACACACACACACACACACACACACACACACACACACACACACACACACACACACACACACACACACATTCACCGACAAGACCGTGCGTAAGTGACACTCGAAAGGAAATAGAAACAAATTATAGCTACACTGTATTCAGATCAAGCCCCGGTAAGTATTGCACGTATTCCTGTCTGAAGTATTTAGGCACTCCACGTCGTTCCAGTCTCCTTAGCGTTCGTACAGTTTTTCGTTCACTTTGCACCCTTGTTCGTCTTAATGTATGTACATGTCCTCGCAGCAGTAACATTATTTTTGGGTATACACGCGCGTTGCTTCATTGATGCAATACTAAAAAAAACGTTGACAGCATTGAAAGATAAAATATTTTCAAAACTAAGTACATTCGAATACAGGCGGACTCACAAATATATCCGCGTATTAGTAGATACACCACCCAGGGGCAAAGGAGTTAACTCAAATTACAATTCAACACAAAAAATGAGACATGAGGAGGAATAAAAAGAATGTTTATGGGTATGGATATAAGGCTACAATATACCTAACTCTAACCTAACCTTATATAACCTAACCTAACCTATAAGCAGACCGAAAGTTCCTAATATGTGACGTCATGAGCCGCGCATGTACAGTTGTTGTTTTGGTAAGTTTCGGCCTGCATAACTTCTGGCCGCTACACCGGAAGAATTCAACAACAAACCAACAGAAGCATATAGGGATTAAAATTAATTACATTAATGATTATGATTTTGATTAGCTATGTAGTAGCTATGATATTTTCATATTTTTTATTTTTATGCCTATGGCGCCTGCAGGCTACTTCCATGAAGGCTTGGATGGATAGCCTTTCTATGAGTCCATATGAGGGCCATGATGGTCGGCCCTCGCCCGTGGTGGCACAGGCAGGATTTTTAGAGTGACGCCTGTATAGAGGATCATGCCGCCCCTCGGTGTCCTCCGATTTACTCGCCTTCGAAGGTATGATAATAATAATAATAAATTTTTATTTTCACCCATAGGAATGCAGGAAGAGAAAAAAACATAATATACATACATAAGGAAATGAACTTAAGTATTAACAATCTGATCATTAATCTTTCAGATCAATCATGCCCCCCCCCCAATGATTGATTGATTGAGTGGCCTAAGAACAACCACATGCTGCCCATTAACTCTACCTTCGATTGTGAGTGCATCAGAAGATACAGGGGGCGGCATGAACCTCTAATCACAGGTGTCACTATAAAAATCTTGCCTGCGCCATCACGGGCGAGGGCCAACCATCACAGCCCTCAAGTGAACCTCCAGGACCTACCATCCGAGCCCTGCTGGAAGTCACTGCCTACAGGCGCTATAGGCATGAATGTAAAAAATGATAAAAAAAATATATTAAAAATAAAACGCTC
>JACEEZ010001313.1:320000-332500 GCA_016584305.1 Chionoecetes opilio
TACCTAGATGGGCGGCGGTGGAGGTGTCCCCGGTGAGCCACGCAGCCTTCCTGGAGGTCGAGGTGGCCACGGGCTACTTCATCTCGCAGCCTCTCGCCAACAGCATCGTCAGGAGAACCATGCAGTCGGGGTTTCCTCAACTTATCGATGTTAAAGTCAGCCAAACGAAATTGTCTTGGCAGTTTAGTTATGTAAGTTACCGATGATGATGATGATGATGTGTGTGTGTGCGTGCGTGCGTGCGTGCGTGCGTGCGTGCGTGCGTGCGTGCGTGCGTGCGTGCGTGCGTGCGTGCGTGCGTGCGTGCGTGCGTGCGTGCGTGCGTGTGTGTGTGTGTGTGGGGCTTTACGTATACTTTTCTTCCCCATTTTTCGTCTTCTCATCTTTTTCTCAATAACATTTTATGAATATTTTTTCTGTATTTGTCTCGTGCATCGATTCTTCCAAAATGTTCCGTTGCATTTCATTACTCCTCCTCCTCCGCCTCCTTCTCCTCCTCCTTTTAATTGAACTTTTACGATTGATGTCTTTTGCCATTCCTAGTAATAAAATAAAAATACCAGTAACTCTAAGAAGTAAACAAGGTATCAATGGATGTGAAACTCTTTTTCTATGAGAGACCTTGGGAGTAAGAACGTAAGAGAAATCTTATTACCGTAGTCTTTGAAGTTTATCTCTCCCCCTCCTCCTAATCCCTTTCTCTTTGGTTGCAGATACCAAGCGACAAGATGAATTGCTTTAGTTACGCCTTACGACGACACTTTCCTGTTGCAAATCTCACAGCCGTGCGTTACGCTTCTATATTCGAGCTCTTCGCCCCAGGTTAGTGGACACCTCCTGAGATTTATCCTTTATAATGTCTCCACTTCTTGGCGAGCAGCGAGATTAGTACTTTAAGATCAATTTTGGGGAGATGAATGGAGAGAGAGAGAGAGAGAGAGAGAGAAGAGAGAGAGAGAGGAGGGAGAGAGAGAGAGAGAGAGAGAGAGAGAGAGAGAGAGAGAGAGAGGAGAGAGAGAGAGAGAGAGAGAGAGAGAGAAAGAGAGAGAAAGAGAGAGAAAGAGGAGAGAGCAGGAGGAGAGAGAGAGAGAGAGAGAGAGAGAGAGAGAGAGAGAGAGAGAGAGAGAGGAGAGAGAGAGAGAGAGAGAGAGAGAGAGAGAGAGAGAGAGAGAGAGAGAGAAGAGAGAGAGAGAGAGAGAAAGAAAAAGAGAGAGATAGAGAGAAAGAGAGAGATAGAGAAAGAGAGAAAGAGAAAGAGAGAGATAGAGAGAGAGAGAGAGAGAGAGAGAGAATAAGTAAGGATATTTCTTTTAATGTTATGTAGGTTGTGCACTGGCCTCAATATCGAGTGAAAGTAAGATGACAGTGAGAGAAGGACAAAGAAATAGTGATGATGAGATCTATAATAATATAAGCGAAAGTGTGTGTGTGTGTGTGTGTGTGTGTGCTGTCTGTCTGTCTGTCCGCGATAGGTGCCGCCCCCTGTGGCGGAATCCCATCATATGTCACAGTTTTGGAATCAGGTTGACCAGGGGAAGGTTTTAAGTCCACTTATATGATGATCCGATCACTTTTTTTTTTTTTTTTAGCAGCCTATTAGCGAGAACTGTGAAGAAAAAAAAGTGGGTTGCGAGAATTGAGGAAACCTTGATGTAGGGTGATGGGTAATAGGTGAGTGAATGGGTGGGGTGATGGGTAATGGGTGTGGGGTGATGGGTGAGTGAATGGGCGGGGGGTGATGGGTTGGGGGTGCTGGGTGATGGGTGAGGGAATAGGTGGGGGGTGATGGGTAATGGGTGAGTGAATGGGTGTGTGGTGATGGGTAATGGGTGAGTGAATGGGTGTGTGGTGATGGGTAATGGGTGAGTGAATGGGTGGGGGGTGATGGGTAATGGGGGAGTGAATGGGTGGGGGGAATACATACATTTCAGGAAAGTTAGAAGGGGCTATCTGGAGAGTTGTGTTTGGTGGGCCGAAGGCCCACCAATAGCCCTCCGCAGGAGCTAGCCAAAAAGTCCGCCCGGAGGGCAGCTTTGCTTTCAGGAAAGTTAGAAGGGGCTATGATGTGAATGGGTTGGCGTTAATACATACATTTCTACATCCATGATTTCAGGAAAGTTAGAAGGGGCTATCTGGAGAGTCTGTGTTTGGTGGGCCTTCGGCCCACCAAACACAGGTGGTGGGCCTTCAATAGCCCTCCGCAGGAGCTAGCCAAAAAGGCCGCCCGGAGGGCGACTTTGCGGCTAGTATATTATATAGGTGTAGCGAGGGTAAGTACTAGTGTGGTGTGGATTTCTATTGTTACGTAATAATTGTGGTAGTAGCATATAGTAGTAGTAAATGTAGTAGTAGGAGTTGTAGTAGTAATAATAGTAGTAGTAGTAGTAATATATGATAGTAGCAGTAACAGCAAACAACTTAAAAAAAAAAAAATTGAAACTGATACTGAAAGAACCAGTCACACGCGCGCTCCTCTTTATAAGCAAGATACACAAATTTCCTTTTACCTTGTTAGCTACCTACCTGGCCTTCACCTCCTCCCTCCCTTAGCGTATCTAATTATGACCCTCAACCCCGCGTATCCCACATTCAAGGCAAAGCTTACACTATTGATATGTTTGTTGTTTGATTTTATTCAGAGCACTTCCAAACGACGATCATCAACTCGACCAGCCTTGCCGCCCTTGACATCTGCGAGGTGTGTGGCTCCTACCAGTGCCCTTACTGCCCTTACTACAGCGGTAAAGCCCACTCCCTCCATCCCTGCCTACCGCTCTTCATCCTTGCTATTTTCATCCTCGTGGCGCCACCAGTAATGGATACAGTGTGGAAAAAGTCTTTGTTTGAGAGAGTGGCGGCGGTGCGAGTATAAACTGGATAGCCTTGAGAGGCCAGTGTTTCTGGCCGAGTCACGTGCAGGCACCCTGGTTTGTACAAAATAAAATTTAAATAAATAAGAAAATATGCATCTGAAGGACGAGTTTAAAGGGCTACTCGAAGTGCGGATGTGGACTCTAATATAATGAACAAGATCCGTCGGTGTTTCTTTGTTCTTTGTGCTGTGTTTGTTGCAACGATATGACAAAAAACTGCCATGCTATGAAGTACAAATCCGTCCATGTGTGTTGACTTGGAATGTGTGATGGTATGAGGAGCAGAGAGAGAGAGAGAGAGAGAGAGAGAGAGAGAGAGAGAGAGAGAGAGAGAGAGAAGAGAGGAAAGAGAGAGAGAGAGATAGTGAGAGATAGAGAGAGAGAGAAAGAAAAAAAATTAAACCCAGCCAAGATTAAAATGACGTACACGTTTGCTCACTGATGAGAAATAATTCCTGAATTGTAACGCTGGAGGAGGAAACTAAAATGTCAGTCTCATCTTCCTGCCCTTGCATCTATATATAGCCTACAGGACGAGTTAAACACACTTAACTCCCATAACACTCCAGACGAAAATATGTGTGTCTGTGTGTGTGTGTGTGTGTGTGTGTGTGTGTGTGTGTGTGTGTGTGTGTGTGTGTGTGTGTGTATACTTGAGAAGAGCATCTAACTTCTTCTTTTTCATACTGCAACGATGAAGCCTATTTTTTTATTCTTTAATATTTTTTTTCGTCGTGTAGGTAAGACCCGCCGTCCGTGCTTTGTTCTTACTATTAACGTACATCAGTGTGGCTCTTTGATAACTATTATAATAAAAATGCAGCAACTAACCCTGTAGTACTATGTTGTTGTTATTGCTGTCCTTTGTGTGTGTACGTCTTTCTTTTCTTTCGTAAGTGTTTAGATGTTTGTATGCCGCAGGATGTTGATGTACTGCGCACACACACACACACACACACACACCTGCGTGGTCAAGTGGTTCAGGGCGTGTGTCAGACCATTGCGTGGTTGGGCGTTCGATCCTCACTTGCTTCCTCCATCCTCCTTTAACTGCATTAAAAAACTCCTTTGAAAGTAAAATGGTTTGGCAATAACAGAACGCTTGCAATATATAGAAAGAGAGAGAGAGAGAGAGAGAGAGAGAGAGAGAGAGAGAGAGAGAGAGAGAGAGAGAGAGAGAGAGAGAGAGAGAGAGAGAGAGAGAGAGAGAGAGAGAGAGAGAGAGAGAGAGAGAGAGAATTTAATCTCACTTTCATTCAGCTTCAAGTAGAAATATACTAAAGCGAGTGAGATATGTGTAGGTACGTAAATGAAAAGGTGTGTGTGTGTGTGTGTGTGTGTGTGTGTGTGTGTGTGTGTGTGTGTAGGGGGGTATATGCTAACTTAGGAGTATTATATGATAGAAGCATTATATGTTGAAAAATGTGTATGGCTGTACATGCTAATCTTTATGTAGTAAGAAATTGATGGCTTATGAGTTCTTATGTGTATATGTTCTATTGTCATTTGTATTATTATTATTATTATCATGTGGCATTATAAGTATGTGTACTTACAATTATAGTATAAATACAATGGTTTTGGTGAGTACAAGTAATACAATATGTGCTGTTCTGGCATGTTTGAGTGAGTTCTTATTGTGTGGAGGGGCTAGAGGTAACCATCGGATAATTCGGACTTTCGACTAATTCGACCCAGGTCTCCCCCCAATTAGCTCGAATTAGAGAGGGCTTACTGTATGTATGTATGTATGTATGTATGTATGTATGTATGGATAGATGGATGGATATATATATATATATATATATATATATGAGAGAGAGAGAGAAAGAGAGAAAGAGAGAAAGAGAAAGAGAAAGAGGAGCCCAAGACGACGTAACGGGGGATGAAAAAAAGAGTAAATTTCAAAATAATGAGGAGAGAGCAGGGACATATTTCTAAAAGATCAAGAATAATTGAGCAAACATAAAGATGAAAACCCTCACCATTATAGTCAGGGAGCCATATGAGCATGGGGTGACTTGATTGATATAGTTTTTTCTCACTTGATTCTGAGGCCTAAGGTATCCCATGAACATAAACTGGCTGGTAAATTGAGCATACCCTTGAGCATTTCTCAAAATTCAAGATGGCCGCCAAGATGCCCACCAGAGCCTGATATTTGTTGTGAAATAGCTAGTTCATGAATCTCTTGACCGATTTCAATGATCTTTGGGTTGATTTATAGGTTTTTAATGATGCCCGACTCATTAGATACACTTTTGAAACCCTATGAGATCATGTTCAAGGACAAATGACCAGCTCAAGGGTATTTTCTTTCCCAAATTGCAGAAAATTCATATATAAGGCTGTCTCTGCAATTCATGTTATGATAATTTGTTTCTTTATATAATTTAAGAGTATATGCTGCATGTTGAATGTGATAAAGGGTGGTGCAAGGTCATTTTAGGCAATAAAATATTTTGCTAGGTGCTGGTTGTGAGCAATAGTCAAGCTAAAGGAACAAACACACCGAAATCAATTATGTTTCATTTCAAGACACCAACAAAAGATTGAAGATTCAATACACATAGACACTAATTTATATGAGATTGTTCAGGGTTTATTCGAGTTCAGCAGATGATCCAGTTTTGTTTTTACAGGTGACACCTCCTTTGCACACACAGAAAGGGGTACATATAAGGCCTTGAGACTTGAATCTACACCTATTCGTGGCACAGGGGTTGAGACTGTAGCACACACATTTTATCACTTTTAGTAGCTCCTTTGATGCCAATGGGGTATCAGCAGGGACGATTGTGGGAATAGGCATTGTACTGCCCTCAAGACGTTTCCAGTCGTGGTCTACAGGGTCAAGAGAAGGTGGATGAGGTTCAAGGGCATTATACCACACAGCAAACTGGTAGTGTGCTCGGAGGGCATTTTGGCGAAATGTTTCAGAGGTTGGGGGAAGTGAGCAGAGCTTAGGGGGCTCGAGGGTACCCTTTCTGATTACCCCCAGGACATCTCTAAAGAATCTGGGTGTACACTTTGATAATAACCTACTGTTTGATACGCACATCACTGAAATAAGTAAGAAAGTATATGGAACAATAATGTATGTTAATAGATTAAGGGATTGTTTTAACAAAAGCACAAGAGTTTCTGTCATACAGTCATTAGTCATGAGCATAATAAACTACGGCGTTGCCATCTGGGGAACAACCAATTCCACTCAAATCCAACGAGTACAAAAATTGCAACATTTTGCGGATAAAGTTGCTCTTGGAGGAGCTGCCAAGAGTGACCATGTCACTCCTTTCTTGAAAGAGCTGGGATGGCTCAAAATAAATAAAAAACACAAACTTGAGGTAGCAAAAATAATATACAACTTAATAAATAAAAATCTTCCTATTTGGTTGTTCCCACTACCCACCGTAAGCACCATGCATGCCCACAGTGTCAACACTAGGCAGACAGAACAGCTCCATGTACCCCGGTGTAACACCTGCTTGGGCACCAGGTCCTTCCAAGTGGCTGCGCCCATTCTTTGGAACAGCCTTCCCAATGACGTAAAACACGCCACCTCCCTAACCACATTCAAAACACGTCTAGAAAAGCACCTATTAGGTAAACAATTTCAGGAATAAATGATTAACGTTTTCGTTTGATTTATGTTATTTATTATGTTCGTCTGCAATTTTACTTAGTTTTACTTGACCATAGTATGCCCACTATATCTTATTTTATTGCTTCGCTATTTTATTTGATTTTATGATTTTATCCTTTCATTTTATTGCTAGATTTAGTACATTATACCCAATTTTTATTTGTATTTTCACTGACGTCATTAAATGTAATATACATGTAAAGAATAACCATTGTAATAATGGAATAAATATTCTGATTCTGATTCTGATTCTGATTCTCATCTTAGTCATCCATGCCTCCACTCTAGCTTCTGTCAGGATATTCTTGCCAGTCAGATTGTAGCATGCAAGTGTGAATTGAGCAGCCTCCTCAATCATATGATGGTAGGAGATCGCCGGCAGTGTCGCATCTTCCATGAAGTGAAATGAGACAACACCTGCAACAAAAGATACAGTATATTGTTGTTATTAGCATTATGAGTAATGCAGATATTCTATGGTTATCACATTATTGTTCCCCAATATGAAAGCCAATATCATCTCACCTTCTCGCAGAACCTTGAGAACCTTTTTCTTGCCAATCCCAAGATAGGGTGCCACAGTGTCACACCCACTGAGGGCATGTGCGGCAAGCAGCCCGGGGATGATTGACATGTGTGTTTGTACAGTGAGGTCAATATCAATGACACCACGATGGCGCTGAGGCGACTCCATGTAGATGGGACCACTACCAAGACACCCAGCATGCTTGAAATGAACCAACAGCACAAAAACGTCTGTATAATCAGCGACGATGACACGGGCACCATTGTTAATCCCTTCACGACTTGCAACCTAGTAATGAACAATGATAATCATTAAAAGGTCTCTTTAGAACACGAACCACTAATAATGGTATTAATAGTTACTATCCACGATTATATCATTAGTTTATAATGGATCTACCTGCTGGAGGATGATGGTGTCAGCCTCCTCTTTGGTCGTCTCAAGATTTCTACGTCTGATCACAGTTCCACCTGGCAGCTCGAAGGGAACATCTTCTGCGCCAGTAAGAATCAGTGAGTGTGTGACTTCATCATCTTTGCGGTCTATCAGGTCTTTAATGATAAAGTTGATGATCTGGACCTTGTTTGATGTGACAGTGAATAAAACCTTTGCAGCAGGAAGCTGTGAGGTTGGCATTAGTTTGAAAACCTTGGTCACTCCTTTATTTCGCTCATTCCTTGTTACCTCCTTAATGCTGCCACTAATATACCGGTCAAATATGAGGTATACATCTGCCGACTCTTGATAATGACGAATATGTGACCAGAATGCATCGATGTAGTCCTGAACTAGAGCATTGGAGGCACTGGGCCAAGGAACCACCCACAGCCATCGAGAGAAGGAATCTTTCATGACACATCGATGTGACCTCTCAATGGTCAAATAGTTCTTTAGGTGTGACTTTTGTGTGGCTCTCATGTCACCATAATCATCAAACATGGAGGTGGCAACTGGTGAACGTTCTATCGCCTACATTGACTCTATGGAAGGTGATCCTTCCCGCTTGCTGGCATTCAGACTAAGAGCTCTAGCATAAAAAACGCCAATATCTATTACTTTCTGATCACCAATGTCAATTAAATTGCGACTGGCAGTCATAGGCACAGTTACTCGTTTCAGTGGTTTGTAGAAAACAGCTGGCAAGGCTGTTTCAAATTCCTTCTGCTGCTTCATTCCCAACTCAAAGGCATCGTCGACGTGCACGTCATGAAATTAAACATAATTGATTTCGGTGTGTTTGTTCCTTTAGCTTGACTATTGCTCACAACCAGCACCTAGCAAAATATTTTATTGCCTAAAATGACCTTGCACCACCCTTTATCACATTCAACATGCAGCATATACTCTTAAATTGTATAAAGAAACAAATTATCATAGCATGAATTGCAGAGACAGCCTTATATATGAATTTTCTGCAATTATGGGAAAGAAAATACCCTTGAGCTGGTCATTTATCCTTGAACATGATCTCATAGGGTTTCAAAAGTGTATCTAATGAGTCGGGCATCATTAAAAACCTATAAATCAACCCAAAGATCATTGAAATCGGTCAAGAGATTCATGAACTAGCTATTTCACAGCAAATATCAGGCTCTGGTGGGCATCTTGGCGGCCATCTTGAATTTTGAGAAATGCTCAAGGGTATGCTCAATTTACCAGCCAGTTTATGTTCATGGGATACCTTAGGCCTCAGAATCAAATGAGAAAAAAAACTATATCAATCAAGTCAGGGTTCACCATAAAAATCAGCTTTGGCTGCCTGACTATTAGGGCTACTTAAGGTTAGCCTCTCTTCATATATCAATGCCTCTTTGGGAAATTTTTCTCACTCATTTTTTAGAATTATGGAGAAATCATTTTCAAAACTTTAAAAAAAATTATCATTAACCTTAAAGTAATTGTCCAGACCATTTCATCATTCCTGATTTTATGTAGTTAGAGTATAGCCATTATCGAGTGTATCAACAATATGTTGTCACTTTTTGCATCCAGTAGGCCGTTTTTTAATAATCCGCAATCAAAATCTGTAAATTCCCCGAGCTTCGAAAACGCTGCTGGCAACTGGCAGACGATGCGCCATGGCTTGGTGACATCACTTTAGGTGGTCTCCTCTTCCCGCGATAATCTAGAAGCACGTAAACACAAGAGATAAATATTGTACATGAAGAATTTTGGGTGTTTCTGATAGATTTTTTTTGCGATATGGTATACACATGCATCCTTGATGGGTGCAACAAGAAAGCTGTGCCTTTCCAAAGAAGTTTGCACACGTATCAGACCAATAGGCGAGAAATGTGTTAAAAAAAAAAATTGTGCGTCGGACGGACGTTGGTGCGTTGGGGTGAAGGTAGGGAAACGGGGCTGGGTGTTGGTGGTGGGGGAAGGGGGTGGGGGAAGTGGGTAGGTGTTGGTGGTGGGGAAGGGGGTGGGTGTTGGTGGATGGGGAAGGGGATGGGTGTTGGTGGTTGGGGAAGTGGGTGGGTGTTGGTGGTGGGGGAAGTGGGTGGATGTTGGTGGTGGGTGTTGGTGGTGGGGAAGGGGGTGGGTGTTCGGTGGTGGGGGAAGGGAGTTAGTGGTTGGGGAAGGGGATGGGTGTTGGTGGTTGGGGAAGGGGGTGGGTGTTGGTGGTGGGGGAAGGGGATGGGAGTTAGTGGTGAGGGAAGGGGGTGGGTGTTGGTGGTGGGGGAAGGGGGTGGGTGTTGGTGGTTGGGGAAGTGGGTGGATGTTGGTGGTTGGGGAAGGGGTGGGTGTTGGTGGTTGGGGAAAGGGATGGGTGTTGGTGGTTGGGGAAGTGGGTGGGTGTTGGTGGTGGGGGAAGTGGGTGGATGTTGGTGGTGGGGGAAGGGGATGGGTGTTGGTGGTTGGGGAAGGGGTGGGTGTTGGTGGTTGGGGAAGTGGGTGGGTGTTGGTGGTTGGGGAAGGGGGTGGGTGTTGGTGGTTAGGGAAGTGGGTGGGTGTTGGTGGTTGGGGAAGGGGGTGGGTGTTGGTGGTTGGGGAAGGGGGTGGGTGTTGGTGGTTGGGGAAGGGGGTGGGTGTTGGTGGTTAGGGAAGGGGGTGGGTGTTGGTGGTTGGGGAAGGAGATGGGTGTTGGAATTACTAGGAATGTTCTTTATGTACAGAAGACTGCTACACTTCAAGTTTCATCATCACACAAACATGTGGTTCATGAGCCGAACCCTGTAATAGGTTTTTATACTAGCAAACATAACAAAATGAATTCCTTAGATGGTATAATATGATAGAATGATAACTGTACTTAGTTGGTGAATATGAATTAAGATAGAAAATATTTCATCATGTATTTGTCGCAATTAGTGAAAACTAGAAGTCTTGTCGGGACGACAAGCGGTAGCCTGCCGAGCCCTGTAATAGTTCTTTTAGTCTGGATTAAGGATAGGAATAAGCGTAGAGGAAGGATGGATTAGCGAGAGCGAGAGAGAAAATATAACGCTGAGAGTATCAGAATTTGCCCAGAAAGTCGTAACTCTTCCTCCAAGTCATAACAAAGATGAGGGTTTAGATAAGGGAAGTATATGTTCAGCAACTTTGAGCCCTTTCCTGATTGGGTGAGGCCAAAACAAAAGCAGGGCGAACACTGTTGGGATTGGTAGAATTAAGACGTGACGTGTATGTGACGTCACGTTCATAGCTTCAGAGAAAAAGGACGCTCACTTTTTGAAGCAGAGAAGTTTGGTCTCCAAAACGATACACACGTGCCTTGTGTGGAGAGATCAACAGAACGAGTGGAACGAAAGTGAAGCGAGTGGAGCTAGAGACCAACATCTGAACTGAACTGACTGCAAGAGTGTGAAAGAGTTTGTTGTTATCCTTGAATAAACCAAGAAAAGGGAACGACTGATTACTTACAGCCCACAGCATGAGCCTAGTGCATTCCTACCAGTAATAAGAAAACCCCACATTACATGGGGATGTGGGTGGGAACAGGGATGGGTGTTGTGGGGTGTGGGTGGGTGTTGGGGATGAAGTAGAGTAGGTGAAAATAGCAGATTCTTGAAGGACTCCAGCATCCCCCTCTCTCTCTCTCTCGGTGAACACCTAAAGTGACGTCATTAATAATGTTCGCGGGCCTGTTGGAGGGATGAAACATTTTTTCCCGCGCTTTTTACACAAGTCGTGTTTTTACGGAAATAAGGCGTGGAAATTAATTATTTTTTGTGGATTAGGTGTTTTGAATGAACATTCAACATATTTATGCAAAAAAAAAATGGGTCTGGACGATTACTTTAACCTTAACCTTAGAAACCTGCGTTAAAGATTGTGGAGGTTAAGGAGAGACAGACCATCATTAGTCACGGCAAATTGTTGAACGATCCATTCCTATTATAAATTTCAGAATACCATTTTCCTTTGATTGTATATACATACGTAAATTACGTATATACTCTCTCTCTCTCTCTCTCTCTCTCTCTCTCTCTCTCTCTCTCTCTCTCTCTCTCTCTCTCTCTCTCTCTCTCTCTCTCTCTCTCTCTCTCTCTCTGCAAAAATTAACGATATAATTTTTGTTAAGTTATTTTGTTGTGGAACTCATTATGATCATTAACGGTGGGCTTCGGTATCAAATTCGATGAGGGAATATTAGCACTATGTAGATTCTAATGAAATGAGTGATCTATTAGGTTACTTGTTAGACAGTAGGAGTATCAACATGATGATAAAAGAAAATATCAACACGTAAAAGTGAATCTGTGCCCCAAAAATTACATGTTAAGAGAAAAAGTGATAAAATAACGAAGATAAGACGTATAGGATGGAATTTTTGAACACGTAAAAGTGATCCCATGAAGAGACAAAAATACGAAAAAGAGAAAATGTTATTTCATGAATAAGAGCTCGTGAATAAAGAAAAAAAATTAACGAGCAGCCTGTAAGTGAGCGCGGAAAAAAAACCTGAGAAAGAAAGCCTCAGCACGTAAACTTGATACCGTAAAAAGAACAACGAATAGCTACATACACTAATGTTTACTTAATAGCTTGGCTGCAAAGACAACCGTATATACATAACTTTAGTGTCACTAATATGGAGAATATATGAATAGCCTTGAGCCATTAGTTGAATTCTAGGAAAAGCGCAATTATGTTGTTTATCTGCCCGAAGCCAAGGCAACGGAATAATAAAGTTCTTGAATTATTGAACAGGAATTAAGTATAGGAGTGTGTGGTCTCTCTTGCTTTGATGCTTTAGCGGAAGGGAGACGAGATCATTCATCATAACAACAACAACAAAATAGTATCTATAGTGAATGCTGCTTTTTCATCTTCATTCGTTTATTTGATACTCGTGGTGATATCGGGTTCCCTGTGTCCGTTTGCGGCGCATTACACTGCTGAGAGAGAGAGAGAGAAGAGAGAGAGAGAGAGAGAGAGAGAGAGAGAGAGAGAGAGAGAGAGAGAGAGAGAAATCCTATTCCCTCAGTCAGCACACGACACTCCT
>JACEEZ010001313.1:335000-337500 GCA_016584305.1 Chionoecetes opilio
GGTTAGATTTGGTTAGGTTAGATTTGGTAGGTTAGGATAGGTTAGATTTGGTTAGGTTAGGTTACCTTAGGTTAGAGTTGGTTAGGTTAGGTTATCTTTCTAGTTAACTTCGTTAACCGTTAATCTGTTAACCAAAAAATTTACTTCGATAACCGTTAATCAGTTAATTCTTTAAAAATGTAACGGAAGTTATCGATAAACCGTTAACGTTAATTTGTATTATAGAAAAAAAACAAAAAATCAGTTTTTGCTCTAAAACCACTTAAAAACACCTTTGAAAAGTGCCCAACCTATAAAATCAGCCTTTATGGGGTTTTTTAAGGGCTTTAGAATCCAAAAACTATAGATTTTTTGCTTTAGAGTAAAAAAAAAAAGGCAGATTTTATAGTTTTAACTTTAAAAAAAACATAAAATAGGCTGATTTCATAGTTTTGGCCCTGTTTCAGTTTTTTAAGGCTTTTAAAGCCAGAAAAAGGTGAAAAAAAAATTAAATGAAACACAATATTAGTATAAAACAAAACAAAATTGGGTTAGCGGACTTGAGTTTACGGAAGTTAAATGTAACGGAAGTTAATTAGTCCGATAATGATTTCCAAAGTTAACTTAAAAGTTAAATCGTTAACGAAATTGTTAACTTCGTTAATTAACGATTAACGGATTAACGGTTTGGTGCCCACCTTTGCAAAAAAGTTCCTATATTCTGAGTTACTAGGTACTATACCTATATACATAAAATAATAATGGAGCTACAATAGGGCCTTAGCTCTATATACTGGAGTCCAAGCTGGTCCCAACGTCTGTTGTCACTCAACTGGTCGCAACACCCAACATGGACCACGTGTTTCACAAGCCCACATCTGGTAGTCTCACCACTCCGCTTCGCTTCCTGGACCAAACCCTGAATATACATACACACAACACAAATTACAAGTCATGTAATCTAAGATCATGAACTAATCAATGCACTATACATCCTTATAAGTACACCGCCACACACATACCTTCTAAAGGGTTGTAAGGAGCGACTCTCTCCGCGCGTGTCGTCTCGGCAAGGGTTGGCGAGAGAGAGAGAGCGAGTTTACTTTTTAGGCGAATTTTGGTGAGGAAGCCGTAAGAAGCCGGCTTCTTGCAGCTTGCGTTTTCTGTTAACTCGAGGCACTTTTAAGAAGCCGGTTTCTTACGGCTTGCCCAGCTGGGCCAAGCCGTAAGAAGCCGGAGAAAGCGAGCCCTGGGCCCCGCTTCTCACGGCTTCTCTCAGCTTCATACGTCACGATACGTGACGTCAGAGAAAAACAACATGTGGCGGTGTTGCACGAAATTTTATCAGTGCAAAATCCTGTAGACCCCTCCATTCATCTATCGTATTTCACTAATTTTACAGCTTAACTGCTGCCCCGATACACGTTACAGGCAACATCGAGTCACTAGCTTCCCATGAGAACACTTACAAGTAATAATAGTTGATAAAATAATACATGATAAAAACCATACTCCTGACTGTTTTTGAATTGGATAATTTAAGCTTGTGAGTAACTATTATTACTTGTAAGTGTTCTCATGGGAAGCTAGTGACTCGATGTTGCCTGTAACATGTATCATAAGAACATAAGAACATAAGAAAATAAGGAAGCCACAAGAGGCCGCGAGGCCTACACGTGGTAGTTCCTGTCGCCTAACATTACCTACATCCACCTTTCATCCCCATCCATGAACCTATCCAGCTCATCTTTAAAGCTCCCCAATGACTCCGCACTAACTACCTGTCTACTGAGACCATTCCATTCATTCACCACCCTATTTGTGAACCAGTTTTTCCCTATTTCCTTTCTAATTCTACGCTTTTCCAGCTTGAATCAGTTACTTCTTGTTCTACCCTGGTTAAAAGCCGTAAGAACTTTTCCTACCTCTCCTTTATTAAATCCCTTTATCCACTTAAAAACTTATATCAGATTGCCCCTTACTCTGCGTCTCTCGAGTGAGTGTAATTTTAATAACTTCAATCTCCTCTCACAACTAAAGTTACGCATCCCTTGTATCATTTTGGTCATCCTTCTCTGCACTGTTTCTAACAAGGCTATATCCATCCTGTAATATGGAGACCAAAACTGAACCGCATAGTCTAGGTGAGGCCTGACTAGAGCCAGATAAAGCTTTAGAATAACTTCCGCACTTCTACTTTTAACACTTCTGGTTAATCCTAATACTCTATTAGCTCTATTTCTGGCCTCAATACATTCTTTCCTAGGTCGGAGGTCTGGGCTCACCCTCACTCCAAGATCTTTTTCACCTTCTGATCTTTTCAGCGATACATTGCTTATGGTGTATCTATTACCAGGGTTTTTTCTACCAACATTCATAACGCTGCATTTATCAATATTAAATTCCATCTGCCATCTGACTGCCCACTCGTTAAGTTTATCTAAGTTTCCCTGCAATATGTTTACATCAGACTGTGATCCAATAATCCTACATAACTTAGTATCATCAGCAAACTTGCTGA
>JACEEZ010001313.1:342500-372010 GCA_016584305.1 Chionoecetes opilio
GCACGCCATTAGCGTGGTGGGAGGTGGGAGTGCCGAAGTCGCTCACATAACGTCCGAAAGTGCCCTTTGTCCTCAGTGGGTAAAACTTGACATACCTACTATAAATAAAATAAAAAATGATCTAACACTGTCAACACATATCTAAATCCTTGGTGTCCTGATATCAAATCTATTAAATCTAAAGACACAACTAGGGTGTCTTTAGATTTAATAGATTTGATATCAGGACACCAAGGATTTAGATAGTTGTTGACAGTGTTAGATCATTATAGTAGGTATGTCAAGTTTTACCCACTGAGGACAAAAGGCACGGAGGAGGTGTGTCTTTAGATTTAATAGATTTGATATCAGGACACCAAGGATTTAGATATGTGTTGACAGTGTTAGATCATTTTTTATTTTATTTATAGTAGGTATGTCAAGTTTTACCCACTGAGGACAAAGGGCACTTTCGGACGTTATGTGAGCGACTTCGGCACTCCCACCTCCCTTATCTGTGACAACGGAGGCGAGTTCACCTCTGCAGCTTTCAAGGACCTGTGTAATACGCACGGGATACGGACGGGTTACATCACGCCATACCACCCCCAAGGGAACAGCCTAACCGAAAGGATGCACCGGACAGTCAAGAGTATTCTCCGGGCCCTGTGTCAAGGCCACCCATTACGCTGGCTGCAGTTGCTACAAGAAACACAGGTGGTCATAAACCAGGCGGTTCACACTAGCACCGGTCAGCAGCCCTTTTTCGCCTTCTTCTCTCGCCATAATCCAAGGACAATTGGGGTTAATTTGCCATTAGTGTCCGGGACGAGTGATGAGCTCGTGTTGGCACACGAACTGTTACAAAGGACCCATCTAAATATGGCGCGCAAGTTTCGAGAGGTGGCGAACCGACACAGGCGTAACCAGCGAGTACAAGTAAACTCTTTGGTGTGGGTGAAAGCAGACAGTGATGCCAGGCGTGAGTAGCAAACTTCAAGCCCGATGGGTTGGTCCGTATAAAGTGAAAGAAAGTATACGAGACGGCAGTGCGTATGTATTGGTGAACGTGTTCGATGGAGTGGAACTGCAACGAGCCGCAAAAAAAGTGACACCGTATTTTGGGGAGGAACAGTGGATCACGAAACCCCAAGAAATATTCGTACCGGAACATACACTCCAGGAACCTATAATGCCCCGTGTTCGTAGATCGCCACAGAGACTGATAGAAGAGCTGTATGGAGGGTAACGTTACAAGTTGTAACGGTGTGGGGTTTTTTTGGTTAGATTTTTTTTTGGTTAAGCCAAAATGGTTTTTAGTTTGGTTTTTGGGTTTGGTTTTTTTGGGGGGGGTTTTCAGTTACCATAGGAACAACTGTGATAATTATTCCGTATGTGGGAATTTATGTCACATACATATTTAATCTGAGTTTCTTACCTATTCAATCAAACCCATGGCTATCACCCGACACATCATCCCAGCTAATCAACTAACTAGGATAATTATCGGTGGATAGTGGGTTGAATTATGGCTGTAGGTTTTGATCAATACTGCAATGATCTTGTGATCCGATGTGGTCGCCGGGATCGAGGCCGCCCGTGAATGACAAGAGCGGAGGTGGAGGCGTAATCGTGGGCGTCAAGTGGTTATCACACCAAGTAACTTGACGCACAATTGTTATCAGTGTTGTATTCTAACACGGTCTTGTTGGGTTTTTTTATACTTATATATGTACAAAAAATTAAAAACTTTTATGAAACAAATCTCTTTTTTTAAAATAGGGGAAAAGTTTTAATCCCATGGGGGGCTGGAATGTTTTAACTTGTACTTGTAGAAAAGCAACACGTATATTGGGTTTGATTTTTTCCTTCACGGAGGGTTGGGTTTTTTTACTGTTTACCCCAAGGGGGGGTGGAGCCCCCCCGGCTCCCAAATTCCCTAGGGCCCACGGTACCCATGTCAGGTGGCCAAAATTAAATTTGGGGGGGCGGCCAAGGGAACCGCGCCCCCAAAATCAAGGTGAAAATTTTTTAAGTGCAAGGGCCTTTAAAAACCCAGGGGGAATATTAATTTATCCTATCCCAGACTAACCCTTATTTAAATATTTTAAAATATTACCCATTACCATTAAAATTTAATATACATACCCTATACGCGCCCCCCTATGAGGTAAAAAAATCCCTCTCATGGGGGGGGGGGGGGGGGGAACAAATTTACCACTTCCCCAAATTTAGAGGGGGTGTTTGGGGGATAAATTTCCCAAACACTGGGGGGGGGCCCGGAAAATTAAAAATTTACGTTTATGTGACTCATCCCAGGCCACAAAAAGCGCCGGAACATTTAAAATAGGGTTTGGGCCCACTGTGGTCTTTGGCTTTTTTAAAAATTAAAGTTTTGATAGAGGTCCCAAGTGAATATGCTGACATTATTTGATCGGGGGGAAAGAGTTATTCCAAAGGGTTATAGTATCCCCAGTAAAAGTCTTTCACCATTGCCCTCAAAGGGTTTTAGGATCTTTTATCAGCGGGAAGTTCAGGGGGGACCTAAAATAGGGGGGGATATTTCTACACTCAGATCTTTTAAATTTTTAAATGAGAGTTTTGAGGAAATTTTTTGATGCCTTTTCTACCAGTTTTACCCAAAAAATTACCCCTTTGATATCGGTTTAAATTTTGTAGCCATTCTGCCATTTTAAGGGGTTCCCTATGAAAATTCTTCCCCCCAAAAATTTTAGCAAGAGGGGGGCTTTTGGGAATTAGTAGGGATGGCGGTTTTTTTTGGGAAGATCAGCTTAAAAATTTCGCCTGGGACACCTAATACCCTAATGATAAGGGAAAAAAAACCCCAATATGGTAAATTTTGGGTTCCCTATGGGGGGGGGGCGAAGCCAATGGGTGAATCCTCAGGAAATACCTGCTTCTGTATGTTCTGATAAAAAAATTTCAAAGGATCAGAGCAAATCCCTTGTTTTAAACCTTTGCGGGGAAAATTTTAACCCTTTGGCAGGGAGTAAAAAAACCTTGCAGGGAGAAAAAAAACCCCTTTGCAGGGGTATAAAAACCCTGCGGGGGGAGTATAAACCCTTTGCGGGGAGTTTTTAACCCCTGGGGGAGTTTTTAAAACCTTTTGCAGGAGTAAAAAACCCGGGCAGGGATTTAAAAACCAAAAAGGAAAAAACCTTTCTAGGGTTTAAACCCACAGGATCTGGATAAATTCATTTTTCCTTTTTAATTTTCAGATATGTCTGAACTGAGGGGAAAACCATATTGGGATTTAAATTTCACTCTTTTAGCCAGGGGAGGGCTTTTAAACCATAATTCTGTAAATTTAATTTTAGGTTGCTGTCCCTCGCGACCCCATTAATTTTGGGTTTTCATTAGGGTAATAAAATTTATTATGGAAAATGGGAAAAAACCCCCTTTTCCCCCTAAAAAACCCCACTTTTTGGTGGGGGAAAAAAGTGGGGTTTCCCATTCTTTGGGAAAATTTAAAAAAAGGGTTTGCATGAAAAGGAATACTTCTCCCGTTCAACGGTATGGGTTATGTGGGGTGGGTCCCATTATTACCTTAAACCCCCAGCAATAGTGAACATTGAGACGTTATGTATTTTGATGAAACCCCCTTTTGGGGAACGCCCCAAAATAATCGGCTCCTTTTTATTAATTGGAAAAAGGCCCTTCCCAAAGTTTTTGAAGGGATTTCTAACTATTTAAAAACCCCTTATCCCCCCAGCATTTTAGCTGTGTCCTTTTGTCCATTAAAAAAGTTAAATTAATACAAAAATTTTTTAATACTACAGCAGTACCCTAATTTTTATCTTCCCAAATTTGGGCAAGGGTTTAACATTTCATAGGGTTTTAGCTCATATTGGCGAGGAAAAAACCGATATGGCCCCAAAATTTACTTTTATAGGTAATTGTTTAAATTTAACTAAACTCCCCGTTTTGGAAAAGGGTCGTTTTGCACCACTGTAAAAAATTGGGCTTTTCCCTTTACCCGAATTTTCCATTGTGGGACACCTTAAAAATCTGCGGGAGGAAAAAAGGTGCCCGAAAAAATTTTATTTAAAAGATTTTTTTCCTTTCCTCAAGTTCTTTAAACTTATTAATTATTAAAATTTGGGAAAAAAATGCATGCATTTGAAGCATTTTTTACCACGGAACAGGGTTTGGGAAATACCAAGGCGCATTAAAACCCTTTTAACTCTCCCTTTTAACAATCGGGAAAAATATTAAAGGGGGGGGCGTTTTTGTTTTCCTCACATAAGACACCCAAATTTTTAAATTTGTTTCTTCACTAGAAAATCGCCCCGAGTAGGGGTTGATCCATTTTTTGAGTTTGGTTCTAAGTTTGGTTTTTGGTAGGCTGAGAAGTTTGAAAACGCAATTTTCAGGCGTTGATTTGGAAAAAGGCGCCCGGGGAAAAAAACCACTAATGGGGGGACCTTAAAATCTGAGGGGGGTGATATAGTGATTACCTTCAGGGGTAATAATGTGATTCCTTGGGGGGGGGTTTTTTGGTAATACCTTCAAAAATTTAGGAAAATTAAAAAGGCTATCGCTGTTGGGTGGAATAGAGCAATCCAGTAAACCCCCCATATTTTAATTTTTTTTTTATGAGATATCTTTTACATCCCTTTTATGATTTTATAAAACTAAATGAATAATTTCCTTTTTCCCCAGTTGTTTTTAATTTAATTTTATATGGGCAAATAAGTCGTTTTTATTTTTTCCCCTTTAGGTTTTTTGCATTAGGGAGACCCGAAATTTAAACCCCATATTGTTTTTAAAGGGGTTTGTCCAAACTGCTTCATCACAGTATTTTACAACTTTTCAGCCAAACCCAAATTTAGTAAGGGTTAAAAGATTTGGGCCTTCCCCTCATGAAAATTTTAAATTTTTAACTCAAAAGGAAAAATAAATGCAAGGGGTTACGTTAAATTAAAAACATTGTTTTGGGGAAATTTAATTTTATTTTAAGTGCGGGGAAAAAATGTTGGGTGGCCCAAAAAAGGCGCATAAACCCGGGGCCCATGGCCAACCCCCCCTTAGTTTTTACAAATAACTAGTACGTAAAAACCCCTTTTATGTACTACTAAAACCCCGCGGTTTAGGAAATGGTATTTAACAGCTGATTTATTCTTGACTCTTTGAAAAAACCCCCCCTTTAGCCCATAACCAGCGGTTATGGTAGGCTCATAATTTAACCTCACAATTAACGACCCCTCTGAATCACAAAGATCCCCAAAAATTTTCTACACGGGGCACCAATGTGGGGGAAATTTTTGTCACATAACATATTTAATCTGAGTTTCTTAAACCCATTCAATTTTAAAACCCCGGGGTATCACCCCAACATTTATCCCAAACAATCAAACTAAAATAGGATAAATTTTCGGTGGAAGTGGGTTTAATTTTTGGGTGTGGTTTGATCAATACTGCAAAAAGATCTTATGATCCCAGTGGGTCGCCGGGATCGAGGCCCCCCGTGAATGACAAGAGCGGAGGTGGAGGGCGTAAAACGTTTGGGGGTCCAGTGGTAAAAACACCAAGTAACTGACGCCCCAATTTTTACAAATGTTGTATTCAACACCCGGTTTTTTTTGGGTTTTTTTTATCACTTATATATGTACTTTAAATTTAACCCTAGTACAAAAATCTTCTTTTAATAAAGAAAAAAAAAGATGTTAATCCCTGAGGGGGAATGATACTTGTTTCTTGTAGACAAGGAAGCAGTATATTAGGGTTGATGTTTATCCTCACGGAGGGTCTGGGGGGGTAATGATTTTCCAAAGGGGGGGCGGGGGACCCCCCCTACCCAAAACCTATGACACTTTTTATATGTCAGGTGGGCCCAGAATCAAAAGGGCGAAAGGGCCCAAGGGCCGCGCTTTAAAATCCCAAAGGGGGCTAATTAAAAAAGTGCAATGCTTATTAACCAGGGGGAAAATTAATTTACCCATCCCAACTAATCATTTACTTTAAAAAAAAACCCTTTAAAATTTCCCATTACCATTACAAATTATATTAAAATAACCCCCATAAAAGCGCCCTCCATGATGAGTGGAAAAAACCCCTCACAGGGGGGGGGGGGGGGAAAAAAACTACCCCCTCCCCCCAATTATGAGAGGGTGTTTGGTGGATAATTTCCACACCCTTTTTAAGACGTTTTTGGGTTTGGAATTAAAACAATGCAGATCTACAACCCTTTACCCCCAAACTCTTTTAGGGCGCTTTGAAACTCTGAAATAGTTGTAAACACCTGTGGGGGGGTAAAAAAAGGGCCTGTGATTTATTTTTTTTTTTTGGTTTTTGCTAGGTGGTGGGTTGTGGGTTTATACAGATGTTTCACAAAAATTCAATTCTCAGGCAGAAGAGCGAAGGCCCCCTCCCAGGTTAGGAAGCCTAGATTGTGGGGAACGGATAAAAGTTTAGGTCGGGCCGGGGTTGATCCAGCATGGGAATGGGTTTTGTCTTGGTGAGGACATACTTAGATCTCAGTTTAGGTCCTTAAACTGAATTGTGGAGAAGGGGGGAGCAGATTAGACAGTTTTAAAATTTCCCCGAATAAAGGAAATGCTTCGCCCAGAGGGGGAGGGGTTGTGTGGGTGGGGCGTTTCTTAGAAAAACCCTTTTTGCCCAAACACTTTTTTCCCTGCGGATTTTTAAATTATTTGAAAGCGGGGCAAATTAGCCCAAAACAGGAAAATAAAATGGCGCGCACCCGGGGGGGACAGGGGGGCTACCTCGCCCCCCTTTTTTATGTACGAAAGGCCCCTCTGATTTTAGGGATGCAGTGGCCCGTAGGGAAACCCCCTCTTTTTGGGGGGTGGGGGTGCAAGGGTGTTTCTCCCTTTTTTGAGAATTTTGGATTCATGCCCCTAGAAAAAACCGTGTGGGTATATGTTTTAAAAAAGGGGGGAAAATAAATTTAAAAGTTGTTTTTTGGGGGCACCATGTAACAGGGGAGGACCATGGGGTTTTCTTTCAGGGGCACCCCCCGGGGACCGAAAGCCAGCCTTTTTACCCACCCTGCCTTTTGGGGTTTTAAAATACGTAGGTATATGTTTGGGGTTGGATGGGGGTAGAACATGAAAATTTTTATTTCCCGTGGTGTTTCCCGTGTTGGTTTTTTTGGGGTTTTAAAATTTGTTTTGGGAAGTTTGGATTTTGGGAGGACAGTGATAAAATTTTCATTTCCCGGGGGCCTGTGTTGGTTCTTTGGGGTTTTTTAAAAAATTTGTTTTCCATGCGACGGGGCCCATTTGCTCCCCCTCCAAAAAACCCGTTTCCTTTTTTAAAAAGTAAACCCGTAACCCACCTCTCGCCCGGGCCACACGCTAACCCTAACAACCCTTAGGCGTATTTTTTTGAAATACATTTTTGTAAAGAGGAGGAAATTAAATTTAAATAAAAGGGGGAAAAGATGAAAAACATTTAAATATCAAAAAGTAACGAGGGAATTTTTTTCCCCCGCCTCAGGCCTGAAAGGGAAGAAAAACTGAGGTTTTTGGTTGGGGGGAAAAAGGATTTTTTTAAGGGGCCCGTAGTAAAAAGCCAAAGGGAGCAAAGCGAAGCCCAGGAGGGGCTTACGGGCAGGTTAGCATTTTTGCCGTGCTGGGCGATTTGCGGAATTTTTTTTTTTCCTTTTAAACCGCGGGTTTTTTTGTCCCCCGAATTTCCAAAAAATTTGGGCTTAAAAACAACATTTTTTAAAAGAGGTTATAAGGCTTTTTTTTATGAGGTTTAAAGGTTAATACATTAAAAATTTAAAACTTAAAAAAGTATTACTTAAAGAGGGGGATAAGGGGGTTTTTTTCTTTTTTCTTCGGGGGAAAAAAACTTTTGCTACCGATTACCGACGCGGGAAAAAAAAAATCGCGGGGTTTTTTAAATTTAAAATTAAAAAAAATTTCCCCGAATTTGCGGAACGCCAAATTTTGAATTTTGCCCAAAAAAAGCGATAGGGACCCCCTATTTTTTTGGGTCGCCCGGGCCCCGCACTGGCATTAGTAGCAGGGCGGGGCTCCCCGTGGGTAAGGCCCCCTGGGAGGGGGGACCTTATCCTCCCCGTAAAAAAGGGGGCCCCAAGGGAGGGGGATATGGAGGTGAAGGGGGCGGGAAACCCTGTTTGGTGGTCACGATTAGCAGTGAATAGGGGGTGGAAGGAGGGGCGGCCCAGCCCTGTTGTGGTGGGATAGTGGCGGTTTTCCTTTCCCGTGGCGCGGGGGGTAGACAAACCCCACATCACGGCCCCCCCCAAAATGACTCTCGTGTTCTTATCGCCCAGAGAGATAAGTGTGGCGGATAAAGGAGAGATAGTGTGGCGGAGAGAGTAGGATTAAGTCTCTTTCCCATTAGAATAGGATGACGTATGTTTATTAAGTAGTTTGTTTCACATTCGAATAGGATGAAATATGTTTATTAAGTAAGATGTTAGGTTAAGAAGTATGGCGGAGAGTGTAGAATTAAGTAGTCTGTTTCACATTCGAATAGGATGAAATATGTTTATTAAGTAAGATGTTAGGTTAAGAAGTGTGCGTATCGTTAGGGGATATGATTTATTAGAATTAAGGCAACTTGTGAATGTACACCAGTTGGGAAGTGAGACAGTAAAGAGTTAAATATATTATAATTAGAAATATATTAACGCGTTGTCATTCAGATCCAACCAGTACTTATACATATAGTACTTACATCTTTTATTTTTATTCATTTATACTTCTTTTTTTTCCCACGTAATGTGGGTGGTGGCAGCAGAGTAACCACAATGTGGAGCACACATCCAATGTGGGCACTACAATTACAAAGCAGAATTATACTTATTTAAGCTCCGCCCACTTATTTTCTACTCTTTAAATTTTGCGTGCACAGAAAAGGAACCAGATACACTCTCTCGAGTAAAATTATACTTTTCTTGGGAAAAATATACTCTTGGGTGTGGGTGGTCCTTTCAAGAGCCTGGCCAATCAGATCGCGCGCATGAGAAAATCTTATCGGACCTCCTGTAAATGTTTCTGTTTTCCTTTAATTCTCATCCTATTCAACATTCATAACATGCGCACGACATGCAAAGGATACTGTATTTAATTAGGAGTAGGTTCAACACGTTGATCAGATATATACATCAACTTTTAACAGGTAATAACTCACAAATATTAAAATTCTTCAGCGACATCTGGGAACAATTTTTCCAATCCCGCAAATCTTTCAATGCGTCCGAACCTTTGTTAAGACTTGTGGCACGCACGATAAAACTTGTAATTTGGCCATAATACACTAAAATAATAAACAATCTCTTTAGTAATAGTTATAATTACTTTAAAAATGCAATGTAGCTGGTATATTTGTCATAACTTACACAGGAATGTCACCCAAAAAATGTACATAATGGATATACGAACACCTCCAGAGAGGCGAGGTGAGGTGTTGACAGCCTGGCCGCATATTCCCCATGCGTTCGCCGATTTCGGCAGCTGGCTGCCCTCTACGCATGGCTGTAGCTCCGAAACTAACCACAGGATTTTCTTGAAAATAACCTCATTGTGATTCCCACACAGTTACCATAAATGTTGTCAACCCTACCCTTTCCTAACCTACCTAACCCAACCTAACCATCTGCACGGAGGCGGGTCTGATGGCGCTGAGGGAATTCGATCGACTGAAGGTCACCAGCGAGGACTTCAAGGAGAACATGTTGTACAGAATGACGTACAGAAGTTAAAAAGGAGATAAAAGCATGACAAAAAGGATATTAAGAGAAGAATAAATGCTGGTTGTGTGAGAAGATGAACCCTTGTGTTAAATGGGAGGATATAGCAAGAGAGAGAGAGAAGGGGGTAAGGTGTGAATGAGGACAGGAAGATGTGAGAATGACGAGCATGGACAGGTGCAAATGGCATGGTAATTAAAATGAAATTGACTCTTTTAATGGAGACTTCTATCATGGTCACCACTATTGAAGGATTTTAAAGGAACAGGCGACTAATAAAGCCAGTTCACATAAAACAGTGATACCAATATAACATCAGAAACATATATAATAATCTTATAACTCCCCATATGTGTTATGAGAGCGAGGTCTGTCTGGCTCTCCCAGTGAATGTATGATAAATTTTCCTTCGGCTCCGTCTGTAGAAGCGTCTGGCAGCGCTACAATCTTATTTTGTGATGGCAAGCAGGGGCGGAGCTTAAATAAGTATAATTATACTTCCAAGAGCACGCACAAAATACGCCTATACATACATGCATAAAAAAGGCGTGAGGTCACTGAGGTGAGGAGACGAAAACTTCTCTAGCGCATTTCTAGCGCATTTCATACCTCAATCCAGCTCTTTTACGTCCGGCACATTTGGCAACACTGCTGAGGAGTGAGGATCGATCATCGGCCAACGGCCACACAACACTCGGAGTCACAGCACACCAGCACCGCCTGCACCTCACGCCCTAGCGGCCCGACCCGTACTGCCACTGGTGCAGGAACGTCCAAGAGTGGATTGAGCACTTCCTGCTCCTGCTTCCAGTGTCCTCGCTTCCACTCCCACCGACAACTTCTACGTGGTCAACTCATCGCCCAGGGGCGGCATTTTGGAACACTACTAAGACCATCTTAGGGGACTAAGACCATCTTAGCGCTAGGTGGACATTTTCGGAAGCAAAGTTCGCTCCGCCTAAGACAGTGCAGCGAGTGTAAACTAAGGCAGGGTTGGGGTCGTCTTAGCCCGCAATTTTCTCCGTCACCATAACAACAATATGGTTATATTATTGGTTATATATATATATTTAGACTGTATATAGTATATTAGGCTGTATAATACACTATGTGTGTATATAATATATATATAAATAATATAATATATATTATTATATATATTATATAAAATATATATATATATATATTTTTAAATATATAAAATATATATATATATTATAGGCGTATTTGTAGTGTCCTTCCGGAGTAAAATTATAACTTATTTAAGCTCCGCCCCTGCTTGCCATCAAAAAAATACGATTGTAGCGCTGCAAAGCTTTTTCTTGATGTTGCCGAGAGTAAAAGTGTCGTACACTTCATTACCTCTTGCAGAGGCTCAAGGAATATCGTTAAGGTTGACATTATTGAAGGCACAGCAAAGAGTAGTAGCGTGATTGTCTGTATTACACATCGATATCTAATGTTTTGAGCTCTTAGAATGGCCTAGCTTTGTTTCTAACTCTATAGATGGACTTGATATTAAACTGAAATGTTTAGGGCGCTATTGAAACTGTTATTTGAATATCTATTTGCTACACAGCCATTTCACGATGTGCGTCGAGGATGTTTAATGCTTTCATGGACCTGTACGTATGTAGGCTACGTGTACCTACATCTACGTTTCACCAATTATTCTTTGCCTAAACCTAGATGAATGCTGGTTGTGATTCATCCCCCAGTGCATCTCCCCCGTTTAACATCCATGGGCGGGTGGTGGGGTGTGTGGGCGGGTGTGTGATGGACGTGTGGGGGTGGGTGTGTGGTGGGCGGATGTATGATGGGCGTGTGGTGGGTGGGTGTGTGGTGGGCGGATGGGTGATGGGTTGGTGGGGGTGGGTGGGCGGATGTGTGATGGGCGTGTGGTGGGCGGATGGGTGATGGGCGTGTGGTGGGTGGGTGGTGGGGGTGGGCGGATGGGTGATGGGCGTGTGGTGGGGGGGTGTGTGGGTGGGGCGGGTGGGTGGTGGGGCGGGTTTGGGGGCCTGGGTGGTGGTGGGTGTGTGGTGGCCCGTGGGTAGAGACCTCCTTACCGTGTTGGCACTGAATCAGACTGATGAAATGTTCGTATTCGTGCCCTGCGATAGGTTCTCTAAAAGGCTTTCTTTTTGTGTGATATAACATATATACCAAATTTATACATTTCTATTGTAAATGTAATATCACTCATGAATATATTTAAGTATTTGACTATACTATAGCAATAATACACCAGTTTTGGTGCTAAGCCAGCAAGCATCAACGAAGATTCGGACACATTGAAAAATTCGAGGGATGTGGGAAATTTTTTCCAGACGTCGCTGGAAAATTTTAAATTTGTGGGCTTCTTACCTGTTAAGAGTCACCCACTCTACTCCTTACTACTCCTTACCTACTATTAATTAAATACAGTATCCTTTGCATGTCGTGCGCATGTAATGAATGTTGAATTGGATGAGAATTAAAGGAAAAGAGAAACATTTACGGGAGGAGTTTTGATAAGATTTTCTCATGCGCGCGATCTGATTGCCAGGCTCTTGAAACCACCACCCCACCCACGACTGTATAATTTTACAGGAAAAGAGGGAAAATAAGTGTATCTGCTCAGTTTTCTATGCACGCAAAAGAGTAAAAAAATAAGTGGGCGGAGCTTAAATAAGTAAAATTTTACTTCCAAGGGCATGGACAAAATACGCCTTATATATAGGGGTGGGCTATATATATAGGTGTGGGCTATATATATAACTATATATATGGGTGGGCTGGGCGGAAAAAGATATGATTTGCGACAGAAAAACGGTTAGCAGATTAATTCTAAACATATCAAAACACACCAGAAAAAAAGTGTCGTTATTCACGATAATATCACATACTGGCTATGATATGTGTGTGGAGGATGAAAAGGGGGAAGGAAGAGGAGGGAGAAGAAATAATAGAAGAAAAAAAAGGAGAGAGAGAGAGAGAGAAGGGAGAGAGAGAGAAGGGAAAGAGAGAGAGAGAGAGAAGGAGAGAGAGAGAAGGGAAGAGAAGAAGAGAGAGGAGAGAGAGAGAGAGAGACGAGAGAGAGAGAGAGAGAGAGAGATGAGAGAGAGAGAGAGAGAGAGAGAGAGAGAGAGACACTCGGCGTGGTATACGTATTCCCGCCAAATACAGACTTGTGTCGCGCGCGCTGATTGGTTAGGTGGCACTAAGAAGGGTTGCCTGTCCCCTTACACGAGGCTAAGATGACGCCCGAAAATGCTTCCTTAGTAATCTTCTTGGCCCGGTATAACTAAGTCGGTCTTAGGACGCTAAGAGGGTGTAGTTTAGAGCCCCTTCGAAAATGCCCACCCTGAACGTCACCACCTTTGACCTGCCCACCCTGCTGGCCGCCGCTGCCGTCCACCCATCACGACGCCCCACCGTCATCCGCCTCACCTGTGCCTTCCTGAGGAAGACTAATCAACTGTCACGACTGTGATTAATTCACAGCTGTACACCAGGGCGAATATCGTCGACTTCGACATTACTGCCATTCAACAACAACAATTCATCACACAACACTGACCCTCGTCCCTCACTGCCCCTGGTGCAGGACCAGGGCATACATTCAGAGAGAGTTAAAGGGCGCGGTGTTTAGCTTAACTAACTTCCTCTATTTGTACAACCCGGAAGTCGCGGGGATTCTGGTACGAGATATGGCCAAGGATAGTACATAGTACTATCCTTGGATATGGCAGTGGCGCTACGGTGTCACTATGGGCTTCGATAGCTGATTGGCTGAGCGAGTACAATTACGTCACAGCCTCGCCAGCGAATCACATAGTATTTCTCAAAAAGTTTCAGCCAATCACAAGGCTTCCACGCTCTCAGCTGTGTTTATAAACAAATTTATCATCCACACCAAAATGCTCCACCCTTCTTCCTCCTCCTCCTCCTCCTCCACCTCCTAGCTTCTCCTTCTCCTTCTCCTCCTCCTCTTCCTCCTCCTAACCTTTTCTTATAGCAGTTGGTAGTAGTTGTAGTAGGAGCTACTATAACTAGCTCCTTTACAGGAGCTACCACGTGTAGGCCTCGCGGCCTCTTGTAGCTTCCTTATTTTCTTATGTTCTTATGTAGCAGCAGTAATAAGCCGAGTTTTTATCGTCCCAGCACCGTCTTGGATTACGAAGACCACTCCAATGACACTTGCTGAAATGTGTGTTATACTGCTTTGTGATATTGTTTGCAATGTTTTAGACTGATTATTATTTCGGCCCCTACCAAGCTTGTTGTGTTGTTGTCGCAGAGACCAATCCGTTTTCAATTGCGAGAAAAAACTGTCTTCGTACCAAGACGATGCTTGGACGACAAAAGCACGGCTATAGTAGTAGTAGCAGCAGTAGTAGTAGTAGTAGTAGTAGTATAGTAGTAGTAGTAGTAGTAGTAGTAGTAGTGGTGATGAAGGAGGAGGAATTAGGTAGAGGAAGAAGGGAAGAATAAAGGGTAAGAGAAAGAAGGATGAGGAGGAAAATACCTTGTCTGTCGCAGAGCCGTGTGGTGAGTCATGGTCAGATGCCATCGTTCGCCACTCGGCTCATCACCTCATAACAAACTCATCACGAGCGGATAGCATTGTAATATGGCCTAATTTCATTTGTATACTTGCCCTGTTCAGTTCTTGAGTCAGAAAACATCTTATATACTCAATTTATGAGTATTTTTATGTATATTGCGTGCTCTACAACTGCCTAGAGGCAGTTGCTGATTTTGACAGCTCAACGTCTTTAAATACGTCATCAATGTGCCTGCAGAATGCCAAAAGTTGCCCAGAACAGCTGTTGGAAGTCGCTAGGTCGTGCAGACCGGAAGTAAGCCTCTCTGAATGTATCCCCAGGAACGTCCCGGAAACCATTGAACACTTTATGCTGCAGTGTCCACGCCTCCACGCCCACCGTGTAGTGCTGCACAGTGCACTCCCATCTCCTGTCCCTGAACGTGGCCACCCTGCTGGCGGTAGGGCTGGGCAGGAACCGTTAATTTTGGAACCGCAGGTTCCGGTTCCATAAACTCTCGGAATCGTTGGAACCGGTCCGGAACCGGTTCCGGTAATAATAATAATAATAATAATAATAAAAAATATAGCAAATAAAAAAAAAATTAAAAATTAAAATTAAAAAATATATATAAATAAAAAAAATAAAAATCAGTAAATAAAAAAAATCAATAAATATATATATAAAAAAATAAGTACATATATAAATATAAATAAAAAATATATAAATTAGATAAAAAAAATAAAAATAATAATAAAATATATATATATAAAAGTAATAATAATAAAATATAATAAAAAATATTAATTACTATATAATTTTTATTTATATAATATTTTTATAATATTTATAAATATATTATATATTTTATAATTTTAAAAAATTTTTTATAATATATTATAATATATATATATATAAATTTATATTATATATATTTATATATATTATAATATATATATATATATAATAATATAATATATATTTTAAATTAATATATTAAAATATAAAAAAAATTATTATTTTATAATTTAGTTTTTGCGGACGCCACTGCCTAGAGTCATTTTATTAATACAAATTACAAGCTTTTTTACCTGAGAAAAGTCCCCAAGTTAACAACACCTGTGCGTTCACGTTGTCCAATTTCTCTACAGCCCGCCAACAATACCGGCGCGGCCTGCCCGGCGACAAAAAGGGGGGTGGCAGGGGCGGCCGTGTGGTGGGGGGGTGTTTTTATCCGGCGGGGCCTGTCGAGCGGCCGGATGAAAATCGGCCACGTTTAAAAAATTCCGTCCGGCGCGGCCTGCCGCCTGCGGGGGTGGGTTGCTTCCGCGGGGCCCCCGCCCTCGCTGGGACCAGAAAGGGGACTAATTGCCCAGTTAAAATTGTATTATGATAATATAGGTTTTTATATATGACGTATTATAATAGAGAGTTTTATTATAGTATGTCGTTTTATATAAGGTTTATATATGGTGACATGCAACCATCACCAACAAGTCATTTTCGGACAGCGGATTATGTTGTCACCACGGGGGTCCGAGGTACGTAATTTCATGAGGCGGCCGGTGGTGTGGGGCTCGCCCGGCAAACGATCCCTCGACACTTTTTGTGGGCCGGACGGGCCGCGCCGGTGGTGGGGGGGCCGGCTTACCAGTTGTCCACTTTTCGTCTCAACCGGGTGCCCAAATTTTCGCTTACAGTTGCCCACATTTAAAGGGCAGGCATGGGGGGAATGGGGCCTGCCCCCCCCCCCCCCCCCTTTTCCAAAGAAAAAAATAAAAAAAATAAATATTCATCGAACGAAAAACATTTTTTAACGATTTTTTTTTACCTTGCCAGATTACTTTTTTATTTTAAAAGTTTTCGCCCAGATCATTTTTCTTTGCATAAGTATTTTGAATGTTCATGAAAAAATCCCTACCGTAAAAAACAGTGAATCGCCAGTTTTACGTTCTTGTTATTACAGACGGTGGGGGCTTTAATACTTACATTTGTACACCTTTGATTTCAGGAAAGTTAGAAGGGTATCGGAAAGTCTGTGTCTTTTTGTGTCTTCATCTGTGTCATTTAGGGTTAAATGAAAAAAGTAAAAAAAAAAAACTGAGTGGCGCCTCATATACCTACTACAGTAAAGTCGCCAGCTAGTTTTTTCCCCCAACAGTTAGCGCCCTTGGGGAATTCAGGGGAAAATTTGAGGTAAAGTAAAACAAGTTTATATTAATTGGAGATGCTTGGATATATAAAAAATTCTCTGCCAACGTGAAAATAAGTTTTATTCAAGTTTTAAAGACTGGCAAGTCTTGACCTGCCCCGAAAGGCTACTGTTTACGTCTGTCACGCGCGAAGAAAAAAGTGAGAAGCAAAAAAAGCGCAACAGTTATATTGGGAGCTACAAAACATAAAAACAACGCTGAAAAGGGGATTTCACAGCCATGATATAAACTACTGTTAAAAATCTTCAGTCACGTAAAATCATGTAATGCTATTGTTGCAAACCCGCCCTCCCCCAGCCCCCCAAAAATGACGCCTCCTTGTGGGCGGGTTCAGGGCGCGTGGGGGGATCGGGGTCAGTCCGGTTATTTTTAATCGGGACCAGAGCAATGAACCCCTAAGGCCTTGAGACGGGCTCCTCACACGGGCAATCACACCGCGACACACACAAGATAGGCACATGCGGAATAACACATGTACCTTTCAGACATAATTTTACTAGGTAAAAAACTACAGAAACAACCTCACGCCCACGTGAGACACAAAAGCCCCTCCCAAGGCCCGATACTTGCGACTGTCGCAGCCCCAAATGTCCCTCCCCTGCAACTACAGTCACTGTTTGCCTTAAAAAATACCAGAGTCCCCACACTAAAAACACTATGCCACCCGGGGGTGGGGAAAAAGGGGACACTGGGGACCCTCACGGCCCCACCCCCACGCGGCCCCCCATTCGCCAAACCCACGGCCACGCACCTATTTAAAAAAAAAGCTAGGGGATATTCCTCCACTTCTTCCTGTGACCACCACTAGCCCCACCGAAAACCCCGTTTCCGGGGGAGGTCGTATCCTTTGGGTGGTTTCCCGCCCGGAGATCCTTTCCCCGGGTATGCTCACCCCGTTTTGTTCCACCCGGGCTTTCCCCTTCCCCCTCTTCTGGCCACAACAACCCACTCATTGATCTTGATTTGATGTTACAGGGGGCCTTTCTTCATAGGCCAGGCCCTTTTAAAACCCGGGTGTCCTGTGTTTTTTCTTGTTTTGTTTTAGGGCTGTGAGTCTATTGTCATTTTATATACCCATTTTTTCCAAAAAATTTTCACTGTCTCAGCATCCTATTGTTCCCCCACACGTCCCCGCAGTAATAACATCCCTTTCTTCTGTCCTTTCAACCCCCTGTTATTCACCTCCCATTTCAGTCAAAACCCCCCCATCATTTCCATTCTCCCCGCTTTTTCTCAAATTCTAGTATCACATGTTCCACTGTTTCATCCTCACCCAGTCCACATCGGGGACACTTTGCTGCCTGACTGGACCATCTATAGTTCCTTTCATTTACATTAAGCACGTGTTTGGTTGGGAAAAGAAGGTCGCCACCCCCGGGGTTTCCCTATACACACTTTCATCGCTGGGCTCTTTCCCCTTTTACCATTTAGTGTTTTTTTTTGCCCATCTCATTTTTCCCCTTACTAGCCCCACATACTCATACTCTATCATTCAGTTTTTCCCCTTTTCAATCCCACTCAAGGCCCCCCATCCCCTTCAACATCTTTTCCCTTCAATACATTTGGGTTTCCCTCATCAGTTGATACATCCCCCAAAATGCAATCCACTTTTCTACCATTTTTGGGGAGCTTCCCCCCTTACTACTATATTCACCCACAAATAAACTTTTCGTGCAATCTTGTGTCCTCCATTTGTTCCCGTCTGATTTTTTACCCGAGTGTTTCTTTCGAATGTCTCTCCCTAAATGTACTCCATCCATGTCACCTCTTAAACCTTCAGTCGCTGCATATCTGGGTGCATTCAGTGCCATTCTTGCTACTTTTTTTTGTCCCCTTCCAATATCTCTATTTCACTCTCATTCCATGCAATCACCTCCATACCATACAAATGCTTGGGACAGCCACATTTTTCCACACTTCCCTCAACACTCATACTTGCTTGCCCTCATCCTTGCCACACCCCCAAGTCGACAACCCACTGATTGCCTGGCTGATCTTTTCAGCCTTTGTTTTTTCCACATCCTTGGAACTAATGCACATCCCAGGTACTTGTATTCACTAGTTTTTTCAAATTTCATTTTCCCCCAGTCCTCCATGTAGCGTTTTTTGTCATCCTCTGTTATATTTACTATCATCACCTTACTTTTCTCACGGCTAAATTTTACTCCAAAGTCTCTCCCATACTCATTCACCACATCTAACAGGCTCTGGATTTTCCTCGGCCAAACTCACTCATAACTACCATATCATCTCATACATTAACAAGCTTATTTTGTCATTTCCTACTCTCACTCCTGAAACCCATTCTTCTCATCCTTACTGCCATTTTCCTCGGTATACAACAAACAAGGTTGGGGACAGAGTGCATCCTTGCCAAAACCCTCTCTCACTCCTCACCCATTCTGTTTCTATACTACCTAGCCTATATTTTGCTCTAGTGTCTTCATACATGCTTCCTCACTATGTTCACTATCTTTTGGCTAAACCCCAAACCTTTTTCCCAAAAACCCTTTGCATAACATTTCCTGTTTACTCTATCATAGGCTTTCTCAATGTCTAGGAACCCAAGGGTTTACAGTGTCTTTCCCCCCCTTTCCTTCTTTTCAATTATTTCATTCACCACAAACATGTTGTCCTCTGCCCTCCTATCCACCAAAAAACCTTTTGCTCCTCACCTACACCATAGCTCTCTCCAACCATTTACACAACCTTTCCTTCAACACTGCCTAAAAACTTTACCTACTGTATTCATTAGGGCTATTGGTCTATAGTTCTTCAATTCATTCTTACTCTTGTATCCTCTTTATGCAATGGGTCACTCTACATTCATTCCATTTTCTAGGCACCCTTTCTTCTTCCCAACACACGGTTAAATAGGTCAGTCATCCTGTCAATCACCACCTCACCCCCATTCTTGTACATCTCATATGGTATTTCATCCGGCCTGCTGCTTTTTCATTCTTTTGCCTCCTTACACACTTCTCTACTTCATCCCTGCTAATCCAATTCATTCAACTCTTCCGCTCTTTTCTTTCAACGTTATACATTCTGTCTTACGTCAAAGATTTCACCCACGCCTCCTATGTTTTCCCCAAAAGTTTTTTATAACCTCTTTGATTTTTGTCTCATCTGTTACACATTCAGCATTTACTTTCAATGCTTTCACATCTTCATTCCCAGCCATCTTTTCTCCTCTCATGAATCTGTACCACTCACCCCCCCTGCAAGTCCTTTCTCTTTTAGGGATCGGATCTTACTCCTGTCACACATAACTTTCGCATCTCTTATCTTTCGTTTTGTTAGTCGCTGCTGTTTCACATATTTGTCCATGCATTCTGGATTCATCCTCCGCTTCTTCACTTTCTTCCCTCCTTTTTCTTTAACCCTCTACATTTCCTGTTTAACCTTTTTCGTTCCTTCCTTGCCTCTCTAATATCCTCATTCCACCATGGTTTATTCACTCTCTTTCTTCCATTTGTTCTAATAAACCCTATTTTTTTAAGTGCAGCGCTCCTCACATTTTCCGTTAGTCTCTCATTTAGCTCATTCACCTCCTGTACTCTTTCTCTGTCCCACATCTCACTCAGACACACTTGAAAATCTTCCCATTTTGCATCTCTCAACCTCCATTTGTTCTTCACCGTCCTTACTTTTGGCTCCCCTTTATTCCACTTCTACAGTCCACTACAAGCATATTATGATCAGACACAATATCAATTTTTCCCTCTTCATCTTTTCCACATTCGAGCAACACTCTCTCGCATTTTGCCATTCACCAACACATAATCAATTGCACTCTCTTGGTTTCTTGTGTAGTGGTCATTTTGACCATCTACACCTTTGTTACCATTATGTAGTGCCCACCTTGGGAGTGTACTCTACAGTCCTGGTTACTCCGCTGCCACCACCCACATTAAGTGGGAAAAAATATATGAATGAACCAAAAACAAAAGATTTAAGAAAATATGTAAGTTGGAAACTGAATGACAACTCGTTAATATATTTCTTATTATAATATATTTATAATTCTTTACTGTCTCACTTCCCAACTGGTGTACATTCACAAGTTGCCTTAATTCTAATAAATCATATCCCCTAACGATACGCACTCTTCTTAACCTAACAACTTACGTAATAAACATTTTCATCCTATTCGAATGTGAAACAAACTATTTAAAAAACATACGTCATCCTATTCTAATGGGAAACAGACTCAATCCTACACTCTCCGCCACACTACTCTCCTTTATCCGCCTCACTTATCTTTTGGGCGATAAGAACACGAGAGTCATTTTGGGGGGAGCCGTGAGTGTGTGGCGGGTCCCCATTTCCGCGCCACGGGTAGGACACCGCCACTATGACAGCCGCAACGGGGCTGCTGCCGCCCTCACTTCCCACTCTATTCCGCTACTCGGTGACCATCACATCGCCGCCATCACCTCCATATCCACTCCTGCCTTGGGACCCTGGATAACAAATTCCATTAGTCCTTATGTAGACATAAACCACCAATAAATCCCCACCTACATCTCTAGCTAACAAATATTTTATAACATACCTTTCCCAAGGGCGAGAATATCCCCCTCCCCACAGGCGACTTAACTCACGAACGTCGAGCTGCTTCTAAAATTATTCAACCTAGAATCCCCGTTCTCACCTCGTTTCGCTACGTGTCTAATTACTACTGGGTTTAAAATATAAGCCTAACCAGTGATTCAGGAATGAGGCGTGGAGGAAATTCCTCGTTAGCTTATTGATACTTAGTGTTATTTCATCTCTTCCCCTATTAATGAATTTCTCGGGGTTACATTTCATTCCACGTCACTCGACCCTCTGCCACAGTCTCATTCAGGTTTTCTAATTCCAACTCATCTATAAATTCAGCAAGATTTCTCCATTTTGATTTATTTGCTCTCCTAGCATACCCAGATGTGCATTCATATCACCCAAAACCCAAATCACACTCTCTCCGGCATGGTCTCTAAAAAATCTTCTTTATAATGTTGTACTTCATTCTATTCTCTCCCTGCTCTATCACCTTCACCGTCATGTATACCACAATCACTATAAACTTTTTTCCTTGTCGTTCTGACCAAACATTCTACTCTAGCAGCCAGAACATCCTCACTCATACACTATTACCCACGTTATCTCATCTATTTTAAAGGTTTCCTTCCTTTCTATGAAGAAAGGCAACCCCTCCTCCTAGTTTCTCTTGTTTCTTTCGTCCTTTTCCAATCATCTCATACTCACTATCATGCTTTTCGTACATCGTCTCTTAAATGGGTTTCAGTCACACCAACTAGTTCGAATTTCCATTCACTCATTCCTGCATACATCCTCATATTTACCAACACCCCAACCTCACATTTATACATCCAAACTTCATGTATTCTCTCGCCTGGGTGGTGTCTTTGTCTGTCCTCGTCTCCTCAAGTGATTTGATTTCCGGCTAGTTCCTGTTGGGCTGTGCGGCCCCTCCTTCTGCCGCATTCCTCGGTGCTGTTATTGGCCCCGGGGTTTTTCACCTCTCTCCTCTTCACTCTTAGTATTCGTCGCTCCCAAGGGATTTCCCTGTTTATGTAAATTTTCTGTGTTCTTTTCAGCTTCATTTTGGCTTTTGCTTCCTCCCTCAGTGTCTTGTCATTGTGATGCTCCTCCTTTGACATGTCGGTGCCACCCCAACGTGTTTGTACACCACTTTCTTTGCTTGCTTTAACCTAAATCCATTTTTCATGATCCTTCTTTCAATCCACTGTTTACTTTTTACAAGTAGGGGCCTGGGTCTTATTGCCTCACCTTTGTCATCAACCAGTCCATTGTATCTTCCAATTCTATTTATGTGGATTAGATCACTATCATAAAAAGGTCACCCCCAATCTCATTACATATTTCAATAAACACCATTTTTGTCATGCTTTTCTTTTCTTTCTGATTTGCAAGTTCCTACCCGTCAGAATCTCCTCCTGTACGTCATACATAATTATATTGTCCTTTCGATCTAGTCTGCTCTGGATCTGTTTTAGTTGTTTGCTGAATCACTTCATCCCCCTTGCTTGTTTGCTTGTGTCATTCTTAATGTTCTCATAAACTTTTCCCTTTCCCCAGCCAATAGAACATCCTTATATGATGAAAATAACGTGTTCTTTCATTTCATCTTGTAGCCTACCTTGGTTTTCAGTTTAGCAATATTCTCCCGAACTTCCCTTACATTATCCTTGATATGTGACCCATCTTATCCTCGAGGGGTTATCATTTTTTTTTTCCAAGGTTCCGAGGGCCCATTCATCAGGCTATGGGGTTTCCTTCCGAGTTTCTTTCTATTACTTCATTTAAATGGACTGATTTTGCCTCCCTGTGACTCAGTCGGTCTTCAAACTTCTTCTCCTTGTCCTGCCCTTTTAAACCCCATCGGCTCTCATCTCGTCCACTGTATGTTCCCAAAAATTGATGTTTACCTATCATTTCTTTCAGTTGTTCACTGATTCTTTGAAGCTGATTATGTATCTTGACCCTTCCCAGTTGACAACGACTGCAGTTGTAAATCAGCTGTTTACCTGCTTCGTTCTCGTTCATGAACTCGTACACAGCTTCAGGTATATTATCACATTCAATGTGAATCCAATCATCACATACCTCACATGCAAGTGCATCATCATCATCCGTCACCTCTACTTGACACTTTTCCCCACTTATGTGCATCCACCTCGCCCTCCGGCACGTCTCCCTCCGTGTCTTCATCATCCCTTCGGGTTTACGTTCCTTAGATCTTGCTCCTCTATCCACACCCGAGCCTTGTTTCTCATTTCCCTTGTTATTGCGCAGCCTTCTACATCCTGCCATTCTCTCCTACCTGTGAGGCTGTGAGTAGCACACAACACGGACTGGCCTCTTTTCCTACCTGGCCTCTCTTCTACCTCAGAGTCTGGCGTCCGGGTCTATGAACACGGACTGGCCTCTCTCTTACCTCACAGGCTGGCGTCCTGGGTCTATACCACGGACTGGCCTCTCTCCTACCTCCGGGAAAGTCAACAAAACAGATCTCCAGCAATCACAACCGTGTTTGTAGTAACCTCTGTCACGGCGGCCATTTTGAATTACTCACATCTCTCAATCTCAACCTGAGCTCGAGTTGTGGCGCGTTCGTAACACTATAATTCGTAATATTTGGCGCCGGCGACTTCACTGTAGGTGGCGACTTTCACTGTTATCTACGGTACCTACCCACACAAAACCTTCCGCCCCTTATCCCGTGCCGACATTTTATCGTTTGGGGCCCCCTAAAAAATTTCAAACTGGGTTAGCCAACTGAGCCCGGTTCAAGTAGTGTTCGAGGAACCTTTCCCTTTTTCCCCCCCAGTCTGGGGGAAACGTTGAAACCGGAAACCGGTTTCTCCTCACCCTGCTGGGCGGCTGGCTCCAACCCCTTTTAAAGGAAAGTGTCCCCCGCCTCACCGGGTTTTGAAAAAGACACTCCAAAAATTTCCAGCCCTTTTGTACTTTTTTGGACAATAACTGTTATTCTAAATAATTCGCACCTGAACAAGAAATTTGCCAAAGCTCCAACATTATAACAAAACAACCCCCAAACCGGGGCAATGGTGTATTTTCGGTTGTTTCAGTCCCAGTTATTTTCCTCCCTTTCATGGTTTAAACCCTGTTGGGAATAATGGACAGGCTTCCCGGCTTTTAAACCGAAAGTCTTTCCTGGCCACAAAGTATTTTTAAAGGGTGGTTTTTTTTTAAAAACCCATTTCAAAAAAAAAATGTACCCGGGAACTTTGGTCGGGGGTTTCCATTAAAACACTAAATTCCAGCGGAACACTACGCCGAGGAATTATCCTTAAAAAACAACATACCTTAACTTTTAATATTAACCCCCCCAAAATTAAATTAAGGTTTTAATGAACCAAAAATACCTTAACCACAAAGTTAATTAATTAAATTAATTTGGTTTGAATTGAAACCAATTAAAGAAAAAATTTCCAGGACCCAATTTTTTTCCCACCCCCCAGACATTTATTTACCAACGGGGCCAAAAAAAATAAAATTTCAGGGAAAAACGCCCAAAATTCTTCCAATTTTCCAAAAAGTTTATTTTATTACGTCTACTTTTCGTAAAATTTTTTGACCGGAGGGAAATTTGTCTACCACTTAAACCAAAATGCCGTCGTCTAATTCCCGTAATTTTTAGGAAAATTTACCCGTTTATTTCGGAATTATTTAACCCCTCGGGTTGGATCAAAAGGGACCTTTGTTGAATTAATGATTAAGGTTTTATCTCTAAAAATTAGGAATGATTAAAGGTCGGAGATTATTACCATAAGGGTTTTTACCAAAATTATAAAGGGTTTTTTAATTTCCTAACCCACTTTTTTTTCTACACTAAGTGTTTTTAAACCTTAAACTATTTAACCAACCATGCATAAAATTGGTATGAACATTTTTTTACATTTTTGTTGGGGGTTTCCGGGAAAATTAAAACCTCCTTTATAAAAAATACCTATTGCAGGCCAGGAAAATGTGTTGGTTATTTGAAACCAGGAAACCTTCTTCATTATAACCTCATTTCTGCTAAACCCCTTGTATTTCCAGTAAGGTAATTTAATATAAATATGGGGTTAATTTGGTAATTTCAGTTTCCCATAACTCCCCTCCTCCCACAAAACAACTTGGGAATGTGGGAAAAACATATTTCCCTTGTACAAGAAAAAATAATATGGTGAAAAACATTTGGTTTTTTTAGTTGTTTTAACAAAATTTTTCCCTAGTGCTAGGGAAAAATCATTTGTTTTTTCTGCTTTTCCCGGGCTTGGCCTTGATCCTCCGGTGGGTGACCAATTTCAAACCCCCCAAATCCCCGGATAATTAGTATTAATAAAATTTTTATTATTAAGATTTTAATAGGAAAAAAATTAGGTTAGATTTTTTAATTAGCTTTGGGTTAAAAAAGTTTAATGTTGTTAGGTTAGTTACTCGGCGGCAATGCCCCCCTAGGATGTTAAAATGGTAGTTAGGTAATTTTTTAATGCAAGTTTAATATTCGGAATATTAACCAATAAATATAAAGGGAAATTTTAACCTAACCAATTCCCTAAATTAATGGTTTGTTCCTTATTGTACCAGGGAAAACCCCTTTTTCCCAATGGTCCCCAAATTTTTTGGGGAATAATAAAAAAACCTAGTTTTCAAAGAGAAAATTTTAGAACCCCTTTTTTGGCCCTACCATACAATGTTTCTTGGTCGGTATCTCTTAATACGGTATTATTTTAGGTAAGATTTCGGTATTGGGCTTTCACCGATTTCGAGGGCAAAGCTTTCCTGAATAGTTTTGATGTGTATTGAATGAATCTGGCACTCGTTTTTGTGGGAAATAATATTTTTTTTACAGGTGTGGGGATTCCTGCCCCGCCCCTCCCGGCCCAAAACCTTGCTCTGCTTCTCACTGCCGTAGTATTAATAGTTTTCTATTTTTACTTGATATTATCTGTTACTAAACTAACCCCCACCTCTACTAACCTAACCTAACCTAATCTGATTTAACCTAACTTCACCGTTTCTGGTTAAAATAGGGGTCAATTTTCGGTAGTACATGTAACTCCATTATTATTCAATTGCGCCATGGGAAATGGGGTTCAAAATACTCAGAATGCAGAAATCTACACGATGATGTATACAGTACTCGTCAAAAGTATGCGGCGCCCTGCTCCCGCCCCCGCACAACAAACAATACATAGGGAAATTTATAGAAAATAATGTATTATAATTGCCTTTTAAGACTTGGTTGGGTGGCCTTTTCGAGCTTGGGTATGGAGCTGACGTCTTTCCCCTGCAGATCCTTGACCATGTGCCAGAGGTTCTCAATTGGGTTGAGGTCTGGGCTGTTACCTGGCCAATATCGTCAATCGGGGTAAATAAAACCAATTTGTCTTATCTTTGCTCTCCCTCAGGCATTATTAATACTAGGGAGAAACTACATATATCATTGGATAGAGTACATATAATAAGGCCTTGATGTGGCAGCAGTAAGTATTGGCTAGCATATAAGAATAACCAGGTATTAAAGAATAACCAGATTTTTTATTACCCCGGCCAAAGGGGTAAAAACGAATCACGTATGGGGTAAAAAAAAAATTAACAAAAAAATGGAATTAAATGACAACAGAGATGTAACTACTGCTCCTCTGCAGAGAATGGGTGACCTATTGTGGCACACATCATTAAATTGTATGATAATTGTATTCCTGTTCCTGAGATTCCTGTATTCCTGAGAGTTCTGTTCACTCTCAGTGTGATCTAGCACCTAGGGTGTCAAACCAGAGCTTTGTTTTCCTTGTCTCAAATAATATAAAATAAAAATAACACTCATATTTGGGTTGACACATTGAGACCGCTTATTGACCTTTTTTGGGAAAAGGGAAACCAAATTTCACAACATTCTTAAAGCTAGCATACGCTTGTCCTTCTTCGCGGAAATACAATAGTGCCTTTCCGCGCACTTTGTCCTCCACTACAGGCTTGGCTGGGCCAGCTAGGAGGCGGGAAACATCAACAATATCTTTATCATCCACCTGTGGCCAGTCCCAGGGCAATTGATCAGGGTTACTAGAAGGTATGCACTTTTTCATAAATGTAATTTCAACCTCCTTTACCTCACTGTCATCGTCATCGCTGAACAGTTTCCTTGCCCCATTAATACGTGGATGGCCTATCATACCAGACAGCATAAAACATGTCCTCCTTTATCTCACTCTCCTTGGGCAGTTCTTGCAGGAGTTCTTTGCATCCCAAAGCTGCCTTTACTGTCTTATCAAGTGTCATCATTTAGATCTGACAGTTCACCACTTGAATCAGAATCAACCTCGACTTGTGGGGGGCTATCAACGTCTGAGTCACTCTTTTCTGCTTTCTGTGTCTTCTTGTCTTCTTTGCTTTTCTGTTGCTCGAGAAACTTGGCGTATGTGAGCACAGCCCCATGCATCGAGATACGATGACGTTTCTGGGGCTGGGACGATGATGCACTTGGACGGCCTCTTGATTTAATTACTGCTTCGAATGATGTCTCATCCTCTTCTGGCACCAGATTCACCACATACCGCATCCCTTTGTTTTTGCCTTTACGTTCATCCTTTACGTTTTTGCGCGCTATTTGCATCAAGCCTGCCTTTTTCAGCGACAGCCTGTGCCTTCCCATAAAGTTAATAATCCAGTCATCTCCCGGCGGTTTGTCATTAAACAGATGCCCTAGTTCATTGGCCTCCAGATATTCTAACACAATTGCTTGTAGTTCTTGTTTGGTGGATCCAAAACAGAGCTCGGCCATGCGTTTAATGTACGAGGCCAATTTTTGTTCTAGATGCATGGATAATATTGTTTTACGCCCTCTGGATTTCATTTCAAGCAACCCCTTATTATGTAGGCATCTTTTACGAAGCATCGATGTAGATATGTGGTACTTCTTGGCAGTCGATCTCACTGATGCTCCAGCATTCACCTCCTCTATGGCCACCTGAATCGATGTCTCTGTGTAGAGCTTGACCTTCTTGGTGTATTTCCTAGGCATCGTTACACTGTCAGAGAAAGACAAGATCATTAGATATTGGTTATTATGATTTATTTTGTCAAAGGTCACTTTATATTGTACAATATATGACAAAAAACAATATGGGGGAAAAAGAAACATAGTGGGGTAGTAAAAAACATGATTTTTATTACCCTAATTGCATGTTGCAAGTCGGGGTAAAAAAAAACATACCTGTGAGTCGGATACTGGAGTTGACAGAAGAATCACTGCAGGGGAGTGGATAAACCAACTTAAGTATAACACCTGAGAGCAGAAAAAAAATGCGTTGCATGCAAACCATTCCGGGCATTGAACATTAACAAAAAATAATAAAAAAGTTGAACGGACAAAAAAATGAATATTTTCTGTCGCGTAGCGATATATACTTACCACAATTTTTTACAAATAAAATGCCGTTAGCATAAAATGTTGCTTATATTGTGGGCAATCTGTAGCAAGAACAAGCAGGCATGTAAACAAGCAGATTATTTTATTCCATAAACCTAACATATGAGGACATGGTTTTTTTTCCCCCAACTACCCCCAAGTTTTTTTTTACCCCAATTGATGATACTTTATGAAGGGTACCATGCAGTCATCAAGCCACTGAGTGACAGATTTGGCAGTGTGAGCAGGAGCACCGTCCTGTTGAAACACACTGGCACGTGTGAGCTCGAAAGAATCTGGCAAATGTTCACAAAGCAGCTCCAGGTAAACAGCTTGATTCATTTTAAGGTTTTTAGGAAGTACAACAAGCTTGCCTAAACCTCTGCGACGCTCTCTACGCGCGGTGATGCTGCGAGCTCTACGCGCGTGTGAGAAGTGGCTTCTTCAGTGGCTTGTGGCTAGTATAACCCAACTCGTGATACGGTACGCACAGACACTGCACCAAACACTTCAGGGTTGTTTTCCTTCAATACCCTTGCTGTAACGGGAGGGGTACTCTCCAACGAACGTTTTAGAACTTTCACATACCTTTGAGAAATCTTCCTGGGACGACCAGGCCGAAGTTTCTGTGATGGCGTTTCACCGCTGTTTTCCTCTCTGAAACGCACCAAGTACTTCCTCACTGTTGACTTAGCCACACACAACAACTCACTTATTTCTTTCGTTTGGTGGCCTGCATCCTTTAAACCAATGATCTGAGCAATGGTTTCTTTGCTTAGTTCCTTGGTAAGTGCCATAATAAAAATATAATACCACAATCACCACTGATAAGTGCAAAACACAAGGCAGGATCACGACTCACGGTATGTGGAGAGCACCGTAAAACACCCAGATTCACTTATGGTCTGGGATTGTTTCTCTGGCAGAGGTTTAGGCAAGCTAGTTGTGCTTCCTAAAAACCTAAAAGTGAATCAAGCTGTTTACCTGGAGCTGCTTTGTGAACATTTGCCAGATTCTTTCGAGCTCACACGTGCCAGTGTGTTTCACAGACGGTGCTCCTGCTCACACTGACTGTCCAAATCATGGTACTCAAAGGGTGCGCTCCTGAGACTCATGGACATGCGCAG
>JACEEZ010001315.1:0-59604 GCA_016584305.1 Chionoecetes opilio
GAGTCCTAACCTAACCTTAACCTTAACAGCTGGGTTTGGGTTAATTTTGGGTTAGGCAAATTTTCTTTAGACATAAGGAAATTACCCTAGATCTAGGAATTTTACCCCCCTACACAACTTTTAAAAATTACGTGTTTCAGACGCTAATTTGTTCCCCACCCGAAACCCCGCTTTCCCCCCAGGTCCCCAAACTTGTTTGGGGAACTGTAAAATATGAGGCATTTCAAACGATTTTTAATGGGGACTAATGTGTCTTAACACATCCAAATACATGGGAAAAGAGTACTTGTAAAAATGGACGAGAGTTTCGCGGTCGTTTTCAGAGACACCGACTATTTTTTCTTGGCCTACAATAGGTGCTTGTTCTAATATTTTTATTTTTGCGCAAAAAAAAAAAAAAAAAATTTAAAAAATGCAACCTAACCTACCTTAAAGGTTTTTAATGAAATTTAAACCCTAACCTTATATAGTCCATGAGCCAAGACCCGAATTTTGGGAATCGGTACCACCCGGGGTGACAAATTTTCTCTTAGGGTGTTTTTAGCTTGCTACATGTCTCTATTTTTAGGGTTTTGATATGATAGCCCTTGCACACTGGTAGCTTAATGGTCGTTATAAACTTCTTGAATAGACCACCCTCCCGAAAATTCAGAAAAATTTTAAAATGTCAAATTTGGGGACAGGAATGCCTAAATGTCACTAAAATAAATATAGTAATTGTCACTTTTAATACAAGTCCTGTAAATACACACTAAGCATGCCATGGGCTTGTACTTACTATTATGGCCAATTAATCCTCCTCAATATCATCTACGTCAGACTCGGAATCTGACTTTTTGTGCTACCGGCTCTTCTTCAATAGCCTTGTTCTGGCATGTCTGTAACCTGCACATGTCCGTACACTTCAGGCCATTGCTGAGCAAGTGCACTTGGGAGTTCGCATGACCGCAACACACTTGCAGGACAGTAGCTGCATAACAGCATCTGGTGCTGGTGAGCCTCGCATCCATTTTGACAGCAAGCTTGCCGTCCTCATCTGTCATCCATCAGCCGCAGTCTTTTGGGTTTCGCAACAAATGGCTCCCTCTGCAGACTTCTCCTCCAGATCGCAGCTGGTAGTTTGCACGTAGTGCATGCTTTGAAGAGGCAGTCCTCACAAGGGGAGTTTGACTTGACTCCACCTCTCCACGTCTCGCCAGAACAGCTCATACCGAAGCTTGTTCACCTCAGTTGTGTGGTAGATGGCAGGTACATGTGGCAGGTGATTTCCTGTAGCTTCTCAAAGAGTTCGGGAACCTTCCCATGAGCGCCCCAAGTTCGTGGAAAGCACCCTGGTATGTCTTGTCCATCTTCACCTGCTTGAGTGTCGTCATCTTCCCCCGGCCAGCGAATGCACTGACGGTATCACCAGCTGTAAAGGCATGCATACCAATCAATGAATCACACACGCTGCTCCCAGTGTACGGCTCAGTGTGTGATTTTCCAGGAATTTGTCCGGTTCTTCGTCCCGCCTTCGGGGAACAGGTGGGATGGATCTTGTGGCACATGCCCAGACACAGGACCATGACGTCTGTATCCTCTGCAGTGATGATGACAGACTTGTACCCAGATTCTGCTGCTGAAGTGCATGGAGAAGGAGGCGTGTGTCTGCTTCTTTTTGACTTGACTTAAGCTCAGGAGCCTCTTCCCACTGCTCTTTGGTGATCTTGAAGCATAGCTGCTCACATGTGACATACAGCTCCTTGCCCTCGAGCTTCTCCCTGTGCTGTGGTTTTTTCCATTCTTCTACCAGGAACTTGATGAACTTCCCTTTTTTGGAGGAACTACCGAGTAACTTTCTCCACTGCTGGATGTTGTGCCCAGGTTGAATGTTTCTTGAATGGATCCCTGTGCCTGCACTTTTTGTTTGGCTCGTTCTGCATCTTTGATGGATGTCCCTTGTAGACGTCAAACACAACATCAATGCGCCTGCTCTTAGCACCCTCATGGACAACGTGACTCAGTGCTGTGCCTGCAAGCTGTGAAAAAGTGTTTTTCGTTTCCCTTCAGTTTCTGACCAGGCTAAATCCCATCAATTATGGTAGCAGAGGGCTCGGGGATCCACCTCTTGCAGGAAACATTCCCTCTCCAACTCCCTTGCTAGGGCAGCCTTGTTTGGTCTTGCGGAGAGACCCTCACCGCTGGCAAGTGCCCATGGAAAAGGGCCCCCAGGGGATGAGCCAAGACATCACTTCATTTTGAGCTATCTGTTCTCAGCAACAAGGATCATCGGGCCAAATAGGTTCCTGTCACCTTCAAGATAGCCTCCTTGGCATGGCCTTGTGAGCGTGGCTTCATTCTGATTTTTAGTGAACGTTCTCAGTTCGTCTTCTTTCATCGTGTCATGAAACTGTATAGTTGGCCGTATGGGTTTCTCCAGGCGCTCTTCCTTGAAGGCTTGATATGCATCCTCTCCTATTCTGTAGGCCCCTAGAAGGTCTTTGGCAATTTCTGGTGGTGCTGTAGTCGCAGTTGAAAAACTGACAAGATTTTCCTTGCTCTGCGTTGAAGGGGTTCAAACCAGCTGGTCTCCATCAGTTGAACTAAAGATTGGACATCGGCCTCATCTCTTCTAATCCTGGGCATCTGTAGGTCGGGGTGGCTGAAGTCAGTATACTTTTGGCCTACTACCATGGCCCTGAGCTGCCTCAAGTATCTGCTGCGATACTCCGATGTCAGGTAGTACCGGGCGACAGCTCCACCTTTCAGGCTGAAGCCTTTTGTGCCCCCTGGTGTCTGGTTGTCTTGTTGTTGATCGTCCTTGGGATGGTCTGGTCCACGGAATCCGTCCAAAGGGATTCTTGCTACCGATCTGGACCGAAAAAGCCACTTGCATGAAGTGTTCATGACCTCTGGTTGTTCAATGGGCGTCGAGACATCATGGCATAGTAGTAGGTCAGGAATCGGGAAATAGTTCACCTTGTCATAGGCAAAACACCACGGTATCATCTGTCGGATTGTTTCCTAGGGTGAAGCATCCAGTTGCCTTCTCTGAAGGCTCGAACCAGGTCCAGCATGATCTCAACCATGTCCAGGTATGACATCCAGAATGCTGAGAGGTTGTGTTCATCTCTTAGGGTCTCAAGATAAAATTTGGGAAAGAGCTTCAGGATATGTGTGCATGATTCACTCTCCATCAGCTCTTGAAAGGTTCCCTGAGACACATTGCTGTGGAAGCTGTTGATTGTTCTTCAGTGTTCCATCCAGATGGTGTATGTCCCTTGAATGGTTTTCTTCTAGCCATGGAAGGAACCTTTCCATGCAGCCTCATCAGTGCTTCATACACGAGCTTGTGCAGTCTCCTGCTCTGTTGTACCTCCGGCCGTCCATCACCCCTGACACTGATCCTTCTGCGATGACACCTGATTCCACCCCACAGATCTCTAAGACCTGCATCCTGAAACCTCCCCTATGGTGGAGAGGAGATTGCAGATTGTGTGGAAGACGCCCACCTGATGATAATGTTCTTGAACTTCTCTTGTTTCCCGAGAACCTCGGCAGCTTTGGCATAGAGTGCTTGATCAAACACGCACACATCTTGTTAAGCTGTAAGGACTGCATGATGGCATGCGTTTGCTCCAAGACTTCATTAAAGGTGGACATTTCTGTTGCGGAGCATTGATAGTGGGCAGGTAGCTTACAGTGTCCTGACCACTGCAATGTCTCTGCGGATTTTTTATGTTGAACCCAGTCCAACTGCTGATGGACTGGTTCTCATGGTCTGACATTCGAGTAAGAAGCCAGATATGGTTCTTGGTCTTTGAATCCTGGACCTCTTTGGTAGGTCGACATACGCATTTTCAATCCTGGGTGCCCCGCCCGCCGCCCAACATTGATATTGGCAGAATTTATGCGGTCAGAGTGATGCTTCTTATCTTGGACTTGGTAATCTCTGGCAGGACCTTCTCTGGCACAGAGCCTGCAACCTGGAACTGGACAGCAATGCCATTGACTCTGTGAGAGTACCTGCTCCACTTAGTGTCTCTTCAAGTCGGTCGATGTTATCCCAGGCCAGGGTTGTGAACACCCCCAGGGTAGATGTTTTGCTGGCAGTGGAATGTCATCCTTTGAACATTCCAGCTTCTGGTACAAAGGGCTGTATCGATCTCCTCAAACATTGAGTAGGACACACAGTGGCCAAACGATTCAGAGTTCGGATCAGTTCTGTGTTTCCTGTCAAACACTTTACAGCATTGGACAGCAGTACGTGCTTGGGTGCTTTGTCTTGCCACTGGTAACAGCAAAGACCAAGTCACTGCCCAAGGATGTGGCAAGACGTTGAGGGTCTTTCAGAGGGGGTTTGACACTCACACTCTCCTGTCAGCAGGGTGTGCAGGAATTTAGTGACTGCTGCAGGAATAACATTCTGATCTGTATCGGGAGGCCATGGCTGACTCACATCTTGCTTATTGATCTCATTCCTAGCTGCATTCCTGCTTTGGTTAAGATATCTTCAAGTTAGCTGCTCTTGCTTCTTGCAGATCTTTTGTCATTTTGTGTGCTTTTCGGGCAAGGTCGTCCATTGAGAGGCTGCGTGGGTAGATTAGAAGCTTTCCTTTCTCATCTGGGACAAAACGTAGTGATTCCCAAACTCGGTTTCAATCTTTCGGCGAACATGTTTCTTTGTCGCTGGTTTCAGTTGGATAATACCACGGACATCATGGATCTCTCAAGCCTAGATGTGAGGTTTATCATAGCAGTACCTCTTGGGTTGGTGAATAATTCATTTCCCTTTTATACAAAAGAGTTCCTCGAGGGCTTCTATCTCAGCCTCTTCGTAGCGTGCTCCCTCGCTTTCTTTCCCGATTTTCACCTGCACCAGACCTGGCGGCCGCTGGGGAATCATCTTTTGTGAAGAGTTTGTAGCACGACTTGTGGTATTGACCCCCTGCAGCAACAAGGTCTCTGCTAAGTAAACCAAGGTTCTCTGATTGAGTTTCCTTGTTGCTGCTCTGCGGATCTTCTCATCTGCTCGTAGCTCACACACTGGATGAGTGGCTCCCTTGTCTTTGCTGCTTTCATGTACTTGCTTTTACTTCTCGCAGAAGAGACATACTTTGGCATACACCCTGCTAGTATAGGGGCATCCCTTGATGCCCTCCTCCTGGGGTCGACGCTTGCTGATTCTATTTTTGACACCCTTGGGAAGGATAGAATCCAGTGACTTCTTTATTGTAAAGAGACTACGACATTTACGGTGATAATGTAAATGTGTGGTATTCCTCCTTCTTCAAGGCCCCTTTGGCTGCTTCCAGGACTGGATCATGCTGCCTGATCTCTGCAGCCCTGAGCAATGTGTTCCAGGAGTCCAAAACCTGTGGTGACACCAAGCATCGCTGTCATCATCAGAGCAGTGGATGATACAGTCGATCCGTGCTCTCTTCCTCGCTGATGGGTTTCATCATGCCGTCAGACAGTCACACACACCTGCAAAAAAATATCACAATTAAACATTTACATGAACAACAAACAAACACATTTACATGGAAACCATTCTACATATGTTTGCTCCTTCCAATAATAAATTATCCCCAAAATACACAAAAAATCACCAAATTGAAATAAACCCCTAAATATGGGAAACTTTAAATATACAAACGGGAAAAAACTCTTGTAGAGATCAAAATTTGCTACAAGAGCTGTTAGAATATATTTTTCAATTTCCCCCCATATTTAGGGATTTATTCCAGATTTATGGGAAAATACCCAATTTTTTTTTTTTTTAGGGTAAATCCCAAAATATGAAAGGGAAATTTGAAAAATACCTAGAACAACTCTGGTAGAGAATCAAATTCTACATAGGTGTCCAAAGTTCGCAACGATCGTGTGATTTATTTTAAAGAAAATGAGGAAAACCCCCAGCGCCCCGCTGAAAATCTTTTTTTATGGGTAGCACCCCCATTGCATCAAAAAATCAGACTAAGCTACCAGTGCGGGAAGGCTATCATATCTTAATGTATTACAGTCACTCTATAAACATTTTAGTACCATTCGTGTTTAGTCACCCCAGGTGGTACCGATATCTGGCCTGGCTCATGGACTAATAGGTTTTAATGAAACTTAACCTAACCTTAAGGTTTTAAAAAAACTAATCTAACCTTATAGGTTTTCATGAAAACCCAACCTAATCTTATGGTTTAATGAATCCTAACCTAACCTTATCCCAAAGTATTTTTTTTTTTTTTTTTTTTTTTATGGGTTTGCGCAAATAAAACCCCTCCATTAGCCCCCGCACCTATTGTAGGCCAAGGGAAAAATGGTTGGGTCTCTGAAAACGACCGCGAAACTCTCGTCCTTTATAACCCTTTCAATTCCCCGAAGGTTTTTTTGGGGAAAAGCAAAAATTCCCAAAAAAAATTTTTCTTGGGGTGCCCTAGAGGCCTCGCCCCCTGCCTTTTTGCCTCACACATGAAGTTTTTGTAAAATTACCTAAAGTGGGGCCCAAGGGGCCTGGGGGTTTTGTGCCGGGGGCGTCAGCACCGGGGGGCGTGGGGGGGGGGCCTGAGGGTGTAGGCAAACCCGGGTCACCCCTTTTTGTTGTTTTTTGTTGTTGTTTTTGAAGGGCAGTATGTGAGATGGGGGATATCGCCCTGGTGTACAGCCGTAAATTTAAATATCCCCTCGGGACGGTTGATTAGCCCTTCCCTCAGGAAAAGGCACGGGTGAGGCGGATGACGGGGGGGGCTTCGTGATGGGTGGACGGCAGTGGGGGGCCCCAGCAGGGTGGTCAGGTAAAGGGGGTTGACCTTCGGGGCGATGAGGTAACCACGAAAAAGTTGTGGTTTGGGATGGAACCCGAGAACCCTGCGGGCGGAAATTGGTCAAGGGAAACCCGGGGACTTTTCTGCACGGGGGAAAGGGGGTTTCGGGCGTGAGGGCAGGGGGTTGCAGGTGTGCTCTGAGTGTTGGGTGGCCGACCCTCAGGGGGGTGAGGGGGGACATCGAAGCCGGGGGGCGTTTTTTTCCTTATCCATGGGTGGGGGGGAAGGAGTTTTGGCGTATTGACCCATGGAGGTGGCCACGGAGGCGGCGCCGAGGCCCCTATCCCAGGCGGAGGGGCCAGACCCTAGAAATCAACGCTTGGCGGTGGCGAGGGGAAAGCGGGAGGGGGTGATGCTTACCTCGGCACGACACACTTTTTCTTTTTTCTTCTTCTTGTGATCATTGTCGTAAAAAACGCTCACGTCATTCTCGCTAAACCCCCAAAACAAAAGCTTCCCCCAATTCCGCCATCCTGATGAGGGGAGGGTTTTCGCATATTTATACTTTATTTTATTTGCCTGACTAGCTGTGGACCATCGTGGGGTTAGGACGTGTTGCTCTGTGGCCCATTTTTTTTTTTTTTTTTTTTTTTTTCCCCGGGCCCCGGGGGTTTTGTTTTGGGGGTGCGCGCCCCCCCGGGTCGGCTCGCCCAAAACTTTAGGTTTATCCCTTTTTCCCCCGTCCACGGTTTTTTCCCTGGCCCTTGCCGTCCTTGGGCGGACTTGGCCCCCCGCCATGCCTGGGTCTTTCCCTCGGTACAGGGCGACAGGGAAAGTGACCCGGAATTCCCTGCTCCCCCCTCCAACAAGCGCGGCCCGCCCTCCCCGTCCAGGGAAGCCCGGAAACCCCCCCGCTCCACTCGGGAAAAACAGCAGCACCCCCCAAGAGCAGAAAGGCCGCCCCGGGGTCCGCACAGCTGCCCCGGATCCCCCTGAAAGGTTTGGCCCCTGGGCCCAACTTTCCCCCGGACCCAAACAAAGGGTTACTTTCCTCCCCGGGCCTGTAATGGCGCCTGTGTTTTCTCTCACCCGGCCCGGGGGCTCTCATGCACTTAAAACCCAGCCCTTTGGGGCCAAGTAAAATCATTGAGGGGGGACCCGCCCCCTTTGGTTTAATGGATCACCCTTTGGTGGGGCGCTGTGGGAGAGTGTTTTTCCCCAAAGGTTTTCCCCATCCTACAGACGTCACCTTCACCCTGGGGGGAAACTGGCAGGTTATTTCCGCCGGGGCCGGGGGGCCCGGGTTGCCCTGGGCAGTTGGGAAAGGGGGGCCCCTCTGACAAATTTAAAAGGATTTTGAGGAGATCCGCAGTCCCCCGGGGCCCTGGAGGCAGGGACATCGAGGAGTCTCGGGGGATCCCCCCCCAAACCTGCCCCGCCTCCCCCACGGGTAGGGGGGTTCCTTTCTCAAGGAGACATTTTCCTTACCATCAAGGGGGGTCCCTTGGGCCGGGCGGGGGTTTTCCCCTGGCCACAGCCCTACCTGCTCCCGATCCTCCTTTGCCCTCCCTGTCAAAAGGGTTGGCCATTTCCCCCAACCCCACCTGCCGATCTTCCGTGTGCTGCGGCCGCTGCAGGGGCCCCCATCCAAAGCCACGGGGCGGAAGTTGCCTGTGACAGGTTTTTTTCCGCTTTTTTTCAGTGGGGGGGGCATCAGGGCCCCCAGGTTCCCCACTGCCCTTTCAACCAGGAGGCCCAACAACTTCCGGCGGGCGGTCCGGAAAAAGATGCCCTTCCTGCCCTCAACAGGGGGTCTGCGGCTCCTCCCACTCCCAAAAATTCCGGCCCCCTTTCCTCTATCAAAAAACCTCCCACTATGCCACCCCCCTTTTGGCTGCATCCCCCCCCCTGGGCCGTCCCCCCAGGTCACTTTTTTCCTCTGTTGCCAGGGGGGAACAGGTACACTGTCTTACGGGACCAACGGGGGAAATGATGACCCCCCCGGGGACCCTCACCCCCCTTTTCCCTCCTTTCCTCGGGGCCCCTTTTTTTTTTTTTTTCCCCCCCGAACCCAGACCTATGTACGATCGCCCCGTCACCCCGGCTGCACCCTTGGCGCCTACGGGGGGTTTATTTCTCCTCCCTCCCCGGGGGGGAACCCCACCCTTTTTCACGAAAAGGGGGACGTCCCCCACCCGCCGTCCTTCCTCTCTGGGGAAAACTGTGCCGTGCCTCCCCCCCCCCCCCCCCTTTTTGGGCCCCCCCGTGCTCTTCTCCCCCCCAAACCCCTTTCCGGGGCCCCCCCCACCGCCCAACACGCCCCCACTTGCGACCCCCCCCACCCCCTGTTCCGTCCACAAAAAGACAAAACCGTCATGCCGGTTTTTAAACCCTTCTCAGGGAACCCTTCTGCGTTTCCCAACGGGGGCCCCGCCCAGTCCCTCCCATACAAAGCCAACCCTTTGGCCGCACTCTCCTCCTCCTCACTTTTTTTCCTCCAGTGCTAGGCCTCCCCCTTCTCCTGTGGAATGCCCTTTTCCCTGCTCGGAGCCCCCCAATTTTCAAGCCCTATTTTGGGGGAAATTTTACCTCGGTGGTTGGGTTTTGTGAGACGTGGCTCTCCCCCCACCCCCTCCCTAAACCAAACCCCGGCTACAACATCACCCGGAAGGGAACAAAACCCCGGGGGCGTGGAGGTGGCGCCCCTAGGGCAATTCACGATTTTCCCTTGCCCAAATTCCCCCCCTTTGCCCCCCCCACATTGGCAGCAGGGCCACCTCGAAGTGGTCCCACCGGGTTTTTCCTACGAAAACATGGGGGGTTTTTCCCGTACGGTCTGTTTAAAAAACGCGGTGGTCCCACATCCCCGGGGAACTGATCCATTTTAATTTTTCCCTCCTTCCTCTGCCTTTTGTCATCATGGGTGTTTTCAATCCCCTCCGGGTTTCGGGGATCCTGACCTGCCTCCCCCCCCACCAAAAACCTCCGGGGGGGCGCTCTTTCAGCTCATCCTTGACCCGCCTCGCCTGCCCCTTTTTTTCCCCCCCGGGGTCTCCCTCCCCCTTTAAACCATCCCCCCGGGTGCTATTCTTATTGGACCCTTTCCCTTTTGGGGACCCCCCCTTTTCATTTGCCAGGGATCGTCCCCCAAACCCCCCTTTAATGGGGAGTGACCCCTTTTCCCCTCCTCGCCCCCTTTCCCCTCCCCGTCATTTGCCAGGCCCACCCCGGTTGCCTCCTGGGCTGGAAACTCACGCCTTCCGGCTGGCCCCTCTTCGAGGGGGCCCCCCACGCCCCCACCGGATCTCTCCCCCCTTTCCCCCTGGGGGACGCCGCTGCCCCCCTTTCCACTTCCTGGAGGACGGGGGAAAGGGCCCTTCCCTTCCATCTCTCGACGGGGTCGCCGCCCCTCGCCTTTCCGGGAAAATCTTGGTGGAACACGCCCTGCCCCCAGGCAGTCAAGGCCCGTAGGAGGGCAGGAACCTAGGGCGTCGAAGGCCCAAAACTACAGTTTTGGGGCTGACTATCATAGACTCGTCCCATGTGTGCCGGGCCATCCTCCCTGCCCAGAGGAAGGCGTGGGGCCCCCATTTGCCCCTTCCCTCTCCCATCCTCCTCCAAAAAGCTAGTGGGATTTTTTTCCACCCCCTGGAGGGGAAAAACAACCCCCTCTCCCTCCCCCCTAAGGATGGTGCCAACCCCCCCCTTTAGATGACCCGCAAAAGGCTGCATTGCTTGCCCCCACAACCCCGGAAAAAATTGGTCTCCGGTGTCCTTTGGGCGTCTTTCCCTTTAAAAAATCAATCCCGGCGATAAATACTGCTGTTGCCTCCCCTGAAATCCCGGCACTAAACCAGCCCTTTTCCCACCTGTTTGAGAGGGACCGGGCCTTGTCCACCTTAAAAACCGGGGGAAAAATTGGGGGCCGGGAAAACCCGTCCGTATGAGTTCCTGATTCACTTTACCCCCTCCCTTGAACCCAGGGCACTCCCCTTTTCCCTTTTCAAAAACCATTGGCTCCGGGGCGCCCTTTTCCCTACGTCGGGGGAAATCCTCCACCCTGCTACCACCCCCAAAACCCCGGGGAAAGGGAAACCCCACACTCCCTCCACATACCCCTTATCGCTCTCCTCTCCTGCGGGGGGAAAGCCCTGGAGCCTGGTGGCCCTCCCCTTCCTTTTGCGGGAGGATGGCCATCCCTGAGAGAGGTGCGTGTGGTTTTCCAGGCCCCGCGGGAGCCCCCTAGATGTCCTGGCGCAGCGGGGAGTATCACATCTGGGGACACTTACCGGGTAAGGGGGGTTTCATAAAACCCCCCTCTTTGTGGGTCTAGAGGGGAAATTTGACTCTGCGTCCCCCCAAAAGGCATCCTCCAAAATTGGTTTCCCAAAGGGGAATCACGGGACCCCACCCTCGCCGGCCCCCGGTCTTCATGTCGGGCCCGGGGTTTTTTCCCGGGTTGCGGTTGGTGCCCCCAAACCTCCCCTTTCCCGTCCAAGCAGAGGGGAGGGCCGCAGGTTCCACCCCAAAGCCCTTTGCTGTTCAATTCCTCCCCCTCAGACCTCCACATTCCTCCCCACTCCCCTTCTTTTTCAAAGGGCAGACGACATTACCACCCTTCAGCAGAGCCAACACTCAGGCTCGGGTTCCAGCTATGCTTGCGGGAGGCAGCTGTTTACATTCTGATTTGGGTGAGGACGGGGGTCTCTAAATTAAATTGCTCCCAAAAGCTCCCTTATTTCCTTCACACTAAAGCCTGTCCGTTTCTCCCCCACTGTCACCCCCTTAGGGGCCCCCTTTCCCTTAAAAAAGGTCCCACCCCTTCCTCGGTATGGGGGCTGGATGGCCCCCCGCCTAAACCTGGCCCTCATCTATTAAAGTCCCCTCCGTACCCCCTCAACAGGCGCCTAAACATCAGGGAAAGCGGGGGCGGGGTGTCCGCGGGGGGGCCTTTCGGGATCCCCTTTTTTTAAACTACTACCAGGCGGCCATCAGATCTAAGGTGTCTTATGGCACCTGCTTTTTAAGGCTCAGCAGCCCTTTCCCCCCTCAAAAACTGGACGTCCTCCCAAAATGGGGCCCTGAGGATCTCCAGGGGGAATGATTTTCCTCCCCTTTGTCATCGCCCTACCGCAAAAGACGGTACCCCGTTGCGGTTACCCCGGAGGATACCTTTTTAAACCAGTAGAAACCCCCCACATCATTATGTCAACCCCTCCCCACTCCTACCCAAACCCGGGTTGTGGATCCTCACACTCCATCTGGCTTCCTGGAGCCCGTAAAGCCCTACGGGCCCCTTTGGCACTGTTTGGCCCACTCTTTTCTGAACCTGCCCCCCTCCTATTTAAGCCCATCAGCCCACACCCCCGGGTTCCCTCCTGGCTGGACATTTCCCCTTTGGGTTTTCCCCTGACTACCCCCAGACCTTCTCCCAAACACTTAGCTAGCGTCCTGGCAGCCCCTTTTTAATTCCTTTCAACTCGACATGTCACTCAAAACCAAAACCACCTGAAGATCTTCACTGACGGCTCTCACTCCCCCATCTTTTCCGTTACGGGCCCGCTACCGCCCTATAAACCCTCGCTCCAACATTCCCGGACGTGGCAAAACCTCCCCCCTGAAAAAAAACGTTCTGACGGCAGAACTTTTTTCGCCTTTTCCCCCGGCTGTGTCTTACCTGAACACCACCTATGCCCCGCCAGATTTTGGGAATCTACACAGACTTTTTCCCTCCCCCCATCTCTTCCTTCCCGCGCCCGGCTTCCTCCACACCCATGGTTCACTCCCTGCAACGGCTACCCCTCTCCCTCCCCTTCATTTGGGCTGGAAAAACCCAACCTTGCAGGGGGGTCCCTTTTCCCACGAAATACCCGGGGGGCAATGGGGTTGTTTAATGGGCGGGCTAAGATGGCACTCTCCGAGGAAAAACATCACCCCCCTCCCCTGCCGCTCGCCACCCCCAAAAGGGCTGAATTTTTAGTGTCCCGCCGCTCCCCCTGGGATAGGGGCCTCGGCCCGCCCCCCGTGCCACCCATTTGGGGCAATACCCCACAGACTCCTCCCGCACCCTGGAAAAAAGAAAAAACGTTTCCCCCCGTCCCTTTGGGTGTCCCCCCTCACCCGCCCGAGGGGTCGACCCCACCCCAAAATCACAGCACACCGCACCGGGCCCGCACCCCCACGCCCCCACCCGCAAATGCCCCTGCTGCAAAAACGTCCCCGGAAATCCCTTGACCACTTCCCCGTGCAGTGTCCCCCGCTTTTTCCCCTCCCACCGGGCAACTTCTACGTGGGCACCTCACGCCCTGAAAAGGGCACCACCTTTTACCTACCGCCCGCTGGCCGCCGCTGCCTTTCCCCCCTCCACGCCCCGCCGTCATCCGCCTCACCCCGTGCCTTTACCAGCAAGACTAATTCAAATGTCCCCGACTGTGAATTTTTTTTCCCGGGTTTTACCCCAGGGGGAAAATCCCTCGATTTTGACCCTCACAGCCCTTCAACAACAACAACAAAAATCTTATTTCCTTAAAAAATTTCACCTTTTTAAAAGAATCCCCGTTGTATTTAACGTATTCTTTTATGTAAGAAAATAAAGTTGGCTATTCATACAATGAGTGGGTTTAAAGTTTTTTTTCTTTTATGATTTAAAAAACTGCATTTTTTTAGAAAGGGGCTGTGTTTAAAATTAAAAAGCCTGGCTCTATAGGTTCCTTGCAGGAACTTGAAAATTGAACTTTTCCTGCCATCTGGGGGGGCCGGCTGGGGAAACCCTTTTGAAATTTTTTTATACCCCTTGGGGAAAAACCGATAATTATTATCCCTTGACGTAAAAGGCCACATCAACAAAAATTCACAAAAAGTTGTTCCCTTAAATTTTAATGCAAAGAAAACCCAAATTTAAATGAATTATAGGGAATTTTGTACATTTGAATTTTAAAAAACCCAAACCCCTCCGTAAAATAAAAAATCTCCGAGGCCCCAAAAGAAATTAGGAATTAAAATTCTGGCGGTATGTATTTTCTTATCCTTAAAACCCAAAAAGTCTCATTTCCTTTTTCCCGGCAGTTTTTCAAAAAAGGTTCTCAAAAAGTACGCCATTTTTTGGGCCTCCCATTTCCCTGTTTTCCCCTTTTTCCCCCCACACTTTTTTTTCTATAAGGTTTTTTTGGGGGCAGGGCTTAATAACAGAGTTATGGTAGCTTTCAAGATAACCGCAGCGGGGGGAGGGGAAAGGCCCCGGGAAAATTGGGGTGGGGTCTGGGGGGACCCGTTGCCCCCAAAACTGACCCCTGGTTGGGGAGTGTGGGAAAACTTTCAACCCCTGACCAATGACAAGCCCTATCCAACAGCAGCCGTCTTGTTTCAGTATTTTTATCGCCCGCTTCCTACAAGGCAGAGAAGGGATCACAGTTGCCCAAGGTGGTCCCCTGTAAAACACTGGGGCTGGGTGTTCGAAAAATTTTGTAACTTTCCCCCCCCTCAAGATCATCTTAGAGCGGTTTTTAAAAAGGCCATCTTAGATTTGGGGTACAAAAACCCCAGAAAAGCATTGCAAAGGGCCGTCCGAAAAGTTTTTTTAGGCTCACGATTATGCGATCTTCAAACTCGTTCTGTTTCCCTTCTGATCATGAGGGAAAGGAACCCACTGGGCTGTCGCTTTTTTTTTTTTTTTTTTTTTTTTTTTTTTTTTTTTACATCACAAGGAAAAATGGGGGCCAAAGGGCAAAAACAAAAAAGGGGAACACAAAGCCGCCTAGTTTTCCATTCCCCTTTAAAAAAGACCCGTAAAAGAATAAAATAAAACAGAGGGGCGGGGCCCAATTTTGTTTTGGGAGGTTTTCCCTTTTTACTCTTTTTTGAAAAAATGTAAGTCATAGGAAAAGGGGAAAAAAAGAAACAGGAAAGAGGTTCCCCGAGTTTACCAGTGAAATGGATGAAAGAGTAAAAATACTGATTAACTCTTGCATTAGGAAGGGTGGACAGAATAGGGATGAAAATGATTAAAAAAGTCCCTTTTGCAGCGAGGCCGCGGGAGTGGGGGGGCCCTGCATTTTGCAAGTTTTAGAAGAGCATGAGCATGAAAATAACGGTAGAAGAGAGCAAGGGGAAACAACTTGGGAGCGGTGATTTAAAGAAATTTAAGAAAATCATCAGAAGGGGGTTTTGATAACGAAAAGCTTTTGACTCAACCCCCGTTAGGGAGCTGTATGAGTGGATCCTCCCCCAAAAATGTGAGACATACTACAAAACAAGGGCGGATTAGGCCCCTTTTGAGGGGCAAGCAGTTTGGGGGGGGAAAAAAAAAGGGGAAACGACGGGGCCCCAGCACACCTAAATTCTTTTAAAACTGTTTTTTTAAACAAGAGATTTAATGTTAATTTCCGTTCAATTTTTTTGTTTAAAAAAAGTCCTAGAATGTTCATTGTAGAAAGGGGACAAACTTTGGGCCCAAACAGAAGAAAAATTTTTATCAAACCCCCTTTAGGGGTGTTTGCCAATCATAATGCACAGTCAGAAATGTAAACAAATAAATGTCCCTCAGGGGAAATATCACCCAAAACTGAAGAAAGTATCTCGCTAATAACCCGGCAAGTCCCCACCAAAAAATTTAAAACTTTTTAACCTCATCAATATAAACCCAAACCCGGTAAAATTCTAGTTCTTTCCTGCCCTTAGGTCCGCTAGGAGGGTTTTTGGCAGAGGGGGGCCCTCGAATTTTTTTTCCAATTTTCCGGGGAATCGCAAATTTCCCCAATTCCGACCTGCACCCCGGGCCCCAATCGCCCTTCCGCAATTTTTTTCAGTAGGCCTTTTCCCAATCGCAAATTTTGCAAACTAATTTTTACACCCACAATTAAAGAAAAAAAAAGTCTAAGACTTTTAAACATCTCTAAGCTTTAAAACCTACAAATTTAAAAAAAAATTTTCTAGACTCTTTTTTTAATGTTTAATAATTTTTGTATTTCCCATTCCCATTTCTGTCTATAAATTGTTTTCTTGTCCTTCACAATTAAGTCTTTGGCTCCCTTTTAATTTTTTTTCTTTACCTTTTTCACTTCACAGTCTAATGGCCAGTAATCCCTAATCTAAGTAATCTACTAATCTTTTCCCCTTTCCCCTCCTCCCCCTCCCCTCCTCCCACTTCTTTTGATTCAGCATGTGGAGGTTGGCAACTAATCACACACCGACCACGTACTCTCTCAAACCCAAGGGTTTCCGGGACGCATGACTGTGTTACTGTGCTACACCCTTTGGGAAATTGGCAGTTTGGGAGTCGTCTCCAAAAATATTTTGGTTTGGGGGCTTATGGGTTTACGAGGCGCTTGCCACATTGAAGGTGGTGACCGTCACAATTTTTTCGATTGCGTTTTTTAAAATTTTGGGGAGTCCGCAACCCCCAATTCCCGCATTTTTTTCTTTGGGATCCTAATTTCACAAATTCCCGCCGAATTACCCATTCCGCAAGTTTTTTCGATTGCGTTTTTAAAATTTTTGGGGGGGTCCGCAATTCGCAATTCCGCAATTTTTTCATGGGGTCCTTAAATTTCGCAATTCCGCCAAATTGCGAATTGCAGACTAAAATATCGGGGAAAGCCCACCTTTTGGTTTTTTGGTAGGGTTTGTTGGATAACTTATAATGAGGTTGGAAAAGTTTATTTTTTTGGGGGGTCCTTTAAAACTTTAGGTGGGGTGAGGGGGGTTAAAGGGGTTAAATCTCCCCAAATTTATAATTACGGTTAGGGTAAAACTGAAGGGGCTGTGAAAGGGCTGGAGAGAAAAAAACATAATAAGGGCGGGGAAAAGGTTTTTAATTTTACCGTTTTTAAAACCCGTGCGAAAAATTATATATGAAATTTAATGTTTTAAAAGCTTCCACTTATACACCCATTGGTTTAAAAATTTTGGTAGAGGGGTTTCAACCCCATTTCGAGGCAGAAAATTTTTTTTTCCTGAAACGTTTTTAGTGTTATTTAAAGAATATGGGGACTCGCTTTTTTTCGAAAAAAAAAAAATTTTTTTTACAGGTATGGGGGGGGGTCCCCGCCCCGCAAACCTTGCCCCCCCTTTGCACTGCGATAATTTTTTGATAAATTTTTTTTTTTTTTGTACACTGTAACTAAAGGGAAAACCCACCCCCTAACCCAACCTAACCTTTTCCCGATTTAACCAACTTAAACCCTTTTTTTTGGGTGAAAAGACTGGATTTTTTAGTATACAAAGCATTCCCTTATTATTCAATTTCCCCCAAGGGAAAAGGGTTCAAAAAATCAGAATGAAAAAATTTCACGATGATGTAGTGGGAATCCCCAGGACCTTTGAAAGCTCACTACCAAAATTTTACCCAAAAATTTTAGGGTGAGTATTAAACAAAGACTACTCTATACCCGGCTTGCTACTCATTTTTGGGGTATTTTCCCTTTAGGCCAGTTTTTTCGATTTTCATGAATTTTTCGAAATCACTACCCTTTCCCTTCCTATGGTTTATCAGTATAAAGATAAAACTGTTTTTCTTTTAAAATTTTTTTTCTAAAAAATTTCAAATAAAAAAATTAAAAAAACACTATTTGAAAACCATTATGGAGAGTGAAGAAATATGCATGAATTAAAATTTCCCCCTTAAAAAATCTTCCCCCATTTATTATTTTTCGAGAAAAAATTTTTTCATGAAACCCTATCAAAAAAAGGGGGAATTTTTTTTAGCTTTCCCTTGATATATTTCGTTTTCTGATAAACGAATGAGAACCCCTGCATAAATTAGCGTTAACTAAAAAAAAAACATCAGCTATCGGGAAAAAAATTCCCATTTATGTGTTATTTATTTTGTTTAAAGCTAATTTTTTGCATGGTTCTTAAATTTTTTTGATTTAGAAAACGAAAAATATCAATGGGAAAACTAATTTAAAAATTTCCCCTTCTATTGATATTTTCATGTAAAAAGTTTTTATGCAAAATATTAAATAGCGAAGGTTTAAGTGAATTTTTTTCAAGTCCTCATAAAGGAATTTTTTTTAGTGTTTTTAAATTTTTTATTTGGGTAATATTATGGGAAAAATCATTTATAAGATAAAAGTGTATCCTTTTTTACTGATAGCCCTAGTCTATTGTATTCATGGAACACTTTTTTACTTGCCCCATCCCATTTATATTTTAAATTTTTTTAAAATTAACCCCTTTAAATTTTTTGCCCCTGGTGGTAATTCTTTTTTAGAAAAAAAATATAACCAAAGGGAAAACTAATGAAAATCCGTTATTGAAAAATGTTTCATCTAAAATGTTTTCTCGAAAAAATTAAAAGGCGAAGAGTTTAAGGAATATTAAGGGTTTATGCCATTTTTTTCCCTCTCTTATAAGGGGTTTTTTTAGTGTATTTTACTGGTTTTTTTTTTTTGATAAAATTATAGAACAAAAATTTACGAAGATAACCCGTTTTATCATTTAACTGAAAACCTTAGGAAAGGGAAAAAGGGGTTATGTTCGAAAAAGGGAAAGGAAAACGCAAAACTGGCCCCCCCACTGGGCATTGGGGGGGGGTTTCGTGGGGCACGAGTAGCAAGTCCAGTAAGGGGTAGTCTTTGGTATTATTAATGGGATAAAATTATCCAAATAACCCAGACAATACCTGGAACTGTCCCCCAATAGGAATTCTCCCCGTCACGGGGGTTCCCCCAAAAATTTTTTTGTCGGCGATTGTTCCCCTTTTTTCCCCTGTTTTTTGTATTCCAAAGGGGTTAAATACCAAAAATTTAAAACCTGAACAAATTAGGTTAGGTTTTTGTTGGGCCCGTTTACTATAATGTTTAGGTTAGGCTAGTGATTGATTGGGTTTTTAAAGCTAAAAAAAGGGGAAAAAGTGCCAGACAGCGGGGGTGATAGGGGACTATGGCAAAACATAATGAAGGGGGGGGGTTTCAGAGAAAAGTGAAACGGGGAGGGAAGGGGAAAAGGGAAAGGAACGTTTTTAGTAGTTAGGGGTTTGATCAGAGGGAAAGGGTGTGGATGTTTTTGGGGGGAAAAGGGAAACATAAAATTTGGGGAAAAGGGGCAGGGGGGGGAATAAAGGGAAAGGTTTTTGCGAGGCAGATACTTGGGGCTTTTAGCAAGAAAGAAAAAAGGGGAAAAAAGGGCTTGTCCCGTGGGATGGGAAGTCATGAATGTTTCCAAAGAAGACAGACCGGGGGGGGGGTGTAGGGTTTGGGGTGTTTTATAGTCGGAATTGGGAAGGGAGCCCGGGGTTTTTAAGGGGGGTTGGGGGATCAGTTTTATCAGGTGGGGGGTCAAGTGGAGAAGGTGAAGGGACATCAGTAGGGGCAGGGGGGCGAGGGGGCAGGGTGGGGAAATGTTGAGACAAAAAGGGAAATCCCTTTTTTACGCCCCGGAGGAAGGGGAATTAAGAAAAGACAGACTTTTAAAACGGGAAAGGGTTTGAGGGGGAGAAAAGGGGAGAGGAAAATAGGGTGATCAGAGGGAAGGGGGGAAGGGGGGCAGTGGGGAGAAAATTGGAGAAGGTGGGGAAAAGGGGGGGGGCCCGGGGGGGAAATTTTGGGGGTCAGAAGGAGGGAGAGGGGGAGGCGGAAAGGGGGGAGGGGAAAAGGATGTTCTCCCGCCGAGACTTTTTGGGGGTTAAAAATGAAGGTGGGGGGGGGTGATGAGGGGGTTGGTGAAGAGGGCGAGGGGTCATGTCTTGAGGGCTGAGCGAGGTACTCCCCGATCCCTAGCCATGGTTTTTCCCCCCCCCCCAAAAAAAGGAAAAAAGTCCGGAGGGGAGACCTGGAGGGACAGGGGTTTTTGAGTAGGGGGAATGTAGAAGGGGGGGTGTGAGGAGCTGAGGAGGAGAGAGAGGTAGTGGGAGGTCCAGGAGGGGAGGAAGGGGGAGGACGTTTAGGTCGTCTGGCAAGAGTAGGCCGAGGGGTGCGTTGAGGAAGGGGTGTGGGGATCGAGGAAGGGGTAGAGGTCGGAGTATCAGGATTGAGGACGGCAAAGGGGTTATTTATGGAGAGAAAGGAGGCAGCAGAAGGAACAAATGAAGGACGAGGAGTGGGAGGAGGAGGAACAGGGAAAAAGAGGGTAGGAGAGGTTGTAGTAGGGGGATCCGGAAGTGGGATTGAAAATAAGCCGGGAGACGGGGGTAGGCGAAAAGCCTAGGCGGCGAGCTTCCTGGCGGGCTTCCCATAAAGTAAAGCCCTTCTTAAATCCGATGGATGCCACTTCCGATTCGAACTGGTAGACAGGGCAACCCCTGTAGAAGACGTTGTGGGAACCACCACAGTTCGCACAAGTGGGAGACGTTGCAGGACACGCGGAGCGAGCATGGCCAGGTTGAGCTCAAAATGGGCAGCGGGCAGAGGATCGGCAGTGCTTGGCAGGGTGGTCAAGGGAGGTCTTTAAGGTTGAGCAGTGCAGGAGCTTGGGCCTCGATGTCAACAGACACCGGGCGTGACCGGTCGGGGCGGGTACGGAATGCAGCCTTGCCAACTTGCCGTTGGAGGCATGCCGTGAAACGCAGGGCGTTAGCAGAGTAAGGGGTGGTGTGACGAAGGTTCATATTTCCCGCGTATGTGTTGAGAGGTCAAGATGGCCGGGGCAGAGCGTTAGCCCCGCCCCTTTGGAGGAAGTATGGGTAACGAGAGGGTTGCCACCCGCCGCCAGATGGGTTTCACCCAAAAAAACCAGGTGGGACCCTTGCCTGGCCACTCCAATCTTTCCATTTATAGTTTTTGGTGGGGACCCAAATGTGACGGCGGTGGGCACCACCACGTGGGGGCTGTGTGAGTCCCCCTTTTAACCCTTGAACCAGGGATTGTGAGTATCTTGAAAAGGGTGCTTTCTTTTCCATTATTAGTTCACCGATGTGGGGGGCTGTATTTACGGAAAGTGAGAGTAGGGGGGAATTAGGTGATAAAGGCTCAGTAAAGCGCTCTTTTGTGATTGGGGGGAAACGTTCAGTGAAGCGTTGTGTTGTTTTAAAGAGGCCCATAAAAACTCTTTTGGTTATGTAAAGAGGCCCCGTAGAAGCATCTAAGGTTGATTTTATGTATAGAGCCCTCAGTTAGAAGTGCTTTTTTAAAGGGGTTTTTGTTTTGGAGGCCAAGGTTAGAAAGGGGAGGGAAAAGTGAGAGTGAGTGAGATTTGGGAAAGGCGCTGCGCGTGGATCTTCCCATGCGAGTTTTCTGTGCCCGTGCATTAAAGGTTTTTTTTGTTGTACCAAAAATTTGGGGTTAAAGTGTTAATTATAAAAGGGAAATTTCATATGTTATCTTGTTTTTAAATATCCTAAATTTAAAATTTAAATTTTAGACCCACGGGGCCCCTGGGGCAGGGCCCGGGGGTGGCGCCCCTTGTGTCCCGACCGTGAAAATTTTAATTTGGGCCCAAACCTCGCCAGGATACCTCTTTAAAAAGGCGTTGCCAGATCTTACTCCCCCTTAAAATTTTTGGGTCCCCTGATGTTTTAATGCACGAAAGGGCCCGGGGGGCGCGAGAACTAGAAGCTCGCAGTGGGGGCATGAGCTAGGCTTTTTTGGGAAAAAGTTTTTTAAGGAGTATTGGAAGTAGGAATCATGCCAACTTGTACCCGAGGGTTTGGGGGAAAGGGCGCCCGGCTTAAACCTAGCCAGTGAAAATTGGGGTTGCAGCTTCAATTAGAGAACCCAAAGGGTTCAGCTTAAAAACAGGTTTAAAGGGTGAGGCGTCTGGCGCTGGGGCCCAGGCGCAGAGCTTATAAGGGGCCCGCCGCCTTTTGACGCGGTAAAAGGGTTTGATGTTCCCCCCTATCGGGCGAAGGTCCCCTTGTTCTCAAAAGGACATCGGAAGTTTTTTTTTCCGATCATTTGAAAAGGTAGCTAATGGCATGTTTTTTGGCCAAAGAAATTTTGGGGCCAATCCTTTTGCAAAGGGGCTTTGAAAGGGAAGGAAACAGAGTGTGTATCCCCGCCCTTTCTGAAGGGCAGGTAATGAATATGAATTGTTAAAAAGTGCCTTTCCCCCGGGCCCTATAAATGTGTTCCCGAAGTGTATCGCTAGAGATTTCTGTTTTCCCCCGTAAATCACCAACCAGACTCAGTAAAATTTGCCAGATTTTTTGAAAGTTTAGTTTCATCAGGGGTTAAAGAGCAAAAAGGGTTTCGGAACTTTGACCAGTTAAGTAAAACAAATTTTGCTTGAAAAATTTCAAAAGAGAGCGTCTCGCAGGGGGCCTCGATGTATTTTTCATGAAAAGATTTTTAAAGGGGTTTTGGGGGATCCGCGGTGATGGGGAAAATTTTTACTTTTTTTTCATCGGGGCCCCCGTTGGAGACGCCCTCTCTTTTTTAAAAGGGGAAAGGGGGAAAGGGGGAAAAGTCCGCAGGGCGAGGGGATTTGTACCGGGCAGATTTGGGCCCCCCCCCAAATTTGGGCAAAAATTTAAAAACCCGGGGCCGTACCTTACGTCCCTTTTTTCCGACACGTGGGGAGTGCCACTATGTGGCTAAACGGGACACCCCGCCAAAATTTGCGGGAAAAAAGGCGAAAATGTGGCACCCTTTAAACCTGTGTGTGTAGCCCCCGTGACCAAAAGCCAGCATGTGATGTAGTGATGGTAAAGGGGGGACGAGTTTTGTAAAGGGGGCTTTAAATTTTTGGGGTTGGCCTTTTAATTTTTTTGATTTCCCCCCTCAGTGAAGTACGCGCGTTGGGGAGGGTCGAAAAGGGGGCGCCGTGTTATCGGAAGGCTCTTTTCTTGGGGGCGCTGAGAAGGCCCCAACTTTTGGCACGAAACCAAAGCTTTTTTTGTCCCAAGGTTCTGTAAAGCCCCCCAGGGGGGGGAAGCAAAAAACTTACCATTTTAAGAGTTTCGGGGGCGTTTGCAATCCTTATGTTTGCAAGTCTTTTTCCCCGGGAGGAAACGGTGAAAGAGTAGCTATCAGGTCACTGTGGGGGGATTTAAAGTAATTTGGCGGGGCTTTTAAGGGGTTAAGGGGGGGAAGTTTCCGTTGGGTAAGTTAAGGGGCCCGGGGGAAAGTAGGGGCTGGTTGATAAGACCCGTGAGGTGTTGGAATTTGGGCCCGGGGAAAACTTTTTCCGGGGGAAAAATGTTGGAAGCCCGCCGCCCGGGTTGGAAATTTTTCCCGGCTTTTGAAGAAACACAAGGTTTTTGATAACAAAGCGGAGGACCCTGAAACCTTTTCCCGTGGGTGAAGGGGGACCTCCCTTTTGGGCCCCGCCTCCCCGGGCCCCCGGGGAAGAGAGAGACAGAAAAGGTTCGGCAGGGGAAAAGTTCCTGATGTGATAGATGAAAGTTTTGGGGTCTCAAAGATTTCTTCGGGGATTAATTAAAACCCTCAAAAAGGTTCAGGTAGCCATAAATACCGGCAACCCAAAACGATGGACCCCTAAAACACCGGGGACACTGAGTTGACCCATTTAAAGGGGAAATTTTGTCAGGGGAAAATAATGGGGTTGGGGGCGGGAAAATGAACACGAGTTGAGATGTAAGTTAGGGGGAAAACTTAACACCAGTGCTAACGGTGCCCCCCTCGTCCCCACTGAATTTTTGTTTAGCCATTTGAGAGTGTTGGAAAAGTTTTGATGGGCCCCCCCTCGGGGGCGTCACATTTATTGTTATCTTTTAACCATTTTGGGTCGGTAACGGTATTTTGAGGCGGTGGCTTTTTGTGACACCCACCCATAAGTTATAGTGGGTGCCTTGCTGAGATTTTTCATCATTTTGTAATATATAAATTTTTAAAGGAGTGGTGAGCTTTTTTATCCCCCCAAACCCCAATGGGGGAAACTCAGAGTTTGGGTAAATTGTATATTTTAATGTTAAATTTGAGTTTTTCCCCCAAGAGCTACGGAACCACCCGACGAGGGGGCCTTTTTGTTTTGGCGCCAATAAACGGATGCCCAACGCTGAGGCCCCTTTGGCGCTTTCCCCCCCCGAGGGCCGGGGAGTTTGGGAAAGGGAAAACACCACCCGGGAAAAAGGCCGGAGCCCCCGGGGGAGCAAGTTGGAGCACCTTTTGGGGGAACGAAGGGGCGCTGTTCCCCCTTTCGGGTCCGATACCCGAAGGTTTTCAGGGTCAGTCCGGGGAAGCACAAGGCTCGTGCCTCGGTTTTTGATGTGGGGGGACACATATAGAAATATCAGTTTTTTTTTTGGTTGCTTTAGTAAAGTGTATTTTAAATGATGATTATTTTTGTGAGAGGGTGGGTAAATAAAATAAGGTTGTTGTGATAAAAGGTTAATTTAAATTTTTTTTGGTCCCGAAAATTCTCACTACGAAATTTTCAAATTTTGAGGGGGAAAAGGTTTTGTGACGAAGGGTTTATATTTTCCCGCGTATTTTGTTTGAGAGGTAAAGAGGGCCGGGGCAGAGCGTTAGCCCCCCCCCTTTTTGGGGGAAAGTAGGGTTTTCCCCCAGGGGGTTTCCACCGCCCCCCAGATAGGTCCCCCATAAAACAGGTGGTGCCCCTTGCCTCGGCCCACTCCAATCATTTCCACTTTTAGTGTTGTGTGAGGAGCCCTGGGGCCCGGGTGGGAACACCACGGGGGAGGCTGGGGGAGTCCCCCTTTCAAACCCCTTGATCCCCGGGGTATTTTGAGTATTTGAAAAATTTCTTTCATCATTTTTTCACCGATGTCGGGTGGGCGGGTTTTTTACGGAAAGTAGATTGGGAGGGAAGGTGATGGGCCCTCATTTGAAGCGCTTTTTTGTGTTTTGGGGAGGAAAACCCCTTTTCAGTAGAAGCTTGTGTTTTTTATAGAGGTTCAGTAAAGCTCTTTTGGGTTTATGGGGATAAAAGGCTCAGTAGAACACTCAAGGTTGTATTTATGTATAGAGACTCATTTAAAAGTGCTCTTAAGGTGTTTTTTTGTGGGGGAGGCCGGGGGTTTTAAGAAGGGGGAAAAGTGAAGTGGGTGGGGTTTTTGGGCGGGCCGCTGCGCGTGGTACCCTTACCTGCGATTTTTCCCTGTAACCGGGGCATTAAAGCTTTTTATTTTTGAAACCAAGGAAATTGGGGGTTTAAGAGGGGTTAATTTAAAAGGGGTTTTCATATGTTGACCCTTGTTTTAAATACCCTTAATTTAAACAATTAAAACCCCCCTGCCCCCGGGGGGCTGGGCCTGGGGTGGCGACCTTGTGTACCGACCGTGACGTGGTGCTGGGGACGATGAAGAAACGGGCCCAACATTGCGGGGCCCCAAAAAAAGAGTGTCGACGGAGGGGGGGGGGAGGGTGAAAAGGTAGATGGGGGCGTGGGGTGGGGAAAGATGTGACCGTGGGGAAACTTTTGGGTTCCCCCCCGGAGGGAAAAGGGTTTTGGGGTGAAAAAGTCTCTCCTCTTCAAGAACCTTCAAGAACCCTTTTCCCTGACAACATGATGGGGAGGAGGGCAAAAAAAAGGTTGGGGAGGGGGGAAAGGGAAAAGGGGGAAGGATCTGGAGGGGTAGGGGCGGGGAGGCAAGGATGGAGAAGGTAGGAAGAGGTAGTAAAGGGTTTTGGGCTGGAGTGTGGCCTGGAGCTGAAAAATGGATTTTTATCCCGGGGTAGGGGGACAGGAGCACTAAGGGGACTCTGAGGGTCCAAATTTTGGGGGACGGGCCCAAAACAGTATTCCCCGGGCCCTAAATCAAAAGAGGAGCAGGGGTCGGTAAAAAACCCGTAGGGGGTTTGGTAGGGGGCCGGCCCCCAAAGCCCCCATAAAAGGTTTTTAAAAATTTTCATTTTGGCCATGGTGAGCTGAAGTAAAAGGGGGGGGAAAAAAAACGGACCCGCCCCTTTATTTAAACCCCCCTGAGGGGTAAGGGCAAAATTACAAAGGGGACACCGTTCCCGTGGCACCCTGAGGCCCGTTTTGACTGACCCCAAAACCCGCCTCCTTCCCCTCAGAAAAGGCTCCCCACACCTTAGGGGGGGAAAGGGGGATAGGAGGAGGGACAAGAGGAAGATAGGGGGAAGGAAAGGGGAAAAAAGGGGAAACAGGAAAGGCCGGGAAAATTTGTCAGACCGAGGGGCAGAGGCCCGAAGCCCCCCGGGGGGGGACCCGGGGCGTCCCCATTGGGGTCAGGGCCCCAAACCCCGGGGCCCCAAGCCCCCCCCAAATGGGCAGGGGGGCCTGGGGGGGCGTTTGGTTAGTGAATGAGGGGGAGGGATTTAACCCCCCCGCTAGCAAACCCAAATCCTCCCAAAAACTGTTTAGGTAAATATTCCGTTTCAACCCAAAACTCCCAAATTTACCAATACTCTTCTGACATAACTGGGGGTGCTACGCCCCCCCAAACCCCCTGCTAGTTAACTAACCTAACCCCCGGGGATTGATTACGTAACCCCAACCTCATTTGGGGGGATCGCCCCCCCTATCCCCATGTGCTATTTTTTATTTCCCACAGTGTTGTGGGGGTTGAAATACTCCTTATTTTAGAAAAGCAAAAGTTCAGGACACTTAAAACCCCCGATTTGGTTTTTGTGGTTTTTGTATTTTGGGCCCAAACGCACATACCTTTAGTATTTTTAATTTTTTCCCCCCCCAGTAAAAACATTCCCCGCACTAGTCCCTTTTCCCCCCCCTAAAAAAACACATCAAAGGGTTTCCTAGTTTATCTGCCGTTCCAAACACTCATTTTAAAAATAAGCTGCTTTTCTAGCCATTCCCTTAACACCTTTCGTACCCCCCCACTATCCTTTCCCTTTGTTCCAAATTTCCCCTTTTTTGCCACCGCCCCCCGTTCCTTTTCCTTCCTTTATCCCCCGTTCACACTTTTACGTTTTTGCTGGACGTAGTCTAAAGTGATTTTTTTCCCCAGTGGGCTCACAGTAGTCCAAATGACGTCACTTCCTGCCCGTTTGGGAAGTGAACACGGCTCCCGCGGACCACCAAATTGCTGGAGGAGTGATGGAAAGTTTCCGGGCCTTAAGGGCCGGGGGTCTCAGCTCACATTATTCGGAGCTCCCAATTCTTTTTGGTAGCTGGGGGAGTGGCGGGGCCACGTCACTGTGCGTCACTGATTTGCCACCCCACGTAGCACGGGCCGCAAAAAGGGGTATTTAAAAACCCCCCTCATTCTCTCCATTCATCCTTGTCCCCTATTCTCCCCTTTCCCCTTCCCGCATCTTCCTCTCCCCCCCCTTTGATCATCTTCTCTATAAACTTCTGCACAAGACACCTTTTTTTAATATTTGGCACTTCACTCCCTTCCAGTCACCTTTCGGGCACTCGGGGAGCATACCCCCAAATTTCAACCCCTTTACATTCCCCCACAAGTCCTGACCAAAACCCTAAACAAATTAAAAAGCAAAAAAACAACTTATAACATTTCTTTATATTTGGGTTTATAAATTTGAAAAAAACCTTTCATCATGCGGGCCCCCGAACATTTTACGAGGCCCTCAGAAACCTTAGGGACTAAGAAAAAAAAATATGGTTGACATACAAAAATTTGGGGGGATGGCTGTTCGCAAAGATTGGGTTTTAAAATACTTCTTTAAAAACGTTTACGAAAATTTTAAGATAAATCTTAGTTGGGTAAGGAAAAATCTTAAGACCCTTATGAAAAAATTCGAACATCCAGCCCCTGGGTGAAACCCCCGGCAGGCAATCCAGCGCTTTTTTAGGGATGATAAAACCTCGATGGACATTTCAATGTAAAAATTTTTTTTTCTTAAAAAAAAATCTTATTCAATTTTTTTTACAAAACAACAAAACATTGGGGGGATACCGGGGGCGCGTCGCCTCGCCCACCCCAAGACGCCACCCCGGGGGGGCCCACGCGCGAGTTTTCCCCTGCAGGCTCCTTTCCCTACCAAAACAGCTCCGACAAGAAACATCAACTGCCCCAGCCACGAGCCTTGTGGGCGCCCCCTTTTCCTCCTCCACGCCGGATTGTCTCTTACAGATACAAACCATGGAAGGATCGGGGTTTTCAGGGAAAATGCCTTTTCCACATGCCCCCTATAGCCCCAAATTTGGGGCTGACGGACTAAAGCAGGTAATAGGGCCCCGATTCAGTCCCCACGGTGCAAACGCGATTTGACACGTTAATCATCCCAAACGATACCCCATGATTCTGCGAAGACACTTATTACCAAAGGGGAAATTTATTTGTCTCTTTCAAATCACTATTTTGTGTCCATGTTCACAACCAAGGTAACAGGGATCACAAGCGACTTGAAGTCCGGGTCTTTGTCCTCCCCACCCGTACCGACACCGCCAAAAAACTCCCCCTGGGGGCGAGGCCCCTAACAAACCCTGGGCTATGCCAAAACCGTCGTAAGGGTTCTTTTACGTGACCCCGTCATTTTGGACGGGGCTACCAAAGGGTTTTGTAAAAAATTTCCAAAGGTCTCAATGTTCCCCCGCCCCAAGCATGAACAGACTGTAAATGCTTTATCTAGTTAAATTTTTTTTTTTCCCCAAAAAACCTGGACCTTTTGGGCTAGAGCCGGAGAAACCTCAAAGGGCCCCCAAAGGGTTTGCCTCCCCGTGGGAGCGCCCCCGAGGGGCCATCAACCAGGACCTCCAGGGACCCCGCAAAGATTACCATCATCGGCAAAAAACCAAAACAGTTTATCTTTGGGGTTGCCGACGGATCCTCCACCCAAACACTTTGAAACTTTCAACCTTGTCCAATCCCAGTCCCCTACAACGTTGAAAAAATGATGGGGGAAGGACGCACCCCTGCCTCACTAAAGTATTTTAAAAGGAAAAAAAGCTGGATACACCTGCCCCACACTTCCAGGGAAATCTCAGTCCCGGGGAAACAGAACCCGTTATCAAACCAAAATTTTTTGCAGGAATTCCCCCGAAGTCGCAGAAAAATCCCCAGTGACCCCCACGATGCACTGAGTCAAAAGCCCCTTTTTGAGATCAACATAGGCTGCAAGCATCCCCTGTCGAAAATAAAGTCCGGGGGGTTCCCCCAGGGCACGAAGCGCAAGGGGTTTCGGGCCGTTTTTTGACTTACCAGGGTGAACCCCGACTCTGATTTTCTGATGCTTCACCAAAATGACTGCGAATTGTGTCAGCAAAGATGGGGGAAGCACCTTGGGCCCGGTTGGCTGGCAGTGTAATAAAACCCCGGTAATTTTTTGCCCGTCCTGACGGGCCCCTTTTTCCCTTTTCAGATAAGGGGCCGGGCCCCCTTTTTTCCAGTCAGGAGGAATTGGGGCCTGGGTTTTCCACACCCCCGGGATTTAACGCATGCAACCGGGCATCATGGCCTCAACCCCCCGCTTTGAGGAGCTCCACACTGATATTACAAACAAACCCGCTGCCTTTTCCCCCCCCTTCAAATTTGCTACAGGCCTCTCTGACTTCGTCAAGAGAGGGGCGGGGTTTTGGCCCCTGGGAAAGGAAACGGCATCCCCTGGGCCCGTAACCCCAATGGTTTTGAAGCTGCCCCATTTTTTTTTTTTCATAGTGAAAAAAAATTTTTAATGGTAAAAAGTAAAGGGTTTGGGGCATACACTATGCTTTCGCCCTGGCCTCCGGGGCTCATCTCCATTTGGGATTAGCCTTTTAGGGCCCGTGGTGGGTGAGAACCCTTACCCCCGGGGCACAGGGGTAGGTGAAAATCTGGGTTAATACAGTTTCCTTCCCCAGGGGTTTCCCCCGTTACCCATTATATCCCCCGCAAGAGAGGATGAACAGTGGGGGGCCCGGGCGCCGACTGGGGCCCCGGCCGGATTCGTAAAAACCAGGCGCGTGGCCACTAGTAAATGAAAAGCAAAGGTTTTTGGGGGAAGGAAAGGGCAAGCTGATGCGGGGGCAAACAATGAAAAAAACCCCAAAACCCGAAACACGCAAAACTTTCAATCAGGAACACCAAAATGCCCCTGAATGATGCCCCAGTGGAAACTCTTTCCCCCTTTTTGTGTGAAGGGATTTTTTTTATTTATTACATCACAAAGGACTGGCCAAGGGGCCACAAAAAAAGGTTGGACCCAAAGCCCCTAGTTGGCAGTCCCTATAAAGAAAAAAGTAAGAAATAAAAGGGAAAGGGGGGTGTCTTGTCCCCTCCCCTTTTTTGAAAAAATTTAAAATCAAAAGGAAAGGGAAAAATAGAAAAAGGAAGAGAGTTTTCCCGAGTTTTTCCCCGTGTTTAAAGGGGTTTAAAAAACTAAAAATAATGATTAAAATCTTTTATTAGGAAAATGGACAGAATAGGGGTGAGGGAAGAGTAGAAAGTCTTGTGGGAGCGAGGCCGCGGGAGTGGGGGAGGCATGCAGTTGCAAATCAGAAAGGGGCAGTGAGCATGAAAAAAAACACTAGAAGATAAAAGAGAAGCAACATTGCGGCGGTGATTTTAAAAATTGGGGACAGTCCGTCAAAAGGGGGAGGAGTTGATGAGAAGAAAAGCTTTTGACCCCAAACCCCGTTTAGGAGAGCTTTTAAAGAGTGGGGTCCCCCCCAAACAAAGTTTAGACATACTCCATACATGGGGGGATACTAAGGTTTTGGGTGGATACAATTTTAATATTAGTAACGTAGTAGTAGTAAATTTGTAGTAGGAGTAGGTTAAATAGTAGTAGTAGTAGTAGTTGGAGAGTAGTAGTTCTAACCTTTCCACTACGTTTTGTTCCTCCTCCTCCTCTTCTTCCCAACCCCCACCACCACCCCTTCCACATCTTCAATCTCCTCATTTATCACCTCCCCCCCCCCCCTCCCTCCTTCGCTCCCCACGCCAGGATAACTGTAAACATAATTTAAGGGCCCCAAAAAGGGGCATGGAATAATGGAATAAAGGAGAAAAAAGGGTGAATAAGAGAGAGTGAGGCCCGGGCCTACGATTTTAAATTTCAGCAGCTGACGTTTAAAGGGATTGCAGGGGTGGATATAGCCTTGTTAAAAAATCATGGGAGAGAAGGATGCCAAAAAATTATTTAAAGGGAAAAGGGGTAACTTTAGTTATGGGGAAGAATTTGAAGCTATTAAATTTTTCCCACTCCGAAAAACGCAGATTAAGGGGCGAAAAATGATAAAAAAATTTAAGTGGATAAAGGGATTTTAAAAAAAGGGAGGTAGGAAAAGTTTTTTTCGGTATTAACCAGGGTAGGGGCAAAAAGTAAAGGATTCAAGCTGGGGAAAAACGTAGATAAAAAAAAAAAAGGGGAAATAGTTCCAAATAAAGGGTGGTAAATGATGGAATGGCCTCAGTAGACAGGTAGTTGTGCGGGTCATTAGGGAGCTTTAAAGGGGGCTAGATAAAAACATGGATGGGGATAAAAGGGGATTAGGGAGTGTTAAGTAACAGAAAATACCTCGTGTAGGGGCTCACGGCCTCTTTTAGCTCCTTATTTTTTTATTTTTATAAGGGCAAGGGCCCCTGGATTTGTAGCCAGGCGCGTGGGGACTACACCACAGAGGCGAAAGCATTTTTAATTATGGGAACCCAAAACAAAAAATTTTTTTAAACCTTTTGGGCTAGATAATTTTCCCTTTTGAAAACTCTGCTTAAAGGGGGCCCTAAAAAGTGTGGCATAACGGCCTTCAGAGGGTGGACATCTTCACCCCTTGTCTTTACCGCCAGCAAATTAGGCCCCTGACACTTTTCTTTTTTTTAAAAAAATTTCACCAAAATTCGCTGACAATTTATTTATATAAGGGTTCAAAAAATATTTACCCCCCTGCGTCCGGGTATAATTGTATTCATAAAAAAAAACAATTGCCCATTTCACATCCACCGCCAGGGGGTGGGGCAACCGGCCGGGGAGGGTGGGGGGGAAACTTCCAAAACCACTCCTCCCACACGGGAAGGGAAAACCACCCAAAATTGGGCCACATGGAAAACCAAAACGGGCCAAACCCCCAATCACACCCCTCAAAGTGTGAGGTGAGATATCATTTAGTTTTGTTTTCCCAAAACATCACATTAAATTTCCCCAGGCCAGGGTCTGAAGATTGGTCGTTGAGTTCATATTTTAAACAGAATTTTTTCCCCACACTTTTTCACTTTCAAATCTTTCACGTGTTGTCAGGGTGTGTCTGGGAGATGAGATTTTCGAGTAAACTTTTCCCCACTCTTCACATTCAAATTTCCCTTTCACCAGTGTGTTTCAGGGGGGTTTGGAGGAGCTTACAGTAAATTTTTCCCCCCTCTTCACTTAAATTTTTTACCATTTTGGTGCGGGGTGTGTGTGGTTGGTTAACAATATGTCTTTCCCCACATTTCAATTTATAATTTTAAACCGTTTTCGGTGGGGTGGGGGAGGAAAACTTTTAAGGAATCCCCCACATCTTACATTAAATTTCCCCTTTCCCAGGTTGTCGGGTGGTGTGGTGAGGTGAGACTTTCGGTAAATTTTTCCCCCACACTTTAAAATTCATAATTCCTTTCACCAGTGTGTGTCAGGGTGGTCTGGTGAGGTTTGACTTTAAAGTGAACTTTTCCACACTCTTCACATTCATAATTCCTTTCCCCAGTGTGTGTCGGGGTGTTTTGGGGTGAGGTAGCTTTTGAGTGAATCTTTTCCACACCGGGCTTTCTGGCCCTTATCACCAGGGGCCTTTAGGAAAGATCAACACACCCAGCCCCCCACACCAGAGGCCCCCTGCTCCTGTTGCTGTGGCCCACTCCGCTGCTGCCTGTTCTTGCACCCATCTCTGCAGCACACTTTGACAGGCCCCCCGCTTTTGGGAGAGGCCCTAGGGAAGCTGGGCTCAGCGGGGGTTTCCCAAGGAACACTCCACTGCCTTTGGGGACCAAGGGATCAGGAGGGGGAAGCACAAGGAGTCCCGTCAGAAGCCCTGGGCAGTTCCTTGGGCACCAAGCACAGCCCCCAAAACAGTCACCTAAAAAACACATGATGGGGTGTCACCCAACACACTGTGCCACAAAAAGGGTCCCGGCAAGATTTCCAAAAACTCCCGGGTTTGAAGAGGAAGAATCCTCTGACCACTCTACAGTAAGGTAGAAGTTTGCCGGGGTTACATTCATAGGGCAAAAGGACCCAAGAATTTTTTATTTTTCAGTTAGGTTTGGGGTTTTTAAAGGAAACAAGTTTTTTGGTGTTTTGATGTCTTAAAATTTGTTTTTGGCCTCATTTTATACAGCAAATGTCCGTTCTGGTTCCCTCGCCCAAACACCCGGTTTCCCAAGGTATCCAATGTGTGGGGGATCTCAGAAAAAAGGGCTTTGGCCCAAAAGGAATCCCAAAAGCGTCAAATCAATAAAAAAAAACCCAAAAAAACTAGTTTTCCTTAAAATTTAATTAAAAAATTTTTTTGCAAAGCCCCAAAATTTTTCCAATTTTTTATGGGGATTTTCTGTAAAAACATTTAAGAAGCGTCGGACTGTCACAGTTTTGACCCCCAATGGATAGTTCCTGGGTAAAAACTTACCTCTGTTTTAACTTAACTAAGAGTTTCGGGACATAACAGTTTGTAAATGGGGAAGGGAGTTGCGCTATTGAAAAACCAAAAACTTTTGTTTCCACCCAAAGCCGACCCAAAATTTAATTAAAAACATCTAAACTCATCAAAAAACAATGGGTTTTTGAGTGCAAAAACTAGTGGTGGTTTTATTTTTAACCCTAGGGGCCATAAAAGCACTTACACAATGGCAGTGGGCTTTCTGTTTACCTCTTTGAATTATAAGAGACTTTTCTTCGGATTTTCCCTCGCAAATCAATAGTTTGGAGATAGGGAAGATTTTTTGGGCGAGGAGGAATACTCTGCGGTTTTCAAAAAAGCGGGTAAGGGTAAGGGAAGGTTAGGTAACGTTGAATTTGGTTACAATTTTGGATTTTTCCCCTTAAAGTAATCGTGCAGACCCTTTCATCCTTTCCGATTTTATGCAGTCAAATATAGCCATGATGGGAAATATCAAAAAAGGTTGCCCCCTTTGCATCCAGTCACCCGTTTTTTTAAATAACTGCACTCAAAATCGTAAATTCCCTGAGCTTTCAAAACGCCCCAGGCGTCCAGCAGACGACGCACCACGGCTCGGGGAAAACAAAAAAGCAGCCCCCCCCCCCCCCCCTGGTAAAACAGAAGCACGTAAAAACAAAAAGCGCCCCCCCCCCCCCCCTGCTGTAAAACAGAAACACCCTAAAAACAGAAAGCAGCCCCCCCCCCCCCCCCGCTGTATAAGAAGCACGTAAACACAGAAATGCAGCCCCCCCCCCACTGATGTAAACGAAGCACGTAAACACAGAAATGCAGCCCCCCCCCCCCCCCTGCTGTAATACAGAAACAGTAAACCAGAAAAAGCAGCCCCCCCCACTGATGTAATACAGAAGCAGAAACACGAAATGCAGGCCCCCCCCCCACTGAAAAGTTTTTACAGAAGCACGTAAACACAGAAATGCAGCCCCCCCCCCACTGCGGGAAAACAGAAGACGAAACACAGAAATGCCCCCCCCCCCCCCCCCACTGTGTAATACAGAAACCCCGTAAACACAGAAATGCAAGCCCCCCCCCCATGGGGAAAACAGAAGCACGTAAACCAGAAATGCAGCCCCCCCCCCCTGAAATTTAATTTCAGAAGCAAAGAAAAAAACGAAATGCCCAGCCCCCCCCCCCCCCTTTTCTGTAAAACAGAAGCACGTAAACACAGAAATGCAGCCCCCCCCCCACTGCTGTAATGAACACGTAAACACAGAAAGGGGCCCCCCCCCCCCGCCCCCCCCCCCCCCCCGAAACGAACCCCCAAAACCCCCCCCCCAATAAAAAGTAAAAAAAATTAAAATTTAATTAAAAAAAATTTTTGGTGTGGGTTTTTGATAGATTTTTTTTGCGAATTTTTTTTTTTTTTTTGGCGGCGTAGCCCAAGCGCCTGTAGACCCTATGGGAAATCTTGATGTTTTGTTGATCTCGCCCGTTGGGGGCACAGGCTGGATTTTTTATATGACACCGTGGGCGCAGGTGAAGATCCCCTTTTCTTGGTGTTTGGTTCTTCAGTTTTGGCCCATGCAGCCCCTAGAGGGCCACCGTCAACTCGCAATCGCCCGAAGGTATACGCTGCATGTGCGTTTCTTCGGCCACTCCAAAGATGGCTTTGACAGTTCTCCTTGGTGAGACTGAACTCGGGCTTCTCTCCCCTCCAGGCTTTGAAAAAGTTGTCCCCGGCGGTTCGAACTCAAGACATTTAGCTCAGCACTCCAAGACGCTAAACCCCTCGGCCACCGCCTCCCCTACATTGGTATTACCGGTTTTTCCGGGCATAACACCACTTTTTTTTCCCTTAAAAAAGGAATGCAAAATTCAGCCGCGTCTAATGCGGCCATATTAGCGCAGAGAGGTGGGGGAAAAGCAGAACGCCGGTGGGTTTTCCCAAAGGGGTCTGGAGGATCTGTGTTGAGCAGTAGTCCATGAACAAAAATTTGTACTGTTTATCAACAGTAATGCAAAATACTAGAAAAGGTTGGAGTTTAAAGAAAATAAAGTGGGGCAAAAAAAGAAGCGTTGTTGCTGCCAAGTGGCCCTGTCAGAGTAAAAATATCCTCCCCCCCTCTGCTCCCATTGTACAACGTTGATATTCAGGTTGCCGCTTCACCGGATACTTCCTCGGCGACGCCCTCCCCGCACCCACCTTGGGGTTTTCCCCTCAGACTCCCCCCCGCACCCATAAAGACAAAAAAATCCCGCATATTAGAGTCGCCTTTAACCCCCATTCGATCGGGGGCCACACAAGTTTACACAACATTTTTAAGGAAATAGAAGGGAGGGAGAAAAAGGTGATGGAAATTTTGCGGGACTGAGCTTGGGGGCACATGTGGGTGTGTGTGTGGGGGGGGGGGGGGGGTTTTCCCCCAATATTTAGGGTTTTTTTTATTTTAAACCAAAAAACCCCCCACCCTTTAACCTAACCTAATCGATTTAAAAATAACTTAATTTTTGCGAAATAACGGTAGAGTTTTTGGTACTCGTTTCCCATTTTATTCAATGCGCCATGGGGAAAAGGGGCCCCAAAAATCAGAATGAAAAATACACAGTTAGGAAAGTCCTCGGTTTTTTAAAGCCCACTAACAAAATAATACCAATACTATACTGCAAATTTTCCGACAAAGTTCTTAAACACCACGCAGAAAAGCACACAAGGCATACCTCAACATTAAATCTAAGCTATATGTCATAGCTGCAAATATTAGGAATATCAATTCGTGGTGGGCATCCTGCAATATATTATGACCGATTTTGGTTACCCTGTCATTCCATTTCCATTTTTACTAGTATAATTTTTTCATTCACATTCACTGCACTGTGATTTGTATTTTAGGTTACAATGCTTCATAATCATTTGCTTTCACCTACAAATACTGTTTTTTTTCTTTTTTTTTAATTTTATGGCAATTATTTTTTCCCCTACAAAAACAGCAAACAAGTTTCTTTTTGTTATAGGGGGATCTTGGCTGTATATGCTTTTTCTTTATTTTGGTGGGCAGATCTAGTCAACCTTGTTATTTTATATTAATCCTTCAATGACCACATGCCTTGAGGGTTTACTCTATGATAAGACATATTGGAAGTTTTCCACGGAGTTTGATGCGTACCCGTCGAAACATCATTTTCTACCGTCGAAGAGTGCTATCCGTCGAAACTTCCTGTATCAGGAGTAGGTTATTAACTAGCGGGGGAATCATTTAGGTTGGCAAGTACTGGTCCAAAAGGGAGTATTGGTTGAAACTGTTCAATGTCTAGCGTTTTGCCCACACTCTCCCCACCCCGTCCCCCCAACCAGCTTGTGGACCTGTAATAGATTCCCCTCAAACTGCTTTGTAATCTAACCTACCTAAACCAATTTAACACTAACCTAGCCGGGACTTCGACCCTTCGATAATAATCTAACCTACTCCGATACTCTCCCAACAGGGTGGGCTCTAACCCCCCGCTAATAGCTTACTTCTTTAGCGGTGGGGGAGGTTGAGTTACTCCAGTCCATGGGCTTCTGTTTGGGAGGATCGTCAGGTTCACACGTACTCTGGACTTCCAAATACAAATCCATTTTACCTATTTAGGGATTTTTACACACCCCCAACAAAAAAACTATTGTTGCGAGCAATTTTGTAGCCCACAGCCAAATATCCCCGACATTCCCCCAGGATCCCGTCTCTAGCTGTTTTGGGGTAAGAGGGGAGTGTGGGCAAACACTAGAGTATACCTATGAAGCTGCATATTTACCCCACACCCACTAATAGGCGTGAAAGGACTCTAGAAATTTACCAATTGGAACACTCGCCGACCATCGGCGAGAATTCCAGGTACCTTTCATACATTCTACCCTAGATAACACGTAAGTCGCCAGGACAAAGTTTTTTAGATGTACAGCCGTGTGGGGCGTTAATAGTTACATTTCTACATCCATGATTTCAGGACCGTTAGAAGGGCTATCTGGAGAGTCTGTGTCATTTTGTGTCTTCATCTGTGTCATAGTAGGGCTAAAAATGAACAAATGACAAAAATATCAACGGAGTGCGACCTAAACTAAGATCGCCATCGAGTGGGTTTTTAATGTTCTGATCCTCCCGCCCGTCATCGTCGCCCGAAAAAAACAGAGTTGTTAAATTGTACCTGTAATACTTGCAGCTACAAAGCCTAAAACAACGCCTGACACAGTAGATTACACAGTCAGCTATAAACTACTGTTATCATCTTCCAGTGGCACAGACACAGCAGTAGTGAGGCTATTCATTCGTAATATATGGCGCCCTGGCGACATTAGTGCAGGTGGGCGACTATAGTGTTTATCTAGGGTACTTCCGTAAGGCATCCCTGGCACTACTTTTACTGTGTAGAAAGTGTTTGGCGGTTGGGCGGTTTTGCCTGGGCTGCCGAGCCTTGAGGTTTGGGGTTGTTTGGCAGGGGCGGTCGTGATGGGTGGAACGGCAGCGCGGCCAGCAGGGTGGTCAGGTCAAAGGTGTGACCTTCAGGGCGATGAGGTGACCACGTAGAAGTTGTGGGTGGCGGTGCAGCGAGGACACTGCAGCAGGAAGTGGGTCACTGGACCTCCGGGACGTTTTCCTCGCAGGGCATTGCGGGTCGGCGTGATGTGCAGGGCGGGTGGCACGGTGTGCCCTGAGTGTTTTCTCCTTCTTCTTCTTGTGACCCTTTTCTGCTTATTAGCGCTTTGTAGTTCGTCTGGTCAGCTCGGGTCGAACTTGACCATATCTTCCTTCTTTGCCAACTCTGTTAGCCCCTTCTTTCCCTGCCACCTGTGTGGAGAGAAAGGGCACAACAGAGACGCGTTTGTAGTTCTTTTGTGGACACGCGGATTACTGCCCGTGAGTGTGTGTGGTAAAGCTACTATCCTCTGCAAACATCAGTAATTGCTCATAGACCAGTGGTAGTAGTACAGCATCATCTTATACCAGTATTATCCTTATAGGAGTAGTTAGTTGTAGAAAACTGTATTTTATCGCCATGGAATCAATCAGTATTTTCCTCTCCTTCTTTACTTTGGATTGCGGGACATTATTTCTTCCCTGCCATCTGTCCCTCTCGCGCTCTTCTACACCTTCCTATCCTATATGCTACTTATTTTTTAACGAGGCCAACATGCTGCCCGCCTTGCTGCTTAACTGGCTGGCCTGATATTTGATGCCAGGAGAAGGGGAGATACTACGCTTCTTTCTTAATCCAGTTGTTTGATCATAGTTAACCCTAGTATGCAGGTAACACAGGCATCATTTTACCCAGGAGACCTTAGGATTGAAATATAATTTTTTGCCTTGTTAAAAAAATAGACTATATGAGTAAATGAAGTTGAGCCTTTCCCCCTCCCTGGTCTCCTCCTCTCCGTCTCTACCACACACAGTGTGTTCGGGGATCATGCATGCTTGGCGGCGGCAATGGAGGTGGTGTACGCGGGTGGGCGGTGGTGGTGGGGTGATTGGACACAGTGGAAGCAAGACCCTGGCCGTGATGGAACATTACTTCCAACTACTTCGCCGGTGCCAACTCACAACTTTACTATGGTGAGGGCGGGGCAGGGTAGGAGAGGAGGGGTTGCCATGGCGAGAGCAGGCAGGGAATTGGTTTGCCATGGCAGAGAAGGGCAGGAATTGGGTTGCCCATGGCAGTGCAAGGGCATGTGAGGGGGTTGCCATGGTCAGAGCAAGGGCAGGGAAGGGGTTTGAACATGGCAGAGCAAGGGCAGGGAAGGGGTTTGACATGGCAGAGCAGGGTCAGGGAAGTGGGTTGACATGGACAGAGCAAGGGCAGGGAAGGGGTTGACATGGCAGAGCAAGGGCGGGAAGGGGTTTGACATGCAGAGCAAAGGGCATGGAAGGGGTTGAAACATGGCAGGGCAAGTGGCAGGGAAGAGGTTACATGGCAGAGCAAGGGCCCGGGAAGGGGTTGACATGGCAGAGCCAAAGGGCAGGGAAGAGGTTTGACATGGCAGAGCAAGGGCAGGGAAGGGTTTGCCATGGCATAGCAACGGTGCAGGTAAGGGCTTGACATGGCAGGAAGGAGCAGGGCAGGGAAGGGTTTGACATGGCAGAGGAGCAGGCAGGGAAGGGTTGACATGGCAGAGCAAAGTGCAGGGAAGGGGTTGCCATGGCAGAGCAGGGGCAGTGAAGGGCTTGACATGGCAGAGCAAGGGCAGTGAAGGGTTTTGACATGGCAAAGCAAGGGCAGGGAACGGGGTTGACCATGGCAGAGCAGGGCAGGGAAGGGGTTGACAGGCAGAGCAAGGGGCAGGGAAGGGCTTGACATGGCAGAGCAAGGCAGGGAAGGGGTTTGACATGGCCGAGCAAGGGCAGAGGAAGAGGTTGACATAGCAGAGCCAAGGGCAGGAAGAGGGGTTTGACATGGCATAGCACGGGCAGGGAAGGGGTTACATGCAGAGCAGGGGGCAGGGAAGGAGGTTGACAGATGGCAGAGCAGGGCAGGGAGGGTTGACACTGGCAGAGCAAGGGCAGGGAAGGAGGTTTTGACATGGCGAGAGCAGGGGCAGGTGAAGGGGTTTGACATGGCATACGCATGTGCAGGGAAGGGGTTGACATGGTAGAGCAAAGGGCAGGGAGGGGGTTGCCATGGCAGAGCAGGGCAGGGAAAGGGGGTGCCATGGCAGAGCAGGGGCAGGGAAGGGTTGCATGGCAAGCAGGGCGGAAGGGGTTACATGGCTAGCAAGGGCAGGGAAGGGGTTTTTTAGACATGGCAGAGCGGGGCGGGAAGGGGTGACATGGCAGGCAAGGTCAGGTGGAGGGGTTGCCATGGCCGAGCAGGGTCAGGGAATGGCTTGACATGGCAGAGAGCAAGGGCATGGAAGGGGTTACGATGCAAAGCACGGGCAGGGGAAGGGGTTGACTGGCAGAGGCCAAGGGCAGGGAAGGGGTTGACATGGCCAGAGCAAGGAGCAGGGAAGGGCTTGAAACATGGCAGAGCAAGGGCGGGAATGGGGTTTGACAATGCAAGGAGCAAGGGCAGGGAAGAGGTTGACTACCATAGCAAGGGCAGGGAAGAGGGGTATGACATGGCAGAGCAATGCAGGGAATGGTTGAACATGGCATAGCAGGGCAGGGAAGGGGTTGAACATGGCAGAGCAAGGCAGGGAGGGGTTGCACTTGGCAGAGCAAGGGCAGGGAAGGGGTTTTTGACATGGCAGAGCACGGGGCAGGCATGGGTTGACCATGGCAGAGCATGGGCATGAAGGGGTTGTGACATGGCAGGCAAGGGCAGGGAAGGGGTTGACATGGCAGAGCAAGGGCAGGGAGGGGTTGCCAAGGCAGAGCAGGGCGGAAGGGGTTGACAATGGCAGAGCAAGGGAGGGAAGGGGTTGACAGGCAAGAGCAAGGGGCCAGGGAAGGGGTTGCATGGCAAGAGCAAAGGGCAGTGGGAAGGGGTTGACATGGCAGAGCAGGTGGCAGGGAAGGGGTTGCCCAATGGCAGAAGCAAGGGGCAGGAAGGGCTTGCATGGCAAGAGCAAGGGCGAAGGGAAGGGCTTGACATGGGCAGAGCAGGGAGCAGGGAAGGGGTTGACATGACAAGCCAGGGCAGGGAAGGGGTTGACATGGCATAGCAGGGGCAGGGAAAGGGCTTGACATATACATAAACCCTCACCCTCACTATAATGGACTCATAAAGAAAGATGGGGGAGGTTGTGCATGGTGGTAAAAATGAGCCTGACATCACACAACAACACACTGATCAAACACGGCCTTCCACAGAGCAACATCCATCCCCGCAAGACCCCAGGAACGGAACTTCTAACCGTCCCTGCCAGTGGAGGAGGGATGCGAGGGAATTCGTGCGGCGTACCTTTGAGACAGAGTACAGTTTTACCAGTTTCGTCCACCAGAGACTTGACCGCCAGTACAGGGCCCATCCGGCAGGTAAAATTGGGTGTTGGGGGGCGTAGAGGTGTAAGTTGTGTGTAAAGCTGTGCGTTGTTTGGGAGCTCACCTGTGGGTGTTGTAGTAAAACTGTGGATGTCAACTTTCGATACACTGAATGATTTGTACTCAGGATTATGGCTGGTTGTCATGTAAACATTGAGACAGTTTTGAGATGATAACTCTCTGTGTATACACGTGCTAAAAGCCATTGAGGAGGAATGCGAGAGTTCAGGGAATACCATTGCGAGGTATCAAACTGTGGTACACTGTAAGCTGTTTGTGTGAGGCTGAAGGGAGATGTCAATGGTGTAAACTATGTGCCAGTGTTTACTTGTGTTACTGGAGAGCGGCTAAGTCTGTTTTGAAGCCCAATGAAAAATAGAGGAAAGTTGGAAACATAAACAAAGCAAGACAATAGTGTGCCGGACTACAGGACCCGGGGAGGACTGCAGTGCAGTGTGGTTTGAAGTACGTAAACGTGGGATTTAATCTTGTAAACTTTGAATGTAGAGTTTGAGGCTTGTGTGGTCACAACAAAGTGGTATTGGGTGGGCAGAACTAAGTGTGTGGTTCCTATGGAAGCATAATGATTGCGTGTTCCAACTTGTGCGTCCATGTTTCAAGAGTCAGTTGTTGGTCTTGTGTACACTTGTATTATTATGCTGTATTGGAGAATGAGTGGTAATTATTATACACGTTAATCTTTAGTATGGATGGTAGTGTCAACTGGAAACCTTTAATAAAAGGGTTATCGCTGGGATGATTACGTGTCAAATCAGCGATTTGCAACCGTGAGACTAATCGAGGCCTATTACCTGCATAGTCCGTCAAGGCACGCCAACTTTCGGCTATATGGGCATGTGGCACGCTACCCTAAACCGATCCTTCCCCATCGTTGTATCTGTAAGAGACAATCCGGCGTGGAGGATGCATGGGGGCCCCACAAGCTCGTGGCTGGGGCAAGTTAATGTTTCTTGTCGAGAGCTGCTGGTATGAAGGCAAGCCTGCCATGGGACCTCTCGCGTGGGGACCCCCGGGAGTGGGCTTGGTAGGGTGGGCGCGGCGAACTCGCCCCCCGCTGTATGCCCCTAATGATGATTGATTATTAGAGAGAGGAGTGACAAACTCCAATTTTATGGGCGCCACCTTGCTGCCAGGGCCTCTCCGTTCACTCTAGACCCGGGAAGTTCTCAAGGCATTGACCCCGCAGTATATCATGTTAAGACATTTAGAAATGATGTAACTGTTTATCTTCGGAAATGTTTGTTCAATAAGGTTATCACATAAAACACGAGTAAACCATTAAATGCTAAAATTTCTCCTTGAAAATGATCCTACTCATTGCTATAATACAGTGTCTGCATAAAGTATTGGCCGGCAAACGCTACCTATAAAAAGTTATTTTGGGTGGGTCGCGTTGCACGGTGATTCCCTGGTCCACAGCTGGCGTTTTGATCGTACTCTGGCACCGTCCCACAGGCTGTATAAGTGTGTGGGGGGATGAATGGCGGCATAAATGTCACGCCATTGCTTTCCGAGGGCCAATGATGCAAGACATTTCCTCGCCCGTGTCACCGCGGCTACCACGCAGATCATTTGAAAAACCTCCACTGGTTGCGTTGCACCATGCATCACGCTCTGCCCTTATTCCATCATATTTCTTCAGACCATTACAAGGCCCCGAAAGTTTTTCAACATAACCGAGAGTACATACATAACTTTGTGATTTGCACCTGTGTCATATTAAGGGGTAAACTTAAGGTCCTGGAGGCCTTATTTTACATGGTTGTTGTTAACTGGTTAGTAGCCGGGCGGTGGTGGAGGCGGATCAGCCATTGTGGTGGAGGCATACTGGGCGGGCCGTTCAGATGTACTGCACATCGCACACTCGGGCCCATTTTTTCTACACCAACGTCCTCAGACAAGTGGCGAACACTACTAAGCTATTATTAATGGCAGAAATGAATAATTAGACTAGTAAAAGGCATGCGATATGTGTAAACAGTCCAAAATCTGATGCCGCCTTTTGACTGGCTTGTGTTGGCAGGTCTGCCCAGATCTCCCTGGCCGGGCAGTTGCAAACAATTCTTGACTATCTCTCCCGTCAAGTTACACTTGTCGGAAATGTCCACCGGCCCGGGACTTGAGGAGCATTCCTGCATATAGCCCTGAGCTCCACAGAGGGAGGACTGTCACACCCTGTATCTCGTGGTGGTGATTATATACTTTCCCCCATATATTCTAGGCGCAGTATTTTACAACCCGGCCTAGGAGGGCTCCTACAAACAGTAATCCCATAGAGAAAAAGCACGAATTTTATCCTGCAAGCTGATAATGTCCTCCCTCCGAACAATTCAATGGAGGACATGGGCGATGAGAGAGGAGTATCATTAGTCTGGTGGTTGGCAACCCGCGGGACCCCCCACATACACTGTTCCATATAGCGCTAAAACTGTTTTGGAAGGCCAAAGAAGACTTGCAAGACCACAGATACACTCCTGAAGCCAGAACGTATGAAGGACCCTCGGATCAAACTAGCCAATGACTCATAATAAATACATTCATTATTGCTGGGAGAGGTTGCTGAACGTACGATGCAAACACGAATTGCAGAAGGCCCTCAACACAGGGGGATAGGGGGGCGCCACACACTTTTTGTGCGGACACTTCAGTATTCAGGAGGCGCGATCAAGATGTTCCCGAACTCCACCTATAAAGGCAGAGACATGTGTCCTGCTTCAGAGGCCTTGTTCATAGTGGTTCCCGTCTGTTGTTTGATGGGCGGTAAGTATGTGGCATAATCTGGCCTTCAGAGTGTGGCACATCCTATGCATCCTTGTCTTATACCTCTGCTCATGTCTATTTATGTTTATTTGGCTTTCCTTTATTTTTCATCTTTCTTTTTTGTTTAACATTTTACCAAATTCTTCTGACAACTTTAATAATTATATAGGGTTCAATAAATATTTATATCCTCCCTTGCGTCCATGTATATTTGTATCTCATAAAGAAGATGAACCATCTAACCCGTTTACAGCACTGCCCCCCAGACCAGTGCTGGGGCCATTACCAGGGCCAGGGAGGGTGGGCAGGAGGCAACAATGTCCACGCACCACTCACTCCCACAGAGGACACACGCCACCACCCACAATGCCTCGCACACACTGGAACACACTTGTCCCACAACCACATAACACCAACTCAAAAGTGGATCCGCATTTGCCGAGAAATATCACGCCCTAGTCTTGAAATGCTTCCCACCAAGACATCACATTTGAATTTCCTCAGGCCAAGTGTCTGAAGATATGTCGAATTGAGTCATTATTCGAACGGAAATCTGTTCCCACGCTCTTCACTTCATAATTCTTTCACTCAGTGTGTGTCACAGGGTGTGTTCTGGTGAGATGAGACTATTCGGAGTGAATCTTTTCCCACACTCTTTCACATTCTAATGCCTTTCACAAGTGTGTGTCAGGGTGTGTCTGGTGAGTGGTAGACTCGAGTGATCTTTCCCACACTCTTCAACATTCAGTAATTCCTTTCACCAGTGTGTGTCAGGGTGTGTCTGGTGAGTGAGACTTTTAAAGTGAATCTTTTCCCACACTCTTCACATTCATTTCCTTTCACCAGTGTGGGTGTCAGGTGTGTGTGGTGAGGTCAGACTTTTGAAGTGAATCTTTCCCCACACTCTTACATTCAATAATTTCCCTTTCAACCATGTGTTTCAGGGTGTGTCCCCACTGTGAGGGTAGACTTTTTGAGTGAATCTTTTCCCACACTCTTGGCATTTCATGGCCCCTTATCACCTCTAGTGTGTGTCAGGGGTGTGTCTGGTGGAGTGAGAACTTTCGAGTGAATCTTTTCCCCACCCTCTTGGCATTCATGCCCTTATCACCAGTGCCTTTAGGAAGATCAACACACCCCAGCCTGCCCATAACAGAGGCCACTGCTCCTGTGTGCTGTGGCCCTCCTTGCTGCTTAGCTGCCTGTTCTTAGCATCCATCTCGGCAAACACGACTTATGAACAGGCCCGCTTCTCTTGTAGGGCCTCAGGGAAGCTGGGCTTCAGCAGGGTTTTTCCCAGGATACCTCAGCCACTGTCCTTGAGGACCAAGGGATCAGGAGTGGGAAGCCCAAGGAGTCCCGTCAGAAACAGCACTGGGGCAGGTTCCCCTTGGGCACCAAAGCAACACACCAACAGTCCCCTGAAACACATGATGGAGTGTCCACCCAAACCAGCACTGGTCCCAACAAGGTCGCCATCAGACTTCCACACTTCCCGGGTTGAGAGGAAGAATCCTCTGACACTCTAGAGTAGGTAGATATGTTTGCCTGGTTTACATTTGTTACTACGGCAGAAAGGACCCAAGAATTAATGTTATATTCATTTTAGGTTTTTAGTGTTTTGAAGGCAAACAAGTTTTTTCTGGTGTTTTTTGTTGTGCTTAGATTGATTTTGGACCTCATTTTACAGGCCATTTCTCGTTCCTGATGTTCCCCTCGCCCAAACCGCCGTTTTCCCCACAGGTCATCCAAGTGTGTGCGGGATCTCAGAAACAAGTGCTTTGTCCCAGAAAGGAATCCCAAAAGAAGTCAATCACGCAAAAAATACCAGAAACTTTGTTTTCCTTCAATCTTTAATTGAGAATACTCCTTTTTTTTGCAAAGCACCAATTTTCCGACGTCTTTTTATGATGACTTTTTCATGTGAAACACTTAAAGTAATGCGTCGGACTGTCACAGTTTGACCACCAATGGATTAATGTTTCCCATGTGGTAAAAACTTACCTCTGATTAACTTAACTTAAGAGTTTTCTGGTTGACCTAACTAGTTTTGTGAATAGGGAATGGATTTTGAACGCAGTATAGAAACCATAACCGTTGATTTCGCCCAAAGCAAGCGCCAAATTAATTAAAAACATCTAACTCATCAGAAAACAATTGTGTTGAGTGCAAAAACTAGTGGTGGTATTAGTCTTACACTAGGCCACACAAAGCACTGTACACATATGGGCCAGTAGGCTTTCTGTTTACCTCATTGAATCAGAAGAACTTTTTCTCTCAGAAGTTTCCCGTCGCAAATCATATTTCGGAGATATGGAAGATTTTTGGCCGAGGAGGAATAACTCTGCCGGGTTTACAAAATGCCCGGGTAAGGGTAAAGTAGGTTTAGGTAAACGTTGAAAGTTTGTTACAATTTAGGGATTTTCCCCTTACGGTAATCGTGGGCAGGCCATTTCATCCTTCCTGATTTCATGCAGTCACATATAGCCACTGATGGAATATATCAACAACAAGGTTGCCACTTTTGCATCCAGTCACCTGTTTTTGTTTTAGATAATCTGCACTCAAGTCTTGTAAATTCCCTGAGCTTACAAAACACTCCAGGCCTCCAGCAGACACTCGCGCACCACGTCTCGGTGAAGTCACGATGGCCCCCCCCCCCCCCCCCTGCTGTAATACAGAGCACTTAAACACACAGAAAGCAGTGCCCCCCCCCCACTGCGGTAATACAGAAGCACGAAAGCACAGATATGCAGCCCCCCCCCCCCCCACTGCTGTAATTACAGAAGCACGTAAACACAGAAATGCAAGCCCCCCCCCCCCCCACTAGCTTAATACCGAAGCACGTAACACAGAAATGCAGCCCCCCCCCCCACTGACTGTAATACAGAAGCAAGTAAACTACAGAAATGCAGCCCCCCCCCCTGCTGTAATACAGAAGCACGTCAAACACAGAATGCAGCCCCTCCCCCCACTGCTGTATACGAAGCACGTAACAGCAGAAATGCAGCCCCCCCCCCACCACTGCTGTAATACAGAAGCACGTAAACACCGAAATGCGCCCCCCCCCCCACTGCTGTAATACAGAAGCAACGGTTAAACACAGAATGCAGCCCCCCCCCCCAGCTTCTGTAATACAGAAAGCACGTAAACACAGAAATGCGCCCCCCCCCCCCACTGCTGTATATACAGAAGCCACGGAACACAGAAATGCAGCCCCCCCCCCACTGCTGTAATACAGAAGCACGTCAACACAGAATGCAGCACCCCCCCCCCCACGCTGTAATACAGAATTCACTTAAACACAGAAATGCAGCCCCCCCCCCACTGCTGTAATACACGAAGCACGTAAACACAGAAATGCCGTCCCCCCCCCCCCCCACTGCTGTAATACATAAGCACGTAAACACAGAAATGCAGCCCCCCCCCCCCCACTGCGTAATACCAGAAGCACGTAAACACAGAAATGCAGCCCCCGCCGCCCCACTGCGTAATACAGAGCACGTAAACACAAATGCAGGCCCCGCCCCCCGCACTGCTGTAATACAGAACACTTACACAGAAAATGCAGCCCCCCCCCACCCCACTGCTGTAATACAAAGCCCGTAAAACACAGAAATGCAGCCCACCCCCCCACTGCGGTAATAACAGAGCACGTAAACACAGAAATGCAGCCGCCCCCCCCCCACGTGCGGTATACAGAAGCACGTAAACACAGAAATGCAGGCCCCCCCACCCCACTGCTTAATACAGAAGCACGTAAACCAGAAATGCATCCCCCCCCCCACTGCTGTAAATACAGGAGCACGTAAAAACACAGAAATCAGCCCCCCTCCCCCACTGCTGGTAAGACGAGCACGTACACACAGCAATGCAGCACCCCCCCCCCGACTGCGTACTCAACAGAAGCAACGGAAACACAGAAATGGCAGGAGCCCCCCCCCCCCCCCACTGCTGTATGATACGAACACGTAAACACAGAATTCAGCCCCCCTCCCCCTGCGGTAGATACATGACGCACGTAAACCAGAAATTGCAGCCCCCCCCACCCCCCCACTGCTGTATACAGAAGCACGTAAAACACAGAAATGCAGCCCCCCCCCCACACTGCTGTAATCATAAGCACGTAAACACAGAAATGCAGCCCCCCCCCCCACTGCTGTAATACAGAAGCAACGTAAACCCAGAAATGCAGCCCCCCCCCACTTGCGGTAAATACAGAACACGTAAACACAGAAATGCAGTCCCCCCCCCCCCACTGCTGTAATAACAGAAGCACGTAACCATGACTATCAGCCCCCCCGCCCCCCCCACTGCGGTAATACAGAAGCACGTAAACACAGAAATGCCAGCCCCCCCCCCACTGCTGTATACGAAGCACGTAAACACAGAAATGCAGCCCCGCCGCCCACTGCTGGTAATACAGAAGCAACGTAAACACAGAAATGCAGCCCCCCCCCCCACTGCTGTAATACAGAAGCACGTAAACACAGAAAATGCAGCCCCCCCCCCACTAGCTGTAATACATGAAGCAACTTAAACACAGAAATGCAGCCCCCCCCCCCACTGCTGTAATACAGAAGCACGTAAACAACAGAAATCAGCCCCCCCACACTGCTGTAATACGAAGCAACGTAAACACAGAAATGCAGCCCCCCCCCCCCACTGCTGTACTACAGAATCACGTAAACACAGCTATGCAGCCCCCCCCCCCCCACTGCTGTACTACAGAAGCACGTAAACACAGAAGATGCAGCCCCCCCCCCCTGCTGTAATACAGAAGCACGTAAACACAGAAATGCAGCCCCCCCCCCCCCCACTGGATGTAAATACAGAAGCACGTAAACACAGAAATGCGCCCCCCCCCCCCCCCCACTGGCTGTAATACAAGCACTTAACACAGAAATGCAGCCCCCCCTCGGGGCCACGTGCGGTAATCAGAAAGCACGTAAACACAGAAATGCAGCCCCCCCCCCACGGCGGTAATACAGAAGCACGTAAACACAGAAATGCAGCCCCCCCCCCACTAGGCGTAATACAGAAGCACGTAACACAGAAATGCAGCCCCCCCCCCCCACTGCTGTCACCTACAAAGCACGTAAAACCAGAAATGCAGCCCCCCCCCCTCCCCACTGCGGTAATACAGAAAGCACCGTAACAAGAAATGCAGCCGCCCCCCCACTACTGCGGTAATACAGAAGCACTGTAAACCAGAAATGCAGCCCCCCCCCCCCACTGCTGGTGATCGAGAGCACGTAAACACAGAATGCAGCCCCCCCCCCTCCCCACTGCGGTAATACGAAGCACGGAAACCAGAAATTCAGCCCCCCCCCCCACGCTGTATACAGAAGCACGTAAACACAGAAATGCAGCCCCCCCCCACTGCTGTAATACAGCAGCGGACGTAAACAGAAATGCAGCCCCCCCCTCCCCAATGCGGTAATACAGAAGCACGAAACACAGAAATGGCAGCCCCCCCCCCCCCACTGCTGTAATACAGAAGCACGTAAACACAGAATGCAAGCCCCCCCCCCACTGCTGTAATACCGAAGCAACGCGTAAACACAGAATGGGCAGGCCGCCCCCCCCCCCACTGGCCTTTAATACAGAAGCACTAAACAACAGAAATGCAGCCGAGCCCCCCCCCCCCCCCCCCCCACTGCTGTATACAGAAGCACGTAAACACCGAAATGCAGCCCCCCCCACCCCACTGAGGTAATACAAGAAGCCCCGTAAACACAGAAATGCACCCCCCCCCCCACTGCTGTAATACAGAAGCACGTAAACAAGAAATGCAGCCCCCCCCCCCCTGCGGTATACAAAAGCACGTAACACAGAATGCAGGCCCCCCCACCCCTGCGGTAAATACAGAAGCACTTAAACAGAAATGCAGCCCCCCCCCACTGCTGTAATACGACTCACGTAAACACAGACAATGCAGCCCCCCCCCCCACTGCTGTAATACAGAGCACGTAAACACAGAATGCGCCCCCCCCCCCCCACTGCTGAATACAGAAGCACGTAAACACAGAAATGCAGCCCCCCCCCCCCCCAACTGCGGTAATCGAAGCACGGTAAACACAGAATGCAGCCCCCCCCCCCACTGCTGTAATCGAAGCACTATAACACAGAAATGCGCCCCCCCCCCACTGCTGGTAATACAGAAGCACGTACCACCGAATCAGCCCCCCCCCCCCTGCTGTAAGGGACAGAAGCACGTAAACACAGAAAGAGCCCCCCCCCCACTGCTGTAATACAGACGCACGTAACCCAGAAATGCGCCCCCCCCGCCTGCTTGTAATTACAGAAGCAAGTAAACCGAATGCAGCCCCCACCCCCCACTGCTGTACTACAGAAGCACTAAACACACGAGATGCAGGCCCCCCCCCCCCCTGCTGTAATACAGAAGCACGTAAACACAGAAGTCAGGCCCCCCCCCCCCACTGCTGTAATACAGAAGCACGTAAACACAGAATGCAGCCCCCCGCCCCCTGCTGTAATACAGAATCACGTAAACACGAAATGCAGTCCCCCCGCCCCCACTGCTGTAATACAGAAAACCGTAAACACAGAAATGACAGCCCCGCCCCCACTGCTGTAATACAGAAGCACGTAACACAGAAAAGTTGCACCCCTCCCCCACCCCCCACTGCGGTAATACAAAGCACGTAAACACATAAATGCAGCCCCCCCCCCACTGCTGTCAATACAGAAGCACAACACAGAAATGCAAAGCCCCCCCCCACTGCTGTAATACAGAAGCACGCAAACACAGAAATGCATCCCCCCCCCCCACTGCCTGTAATACAGAAGCAACGTACAACACGAAATGCAGCCAGCCCCCACCCCCCACTGCTGTAAATACAGAAAGGCACTAAACACAGAAATGCTGCCCCCCCCCCACTGCGTAATACAGAAGCACGTAACACCGAAATTCAGGCCCCACCCCACTGCTGTAATACAGAGCACGTAAACACAGAATGCAGCCCCCCCCCACTTGTTTGTAATACAGAAGCAACGTAAACACAGAAATGTGCAGGCCCCCCCCCCCACTGCTGTCAATACAGAAGCACGTAAAACAAGAAAAATGCATGCCCCCCCCCACTGCTGTATACAGAAGCACGTAAACACATATAATGCAGGGCCTCCCCCCCCCACTGCTGTAATACCGAAGCCGTAAACACGAAAAATTGGCAGCCCCCCCCCACTGCTGTAATACAGAAGCACAGTAAACACAGAAATGCAGCACCCCCCCACTGCCTGTAATACCGAAGCCGTAAAACACAGAATGCAGCCCCCCCCCCACCTGCTGTAATAACAGAAGCACGTTAACAGCAGAAATGCACCCCCCCCCCCCCACTGCTGTAATCAGAAGTCACGTAAACACAGAAAATAAATTTAGTACTTGATAATTTTGGGTGTTTCTGATAATGTTTTCTGTGCGATTTTTTTATTTTTTTTTTTTTTTTTTTTTTTTGTTACGTTTAGCGGCGGGTAGCCTATAGCGCCTGTAGACATATGGAGAGTCTTGTGTTAGTTGATTCTCGCCCGTTGTGGCGCAGGGCTTGGATTTTTATTAGTTGAACACCTTGGTCCGCAGTGAAGATCCCATTTTCCTGTGTGTTTGGTTCTTCGTTTGGCCCCTGCAGCCCCTAGAGTCCCACCGTCCACACTCGCAATCGCCAGACGGTATAAACGCTGCATGTGCGTTTGCTTCGGGGAACATCCACTATGGTTTGACAGTTGCTCCTTGGTGAGCCTTGAACCTCGGGACTCCTTCTGCTCCCCTACCAGGCTCTTGAAAGATGTTGCCCCAGCAGATTTCGAACTCAAGACATTGAGTGCTCAGCACTCCAAGACGGCTCACCACGTCGGCCACCGCCTCCCATATCATTGGTCTATCCCGTATTTGTGGCCGGCGCATACAAGACGCACTTTTTCCCTTAAAAAGGAATGCAAAGTTTCAGCCTGCGTCTAATGCGGCCATATTAGCGCATGAGAGTCGGGGGCAGAGAATGCAAACAGCCGTGGTGTATTACTAAAGGGGTTCTGGAGTGATCTTTGTTGAGCAGGTAAGTCCCACTGACAAAAATGTTGTAGCTGTGGTTATCACAGTAATGCAAAATAACTAAGAAAATGTTGGAGTTAAGAGAAATAGAGCTGGGGAACAAGATAGCGATTGTTGCTGCCCAATATGGCCCGTGTTCCAGATTAAACATCATCTCCCCCGCTGCTGCTCTCCATTGTAAAACGTCTAGATATCTCAGGTCTGCCGCATTCACCTGGATATTCACTCCTGCGACGCCCTCCGCGCACCCCACCTTGGGGTCATTACCGCTCCGACTCCTCCCCGCACCCATGGAAAAGACAAACATCCCGCATATTAGTGTCGCCCTTACCCCGCATTTCGACTCGGGCCCCACAAGTTTGACACAGACATTGGATAGGAGATGAATAAAGGGAGCAAAAATGGTTGATGGATTTTCGCTGGGACGTGAGATTGTTGGTAATGGAATAGTGGAATATAAAGAAAGCGTTGGTTTAAAGTTTTTATGTGAAAGAGTGTGGAGCATGAGATGGAGGTGTAGATCTTGGGGGAGTCTGTCTATACACACAAGGATGGAGAAAGGGCGTCGTGGCTTTGTAGTTTATTTGCCAGCGAGTCATTGTACAACGTGGGGACAAGAGGTGCGCGGCGTGTGTGTCTCTGTGTGTTCTATGGCTGACTGAATTACCTGGCTGGTGTTGCAGTTGTGTCGGCGAGGACAAGTCAGGTCAGCATCAGGTCACCCTCTAATCCTGGTCCCAGACAGGGGAGTGGCCTAAGCCGATACAGGTGTGCATGTGCGTGTGTGTGTTAGCGCCGCTACAGTGGTAAGCAAGGTGGGATAGGAGGCAGCATAGGCCTTTGTACCACCTCGACCCCTCAATCCTCACCCCTGTACCTCTACGGATAAGGAAACTGAATGAAAGAGTGCTAGTAAAAAGGCTGCAATGGTACCTATAGACAGGACAAAAGTCTTCCACACGGTACACCAAGACCAACACCCATTCCTGGCCATTCCCTCTTGGAATGGCCAGGAAATCAACGTTGCAGTGGTACAGGAGGAAACAGAAACCAAAGGGGGTGACCTGGCATGTAGGAGACTGGGGGAGTAAGTTACTCTACAAAGCAAGAACAGGCACCTTGGAAGTCAACGGAAGAAACAGGGAACTGGAGAACCAGAATTGTAGCTGCAGGGTAGGAGAGAAAGAAACTGTAGAACATGTCATTGTGGAATGCAACAAGTATAGGAGTCGAGGGAAAGGCTTATAGCGTCAATTGTAACAGTCCTAGGCAGAGAGGAGTGGGACAGGAGGCTAGACAGAAAGACGGGGCCCTGTGTACGGTGTTAGGGCTGTATGGGGACAGAGAGGAGTGGGACAGGAGGCTAGAGCAGAAAGACGGGGCCCTGTGTACGGTGTTAGGGCTGTATGGGGACAGAGAGGAGTGGGACAGGAGGCTAGAGCAGAAAGACGGGGCCCTGTGTACGGTGTTAGGGCTGTATGGGGACAGAGAGGAGTGGGACAGGAGGCTAAAAGCGAAAGACGGGGCCCTGGGTAGGGGTGTTAGGGCTGTGGGGGGACAAGAGGAGTGGGACGGACTAGACAAAAGACGGGCCCCTGTGAGGGTGTTGGGCTTATGGGGACGGGAGGGGGGGGGGACAGGAGGCTAGACAAAAAAGAGGGGGGCCCTGTGTACGGTGTTAGGGCTTATGGGGACGAGGGGGGGGGGCGGGGCTAACAGAAAGAGGGCCCTGTGTACGGTGTTGGGCTGTATGGGACAAGAGGATGGGACAGGAGGCTAGAGCAAAAGACGGGGCCCTGTTACGGTTTTTAGGGCTGTAGGGGGCAAAGGAGGGGGAAACAGGAGGCTAGAGCGAAAGACGGGCCCTGTGTACGGTGTTGGGGCTTTTTGGGGAAAAGGGGGGGGAGGGGGCAGGAGGCTAGAAAAAAGACGGGGCCCCTGTGTACGGGGGGTTAGGGCGATGGAGCAAAAGGAAATTAAAGAAAAATTGTAAAAACCTCAAAAAAAGTGTTTCCTAAGGCATTTTGTTAGATCGAACCAAAACAATGTTAATTAAACACTGGTGGACAAAAAAAAATTGGGTTTTTTTTAAAATAAGCAAAATGGGTTTAAATTCCCCCTGTTTTAACTCAATCTTTTTTCAAATTTTTCCCCCTTTTTTTAAAGACCAAAGGGCAAATTCATGAAAAAAAATTCTACTATGGGACGCTTTTGACATATGTTAAACTTTTTTATTTTTCTTTGCGATATGTGTTTTTATTTAGTGATCCTAATTTTATTTGGGTTTTTTAACCCGTATATAGTACCTTTCCCGGGGCTGGGGGAGCGCCTAACTTTGTGAATGCTCACGTTTTTGTTACATATGTGGAATTTTTTTACCCCTGACATCGGGGAAAACCCCTTACAAGAATGTTAAAGCACTTACTGCATTACTTCAATCCGTATGTGATCAAGAAAAGAATTTGGGGCCCCTCACGTACATGCAACCCCTGTGTGAACCACTTAAATGATGGATGCGGGGAAAAACGGCCATCGGCATGGCAAATTCGGCACCCCAATGGTTTGGCTGAAAAAAAGGATCACAGTCTGACGCCTCTCCCTCACAACTAAAAGGATTTCAGAAAAAACGGAGCTAAATCAGGTATCCTGACGTCCTTCTGCCATCGCCTGTCCCCAAAAGGTCCGATCCCCTTTCCCAAAATTTTCCCAATTGCAGTGCTATAATGAATCGTTTCGAACGAGGAGGAAAACCCCCTGGATCGACTTTCAAGAAATGGCAGACCAGGGCCCCAAATTTCATCATCGGGAAAAACTAAACCTTCAGGGACCTAGTCTACCCAGGAAAAAATGAGTCCTTGGATCTCGTCTAAAGGGAATAAAATTTCTACAAGAGATTTCTCATCACCACTTTTTTCTCGTAGACAAAAAACTTTCAGCTTCTTCAAGATGGAACACAACCTGTTACTGCTTTGATGTTGCACACTCATGGAAAACTTTGTGAGTCTCCACTTTTGAAAAATGAGTGGGGCTGTTCATAGATTCGGAAAAAAAACCCCCTCAGGCCGTTCCTTCTGCATAAAGGAAATAAACTTTTCCCAGTTTCCAATTTCGCTGGCCCTGAAAAGAGTGAAACTTATGAAATAGGGAAAACTTTGTTATCTGCTGTTAAAAATAAAACTAGTGGAAAAATGTGTGGGGGGCCTGAAAGGGAATTTTCCTTGCTTCTAGGGCCCATTGGTTACACTAACCCCTTGTTTTTTTTTTTGTGGTCTAGAGCACAGCAACATTACAAACAAAAGGAAAGCCACACGCCGAAAAACCACCCGGCAGGTTCAACTGTATGTACAAACCCCCCTTGTTGACTGAAAAGGGGTACTTACCCCCATTGCATCTGAAACTTGGTTAATGAAAAATTTTTTTGAAAGGGCCCTGGATCAAAATGGGGCTTTCTTTCAGTATTTGTTAGCAAGTTTGAAACGCACTGTATCTGAAACCAAAATAAAAACAGGTGTTTTTTAATGGCCCTCAAATTCCCTCAAATATCAATATAACTTTGTAAAGATAACTTTTTCCCTGGGGAAAAAACTGCCCTTTGGAAAAGGGGTGTTATAAAGAACTACCCAGGTAAATTTTGGCATCAAAATTTGAGGAAATTTAAAAGAAGTTTTAAAAGTTACCATGCGCTTGGGGCTTTGGGGTTTACTCAAAATCCACTTTTTTTTTCCCTTTCACTCTTTTTTCTTCCCCCAAGAACTTGGCGCGGCAGTGATGACAGGGAACTTTTTTCCCAGGCATTGCCCATGAAACCCGATACCAAGGACGATTCAGTCCAAGATAGGGGACTATTGCGGGCTACAACGTAAATAACATAATTTAAGTATATTTTTTTTCCCGATTTACATTAGGTCCTAATAAAGCCGCAGGCACCCCCGAATTTAATTACGAGATATATATTAAAGGGGGATTTTTTGATTAATTAATAATTATTATACGTTTTTATTAATATACTTTAAAAATTTAAAAATGCGATATTTCAAAAACTATAAAGTCTAGAGAAAAAAAAATCCATTTTTTTAAAACAGCAGCGAAAAGCTTCCAAACCCCCCCACAATGAAATCGAAAACCTTTTTGGGGGGGGGGGGAACCAGTGTTATCAAAGGGTTGAAAACTGATCAAATGTTTTCCCATGAAAAAAACAGGGGAAGAGTTAACAAATTTTGTTACGAAGGAGAAGTGGAGAGGACCTATGAAACATACCAACGACTAAGGTCAAAGAAAAAAAAAAGAATCACGGCGCCCCCCGTCCGCCCCAAAGGGGCCCAAACACACCATACCTCTGGGCCGGGCCCATCACATCGTTAGAATTTCTTACATTCAAAAATAACGTGTTACACTAACGGGGGGCCGCCCTCAGGCTCCCAAAACTCCCCGTCCTGTCCCCGTAACGGTTTTTTGGGAAAATATTTTAACGTAATGAGACTGTGCCGCGCTGATAATTCTCGTTTTCTCAAGACTTTATGGACCCAAAACATTGTCTTTTAGAGTTCAACTCCTCTTCTTCATCCAACAGAAGTGCTATTAAGGCAAATTTCTTCAGCATAGCCTCTGAGGCACCATGTCTGCTTAGAGGGGGTGAGCGGAACTGCCGAAAATGGACGGAACCGGCTGACGAACAGTGTGAATACAGAGGAACCGCCCACCTGACTGAAGAAGACACACTGTCGTGAATTTCAGAAGGTGACACCAGCCTTCACCGTTAACCTTTTCCTTAGAAGATAAATCAACCTCTTCAGCAACTTGTGATAGATTCATAGCAGGTGGGCACCAAACCGTTATAATCTACGATTTAATTGCGTTAATTTAACCAAGTTAACATTTTCCTTAACGATTTAACTTTTAATTAACTTTTGGAAATCATTAATCGGCTAATTAACTTCCGTTACAATTTAACTTCCGTTACATTTAACTTCCGTTACATTTAACTTCCGTTACATTTAACTTCCGTTACATTTAACTTCGTTACATTTAACTTCCGTTACATTTACTTCCGTTAACTCAGTCCGCTAACACAATGTTTTTTTAGTTTTAATACTAATATTGTGTTTTCATTGTAAGGTTTTTTTTTCACCTTTTCTGGCTGTAAAAGCCTTTAACAAACCTAAAACAGCCAAAACTATGAAATCAGCCTTTTTTAGGTTTTTTTTTTAAGTTAACCTATAAAATCTGCCTTACTTTTAACTCTAAAGCAAAAAAAAAACTAGTGTTTTGGGTTCTAAGAGCCCTTAAAAACCCCATCAAGGCAGATTCTGTAAGTTTTTTGGCACTTTAACCAGAAGGTGTTTTTTAGGTGGTTTTAGAGCAAAAACAGATTTTTTTTTTTTTCTATAATAAAAAATTAACGTTAAACGATTTATTGTTAAGCTTCCGTTACATTTTTATAGAATTAACTGATTAACCGGGTCATCCCGCAGTTATTTTTTGGTTAACGGATTAACGGTTACCGAAGTTAACTTTTGATTAACGGCGCCCACCACTGATTCATAGGTTGTAAACCAGGCAAATATCATCGATCCCGACAACGGTGCCCTTCACACAATTACAACCTAACAACAAGGTAGAGCTGGTGACCTTACAGTGTACCTAAAATATCTTCAGGACTTTTTGTTATTGGGCAACCACGATTTCGAGGCCGAAACTGAAGTCCTCCTGATAGTTTTGGAATTGTCTTGAATTTATCTGGCTCTTCATTTTTGTGTCGGAAATCAATGTTTGTTTACATGTGTGTGTGTGGGGGGGGGGGGGGGGGGGGGGGGGTGGGGCAAAACTTGGCCCCTGCAGGTCCGCCCCGCAAACATTGCTACGCTTCACACTGCCATATTATTGGTATTTTCGTTATTTCTCTATATCTCGTTTACTAAACCAAACCCCACCTCTACCCTAACCTAGATCTGCTTTAACCTAACTTAACTTTCCTGGCTGAATAACGGTAGAGTTTTTGTACTACGTGTACTGCCATTATTATTCAATTGGCGCCTTGGGAATGTGCCCAAATACTCAGAATGAAAAAGCTACACGATGATGTAGGTAGAGTCCTTTTTTGGTCGTTTGAAAGCCCACTACCAAAATAATACCAATATCTATACTGCAATTTTCCGTCTAAACACAGAGCAGAAAAGCAACAAAGGCATACCTACACATTAAATACAAGCATACATTGTCATGCTACAAATATTAGAATATCATTCGTGGGGGCAGCCTGCATATATTATGACCGATTTTGGTTACCCTGTCATTCCCTTTAACATTTTAACTAGTATATTTTTCATTCACATTCACAGCACTGTGAATATTGTAATTTAGGTACATGCTTCATTATCATTGCTTTCCCCTACAAATACTTTTTTTTTTTTATTTTTTCTTTATTACGCAATTATTTTTTCCCCTCAAAAACAGCAACAATGTTTTTTTGTTAGAGGGGATTCTGCTGTAATATGCTTTTTTACTTTAATTATGGGTGGGCAAATGATCAGTAACCTTGTTTTATATTAATCCTTTCAATGACAAAAATTACCTGATGGTTTACCTCTATGATAAGACATATTGGAAGTTCACGGAGTATTGACAGTACCGTCGACATCCATTTTCTACCGTCGAAAGTGCATTCCGTCGAAACTTCCTGTAATTTCGGGTTTAGGTTAGTTAACTAGCAGGGGAATCATTTAGGTTTGGCAAGTACTGGTCAAAAGGGAGTATTGGTTGAAACTGTTCAATGTCTAGCGTTTTGCCCACACTCTCCCCCGTCCCCCAACCAGCTTGTGGAAACCCGTAATAGAATCCCCCTCAACTGCTTTGTAATCCCAACAAAAAACCTTAACCTAACCAGGGGCTTCGACCCCTTTGATAATCTAACCTACCTAATCTCCCAACAGGGGGGCTCTACCCCCGCTAAAAAAGCTTACTTTTTAGCGGGGGGGGGGGGGGAGGTTATAGTTACCCAGTCATCATTCTGTTTGTGAGGATCGTCAGGTTTACACGTCTCTGGACTTTAAATACAATCCTTTTCCTAACTCGTAAAACCCTACCTAACCTTTGCCCATACCTAACCTTTGCCCATACCTAACCTTGCCCATACCTAACCTTTGCCCATACCTAACCTTTGCCCATACCTAACCCTTTTCCCATAACTAACCTTGGCCATACCTAACCTTTGCCCATACCTAACCTTTGCCATACCTAACCTTGCCCATACCAACTTTGGGGCCCCTACCAACCCTTGCCATACCCAACCTTGCCCATACCTAACCTTTGCCCCCTACCTAACCTTTGCCCATACTAACCTTTGCCATACTAAACCCTGCCCATACCTAACCTTGCCCATAATACCTAACCTTGCCCATACCAACCTTGCCCATACCAACCTTTGCCCATACCTGAACCTTGCCCATACCAACCTTGCCCATACCTAACCTTTGCCCAACCAAACCTTGCCCATACCTAACCATACCTAACCTAACCTAACTAACTATAAAAAAAAAAAAAAAAAAAAAAGTATGTTCTAGTGTTTGCCCACACTCCCTCTCTCACAAAACAGCTGGGGGGCCTGGGGGAATGCGGGATATTTGGCTGGGGGACCTGGGGGAATGCGGGATATTTGGCTGGGGACCGGGGAATGCGGGGTATTTGGGTGGGGGACCTGGGGAATGCGGGATATTTGCGGGGGACCTGGGGGGGAAGCGGGGTATTTGGCTAGGGGGGC
>JACEEZ010001315.1:60757-71732 GCA_016584305.1 Chionoecetes opilio
AATAAATATTGCGACAGAAACGGTTAGCAGTCATTCACAAGACATAAAAACACCAGAAAAACATAAGGCGCATCAGAAAATCGTTGGTTGGGTGAAACTATAAATTATTAGTGATTTTTTTGGTGGGCCATATTTCCCTTATGTGTGTGTGCTCCCCCAGCCAAAACCCCGGTGGCCCCCCAGCCAAAACCCCGGTGTCCCCCCATGTCCCCGAGCTTGTTGGCCATAAGATAAGATATGAAGATAAGAAGATAGGGGGTGGAGTATTTTGTTCTCCGCCCTTCACACACACACACACACACACTTATTAGCTACCTGAACACCTGTAGCCGCTGCCTGTATGCAGGAGTGTGTGTAGGTGAGTGAGTGAGGCACACTGCAGCACCACAGAGCAGGCCGTGTTGTTCCCAGACCACCGTGATCACCAACACAAGGAATCACACGTCCACCCAAGGAAGCTAGAGAGACAAGGAAGTCTTTGTGCAATAGGGCCAGGGTGCGGCCAGATTTCCTGCCCTGTTTTCCATCTAGATGGCAGTCGCCTCGGCGGTGAGCGTCGTCTACAACGTCAAGCTGTCAGCGCACAGGTGGCGGTACATGTAACATCTAGATGGCAGTCGCCTCGGCGGTGAGCGTCGTCTACAACGTCAAGCTGTCAGCGCACAGGTGGCGGTACATGTAACATCTAGATGGCAGTCGCCTCGGCGGTGAGCGTCGTCTACAACGTCAAGCTGTCAGCGCACAGGTGGCGGTACATGTAACATCTAGATGGCAGTCGCCTCGGCGGTGAGCGTCGTCTACAACGTCAAGCTGTCAGCGCACAGGTGGCGGTACATGTAACATCTAGATGGCAGTCGCCTCGGCGGTGAGCGTCGTCTACAACGTCAAGCTGTCAGCGCACAGGTGGCGGTACATGTAACATCTAGATGGCAGTCGCCTCGGCGGTGAGCGTCGTCTACAACGTCAAGCTGTCAGCGCACAGGTGGCGGTACATGTAACATCTAGATGGCAGTCGCCTCGGCGGTGAGCGTCGTCTACAACGTCAAGCTGTCAGCGCACAGGTGGCGGTACATGTAACATCTAGATGGCAGTCGCCTCGGCGGTGAGCGTCGTCTACAACGTCAAGCTGTCAGCGCACAGGTGGCGGTACATGTAACATCTAGATGGCAGTCGCCTCGGCGGTGAGCGTCGTCTACAACGTCAAGCTGTCAGCGCACAGGTGGCGGTACATGTAAACAAACACTCATTGGCCAGACAACACCCTAGCAATGCCGCCTACAATTTCCAGAAATAAGTGTTGTGTTTGTGGCAGGAGAGATGCACTTCACGGAACAAGACTTCATTTATTTCCCAAGGATTCTAGGAGGTTAGTAACCATGAGTGAATTGAATTTGTATCTAAAAATGACAATACTGATGTTGCCTCAGTCCCGGGATGATCAGCTGGCAAGTATATTTACTTCTACCATATTCACCATTCTACAGGGGGCTAGCAGGCCTGTAGATCAAATCTATTTGCACATTAGATATGATATTGATCGTGAGTTGAAGGTTATCGTTAGAGGTCCGATTTTCTCATGAACCATCGGTAAATATTCGGTAAACCGCACAGGTATACCGCGCTGACTATCTACCCCGCCCGGATAGCTACCCTGCCACGACTACGCACGTGCGGCAGATAACGTCACACAAATAAAATTTCAGATAAATTAAAAACACGTCAAAACTATTATGAAAAATTAAGTTTCGTCTTCGAAGACAATGATGCCAAAAAACTAATATTTTGCACTTAATGACTAAACCTTTTAAAGAAACTAACCCTAACCTACGTATTTTTACCAAGGTATTAATGCGTTAATAATGTTTTGGTATATTCAAGGAGAGTAGTTTTGGTTGAAAATTGCACTGAAATAATAATATTGATTTCTATGGTTAAGGCGTATTTTGTCCATGCCCTTGGAAGTAAAATTTTACTTATTTAAGCTCCGCCCACTTATATTTTACTCTTTTGCGTGCATATAAAACTGAGCAGATACACTTCGGCAGCGATATTTTACTCTTTTCCTGAAAAATTATACAGTCGTGGGTGTGGGTGGTGGTTTCAAGAGCCTGGCCAATCAGATCGCGCGCATGAGAAAATCTTATCAAAACTCCTCCCGTAAATGTTTCTCTTTTCCTTTAATTCTCATCCAATTCAACATTCATTACATGCGCACGACATGCAAAGGATACTGTATTTAATTAATAGTAGGTAAGGAGTAGTAAGGAGTAGAGTAGGTGACTCTTAACAGGTAAGAAGTCACAAATATTAAAATTCTCCAGCGACGTCTGGGAACAAATTTCCCAATCCCTCGAATTTTTCAATGTGTCCGAATCTTCGTTGATGCTTGCTGGCTTAGCACCAAAACTGGTGTATTATTGCTATAGTATAGTCAAATACTTAAATATATTCAGTAGTGATATTACATTTGCAATAGAAATGTATAAATTTGGTATATATGTTATATCACACAAAAAGAAAGCCTTTTAGAGAACCTATCGCAGGGCACGAATACGAACATTTCATCAGTCTGATTCAACGCCAACACGCGTAGGAAGTCTCTGTGTGTAACCCACGGGCCACCACACACCCACCACCACCCAGGCACCCACCCGCCCACCACACACCCACCCACCACACGCCCATCACCCATCCGCCCACCACCCGCCCACCACACACACACCCACCACACGCCCACCACACACCCACCCACCACACATCCGCCCACCACACACCCACCCACCACACGCCCATCACCCATCCGCCCACCACACGCCCATCATACACCCACCCACCACACGCCCATCACACATCCGCCCACCACACGCCCATCACACATCCGCCCACCACACACCCACCCACCACCCATCCGCCCACCACACACCCACCCACCACACGCCCATCATACATCCGCCCACCACACACCCACCCACCACACGTCCATCACACACCCGCCCATGGATGTTAAACGGGGGAGATGCACTGGAGGATGAATCACAACCAGCATTCACCTAGGTTTAGGCAAAGAATAATTGGTGAAACGTAGATGTAGGTACACGTAGCCTACATACGTAGGGCTACAGGTCCATGAAAGCATTAAACATCCTCGACGCACATCGTGAAATGGCTGTGTAGCAAATAGATATTCAAATAACAGTTTCATAGCGCCCTAAACATTTCAGTTTAATATCAAGTCCATCTATAGAGTTCGAAAACAATGCTAGGCCATTCTAAGAGCTCAAAACAATTAGATATCGATGTATAATACAGACAATCACGCTACTACTCTTTGCTGTGCCTTCAATAATGTCAACCTTAAAACGATATTCCTTGAGCCTCTGTAAGAGGTAATGAAGTGTACGACACTTTTACTCTCGGCATCATCAAGAAAGAGCTTTGGCAGCGCTACAATCGTATTTTGTGATGGCAAGCAGGGGCGGAGCTTAAAAGAGTAAAATTATACACAAAATTGGCCCAACAAAATACGCCTGTAATGAAGTGTACGACACTTTTACTCTCGGCATCATCAAGAAAGAGCTTTGGCAGCGCTACAATCGTATTTTGTGATGGCAAGCAGGGGCGGAGCTTAAAAGAGTAAAATTATACACAAAATTGGCCCAACAAAATACGCCATAATCTACATCTTCTCCGTGACTATTCTAATGCTATGCTTTTGTCATGTCATTATGCTTAAAACCAATAGCTTGCAAAAACGGCTGCAGGGGGTAAAAAAAACCCTTTAAACATCGCCTTTTGTGAAACACCCCCAGGTGGTGTGTGGGGACACTTTGAGTCTCAGCACTGGGCATGAAGGGACACCTACTGGGCAATGCTTTTCAATCCCTTTGGGTATGTAATGCAGTTTGGGGGACTATTTTTGTTATAGCTGTCCCCTTTTATCACCAAGGGTATTTTGTTTCTTGATTAAAATTTTTATTCAGTATTTTTACCTAAATTTTATGATAAATTTTTAAACATTACCTTGTTTTAATGGGTGTGAGAAATTACTTTCCCTTTTATTGTAGAGTAATTATGAATGCTCATAATGGATAAGATTTCTTTACTTTTTATTCTGATAAATGTTTTGTTAATAGTCGTCCAGACCTTTCATCATTCCTGATTTAATGCAGTCAAAAAAAAGCCTATAGGTATTAAACAATATGTTGCACATTTTGCCCCAGTCACCCGCTTTTAAAGGACCCGCATTCAAAAATCTTAAATTCCCCGGGCTCTCAAATCACAATTTTTTCAGCAGACGACGCACCATGGGTCGGCGACCCCACAACGGGACCCCCACACCGCCGATACATATGCGCGGAGACTCTGAGAAAAATGTATACTTGGGAATTTTTGGGTTTTTTTCGATATTTTTTTTTGTGCGTTTGGGGCATGTACTTCATCCGTTGGTGCAGCGGTGGGGCCCTGGCCTTTACCGAGAGCTTAGCACCCATTTGCAAACTGGGGGGCACGATTATGTGTGCGAGTGTGCGGCGGCGGAGGGGCGGGGAGCGGCGGTAGTAAAGGGGGCCAACGGATGAGAGGGGCAGACCCTGGCTCTCCCACCCTCCCCCGCTACAAAGGTCGCACCATATAGTCGCCGTGGGGTTTTGTAAAGGGGTGCTAACCTGGGGAAGGGCCCGGGTTTTCTTGCCGTCCCCAGCAGGATCAAGTATGTGCCGTGTCGCAAAAAAAAATATACCAGGCACCCAAAATTCCCCCAAGTCTACATTTTTTTCAGATCTCCCGCATTTTTCAGGCGGTGCTGGGGGGCTCCCTGTTTGTGTCGCGCCAGCAAGTTTCGCCCCACGGCTGGAATTGGCTGTTTTTTTTTTCCCGCGCTTTTTACAAAGTCATTTTTTAGGGAAAAAGGCTGAAAAAATAATTTTTTGTGGATTAGGTTTTTTGAATAAACATTAACATAATTATCAAAGAAAAAATGGGTCTGGACGATTTTTTTTAAGATGTGTGTAATTCCCCCATTATTTGAAACGCTATTTTTCAAATCACATTTGTGCAACCTTCACATTCTAGTTTTCCACTCATTATGAAGTAGTACTGTACACAGTACAACAAAATTTTTTTGCAACAAATAAAAAAATCATAATCATTCATAGTTCATTTTTCCCTCCAAACAGACATTATTTCTTTTACGTCCCTAGATCCCGGTGGGGTGCAGACTTCTCCGGGGAATTTCTGGGTAAGATGTCTGATGTTTGAAGTGCTTGATGATTAGAAAATCACATAGGTATACAAATATCTGGGGACTTACCGCACCATGATTATAATGAAGTGTTTTTTTGATGTAAATCTGGCCACTTAGGTTAACCCATAAACACAATTTAGTAAAGGGGGAAAAAAAATACATTGCATTTAACACTGTTCGTTACATGTTTGGAATGTTTTTTCTTTACCCTAACTTTTTTTTTTCCACAGCATCAGAGGAACCAAGAAGAACACAGATTCTCAACCCCCGTTTTTGGATGTTCAAAAAACGGATGAGGTGCAAGCACACTTATGAAACTCCCAAAAATTATGGGAGCTAGAACCAAAAATTCTTAAATATATGTTTTGTATTCTTTGCCCCAAACATCGCACATAGCAAAAATCGATTAATCAAAAATACGATTAATTAGAATTTTTTTTAAAAACCTCTTTTTTATTTTTTTTTTATTTCAGATTTGCATGCAAAAATTTTGGCGTGGCTGAAGAGATGCCTCATGAGCTGCTGCCTGCCCTCCCTGCCCTGCCCTCCACACCCCTGCCTGCCCTGCCACCCCTGCTTCCCCCACCCTTTGCCACAAAAAATAATCTTTAAAGTAATATCTTTGTGTGATCAAAAGGGTTTATTTTATATAATAATCATAATATATATAAAAATATTTATATAATATAAAATATATTTTACATATAATATTATATATATTATAATACATATAATAATTATATTATATATATATAATATATATATTAAAATATATATATATAAAATTTTAACATTTTAATATATTACATAATAATATATACATATATATATATTTTATATTATAATATATTATAAAATTAAAATATTTTAATTATATATAATATTATAAAATATATATATATATATATATAATATTATAATATATATTTAATATTTATAATTATATATATAATATTATATATATATATGTATATATATTATCATGGGTAAGAATGTTTATAATATATTTCTTTAAAATGATGACTTTTTTACAATGAAAAAATAGGGAAAATTACCATTTTTTTCATATATCATCACCATAATCACCACAAAATTTGTTTGAAAAGGAAAAAAAAGCATTTTCAATCCATTAATCAGAGTTTATGAAATAAATTCCCCAGGACACAACTAAAATAAGTGTCTACAAAGTTCTTCTTTTGTTCGGGAAGCAATGCCCTTTACCTTATGGCCTTAGTGACGTCATTTTTTTCACCATAGGTTCTTCTCAAACCCAAAAGTATGTAAATTACATCACAATGGCTATTTTTATTACTTTTTTCCAATTTTTCCCATTTTTTTTGACCCCCTTTTTAATATAAAGTACCTTTTTTACAGGTGTGGCACTCAACAGTGGGACAGGCCCACGGATTCTGATGCTGATGGAAATCAGCCCACTGGCCTCCCGGAAAACACCAAAACCCTGGAAATGCTATCACTTTGAAAAAGTCCAGAAATAACAAAGGATGACGGTAGGTCAGGGCGCGAAGTTGTGTGCGAATTTTTTTATTTTCCATCGACTTTTTTATGTGTTGTTTCATGTTTTATATAATAGTGTTTGTTTTATAATATAGCCAAATTAAAAAAGTGAATTTTTAAGGGCTTTTTTAGGTGTAATGAAATGAGGTCAATCCTTTTAAACTGGTGTCATAAACCCCAAACTTGGGTTTACTAATACATAATACATTTTTGCCTTTTTCACCTCATAAAAAGACTTCTATCAAGGAAACGAACGGCCAGGATATATTTTATATATATATATTTATATAATTTTATAATATTTTATAAATTTTAATAAAATTTTCTTGTAGGTTTGTGTTAATTACCCAAGGAAGAATTACACACCAGCCCATTATTTCTATTATTTGATATATTAATTGGTGTGAATTGACTGTATTTTATTTTACAGGGGCAGAAAAAATTTTTTCTGCAATCAAAAACACGCAAGCTGCGGAAACGCTGCATGCAGCCCGAAGCTGCTCAAATGGCCCCCCAACTAAAAAAGGGGTGCAGCCCAAAATTTTTGACCCAAAAAATGTTTTTAAATTTTTCGGAACAGTTGTTGCCACTTAAAAAAAAAAAAGGATTCAGATATGGGGTGTTGAGAGGAAATTTGCTTTTTTGTTCATTGGCAAGTGACATTAATGCCTGAATTTGCTTTTTATGTTTATTGCAAAGGTCATTTAAAGCCTGAAATTTGTTTTTTTTTTTTATTTCAATTCTTAAATGGGCCCAAAAAAAATTGTTTTTTGTTTATTTCAAATGTCATTAAAGGCCCAAAAATCTTGTTTTATGTTTTTTGCAAGGTCAAATGCCTAAAAACTTGTTTTATTTTTTTTTGCAAAGTGTCATTAATGCTAAAATCTTTTTTTATGTTTATTCAAGTGTCATTAACCAAAAAACTTGTTTTATGTTTTTGAAGTGTCATTAATGCCCAAAAATCTTGTTTTTTGTTTATTGCAAATGTCATTAATGCCCAAAAACTTGTTTTTTTGTTTTTGCAAGTGTCATTAATGCCTGAAAAACTGCTTTTTTGTTCTGGCAATGTCATTTAAAGCCTGAAAAACTGCTTTGCTGTTCATGACAAAATGTCATTTAAAGCCCCAAATCTGCTTTTTTTGTTCAGGGGAAGTGTCATTTAAAGCCCGAAATCTGCTTTGCTGTTTTATGACAGTGTCTTAATGCCTGAAATCTGCTTTTTTGTTCATGGGAAAGTGTCATTTAATCCTGAAAAACCTGCTTTGTTGTTCATGACCCCGTGTCCCCCCTTAATGGCCCGAAAAACTGCTTTGTTGTTTATGACAAATGTCATTAATGCCGAAATCTGCTTTGTTGTTCATGGGAATGTCATTAATGCCGAAAACTGCTTTTTCTGTACTGACAATGTCTTAAGCCTGAAAATTGCTTTGCGTACATGGCAAATGTCATTAATGCCTAAATCTGCTTTGCGTACATGACAAGTGCATTTAAGCGAAATCTGCTTTTCTGTTCTGCAATGTCATTAAGCCTGAAATCTGCTTTTGCTGTACATGGCAAGTGTCTTAATGCCTGAAATCTCTTGTTGTTCATGACAAATGTCTTAATCCCCGAAAAATTCTTTGCGTACATGGCAAAATTCTTAAGCCCGAAATCTGCTTTTTTTTCATGGGGAAAAGGGCATTAATGCCGAAAACTGCTTTGTTGTTCATGGCGTGCATTAATGCCTGAAATCTGCTTTGTTTTCATACAGTGTCATTAATCCTGAAATTGCTTTGGTTTTTCATGACAAGTTCATTTAAACCCGAAAATTGCTTTTTTGACAGACAATGTCATTAATGCCTGAAATCTGCTTTTCTGTTCATGGCAAGTGTCTTAAGCCTGAAATCTGCTTTGCTGTACATGACAAGGGGGCATTAATGCCTGAAACTGCTTTGCTTTTTCTGACAAGTGTCATTAAAGCCTGAAAAAACCCGCTTTCTGTACGGGAATGTCATTTAAAGCCGAAATCTCTTTGCTGTTCTGACAAGTGTCATTTAAAGCCCGAAAAAACTGTTTGCTTTTCATGACAAGTGTCATTAATGCTGAAAATTGCTTTGCTGTTTTATGACAAGTGCATTAATGCTGAAATCTCTTTGCTGTTCATGACAATGTCATTAATCCTGAAATCTGCTTTGTTGTTTATGACAAATGTCCATATTTCCTGAAATCTGCTGTTTGCATGGTCTGTGCTAGTGCGTTATACTTGCATTTTCTGTATGATGTTTTTTTTTGTAATGACAAATCTGGCGGGCAAGTGGGGATTTGCATAGACTTTACACCGTCAATTCGTGTTTTTTTATCTACATTTCAACGCCGTTCCAAAAACTACCCCCAGGGGGTGGCCGCAAAAATCTCTTTTTACCTGCCCTTACATTCCCTCCTTGCATCTCTAAAAACCCCCTCATTTTCTCCCCCACCCTTTTTTCCCAAATTTTAGTACTACAATGTTACTTTTTTAGCAGGGGCTTTTTTTTGGGTTAAAAAGAATGCAGTTATAAAAAAAAAAATATAAATGAGGGACACTTTTATTAACCAAAGAGTAAAGTTCATATGTTTTGTAAATATGGGAAAAAAACAAAAAACAGAAAAGGGGGGTTTCAGTAGTCAAAAAAAAAATATAGTTCCCGCTTAAATTCGCTACGTTCTCTTATCTATTTTTGTTTCGACATAGATGGCGGAGCTAGGGTTTTAAAATTTACTGTGGAGTCAGATTTTTCCCTTGTTCTTAGCTTCCTTGGTCCACCCCCCGCACTACTTTTTCTTCTTCTTCTTGTGACCTTGTGGAGCAGGGCTCTGAACTTTTGCAGCCCACATTGTCGTACCGAGCCACCAAAATGACGGCTTTGAAGTATGAAAAGCCTATTTTTGGGTCCACGACAGAGCTAGTGCACTAAGCTATTAAGTTAGGAAAGATCGCGGTTAATATGGAGGAGAGTTTCACGTTAGTTTTCAGAGACACCAACTACTTTTTCTTGGCCTGCAATTGGTGCTTGTTCTAATGGTGCTAGTTTTATTTTGCGCAAACCCCCCAAAAAAACAAAAAAAAATGTATATTTTGTGGTTAAGGTTAGGTTAGGTTAGGTAAGGTTAGGTTAGGTTAGGTTAGGTTAGGTTAGGTTAGGTTAGGTTAGGTTAGGTTAGGTTAGGTTAGGTTAGGTTAGGTTAGGTTAGGTTAGGTTGGGTTAGGTTAGGTTAGGTTAGGTTGGGTTAGGTTAGGTTGGGTTAGGTTAGGTTAGGTTAGGTTAGGTTAGGTTAGGTTAGGTTGGGTTAGGTTGGGTTAGGTTAGGTTGGGTTGGGTTGGGTTAGGTTAGGTTTCATTAAAACATAAGGTTAGGTTAGGTTGGGTTAGGTTGGGTTGGGTTGGGTTAGGTTGGGTTGGGTTGGGTTGGGTTGGGTTGGGTTAGGTTAGGTTTCATTTTTTTTTCCATTTTTTTTTTTTGGTTTGCGCAAAATAAAACTAGCACCATTAGAACAAGCACCTATTGTAGGCCAAGAAAAAGTAGTTGGTGTCTCTGAAAACGAACGTGAAACTCTCCTCCATAATTACCAAGATCGCCACCCCGGGTAAACCCTGGGTATTAGGGTACGCCGTATAACAAAAATTCTTTTTCTCAACTTTGGCATCCCAATTTCCTATGTAAAATGGAATTCTAAGACGATTTTATCTCTTTCCATTTTTGCATTTGAGCAATTCTTACTATGCAAAATCGCACTTTAAGCAATGTTTTGCATATAAATATAAAAGTCCATTTTTGCATAGCAAGAAGTGGTCAAACCAAAACGTTGAAGAGCACAAACCACCTTTAAAATTCAATTTTACATAAGAAAACACCCTGCCAAATTTGAAATAGTCTATATTTCACTTTTCATTGGACCTACGGCGTACCCTACTGGGTATACTGGCAACCTAATCCCACATCTGGTTAATAAACCAGGCTACACTCAGATCTGAAAGAGAAAGAATCACACGTCTGGCAACGCCGCGCCAACCCCGCCGAGGCCAGTGGCCTCGCCTGCCAGGCTCCAGCTCGTCATACCCATCCCAAGAAGCTCCCCCGGGGAGAGGGGCTGAAAACTTGGTGGGGAAGGAAGGGTGGGAGGCCGAAGGCCGTGCACTAGCTCTGTCGTGGACCCAAAAATAGGCTTTTCATACTTCAAAGCCGTCATTTTAAGTCGGGT
>JACEEZ010001316.1:0-2500 GCA_016584305.1 Chionoecetes opilio
CGAGGAGACAGCCGAAGGGACCACATGATCTGGCTGTAAAACAAGTGGATCTGATAAATAATGAGTCTTTGGTACAAGGTTTATCAACACTGAAAGTTGCTGTCGTTTGATTAGTATAAGTCCACTGCGGAGAATCATTTTCTCCTAAATCTGAACACATACGTAGACGTCTAATATCCAGGACATCAAGGTGCACAGGAGCCCACATTGGCTCGGGCACAGGTCGGGGAACGGATAAATGACTCTAAAAGGGGGTAGATTTGAACTTTTTGATGTTAATGGAAGATTGTTTCAAAACAATATCACCTTTTCTTTCCGATTTTCCTATAAATTGAAAAGGAAATAGTGAAAATCCAATGGGCATATTTTTCATTACGGTACCATATTTTGGGTAATAGCGAAGAAGTTCCCCGACCCTTAACAGCGTCTATGGGGCGACAAGGAGTGCACGGAACACTGTGATAGTAACACTAACATGATATATCAACACGCATCACACACTCTAGACATACTCTTGTCAGTGTGACAAGAATAGGCTTGTTCTGCAAAACATTCTAAAATCACAAGATAAATATTGTCACACTGACAAGATTTTAACTTGTCAACCATGACAAGATTGTGTTCGTCAACATGAAAAGATTTGACTTGTCTTCCATGACAAGAACCCTCTTGTCATGGAAGACAAGAAAATTTTGTCGTTTTTGACGAACACAATCTTGTCATGGTTGACATGTTAAGGTCTTGTCAGTGTGACAAGATTTATCTTGTGATCACGTTCGCAGAACAAGTTGTTTCTAGTCACACTAACAAGTTGTTTTTTTTGGAGATCTTCCATCTCACGTCTCTACATTGCTGCCCGGGGTTTTCAACGTTTCTTCCTTTTTGTTACAACGAAACTATCCTGATTTTTCATGAACGTTCATTCTTGTTGAGACACCCTGAGGAAAAATAAAGGAAATTATATATATACTATATATATATATGTTAATATATATATATATATATATATATATATATATATATATATATATATATATATATATATAATGTACTATATATAAAATATATATATATATATATATATTATATATATAAAATATATATAAAAATTAAAACTCTCTCTCTCTCCTCTCTCTTTTCTCTCTCTCTCTCCTCTCTCTCTCTCTCTCCTCCTCTCTCTCCTCTCTCTCTCCTCCTCTATATATATATATATAAAATATATATATATATATATAATATTTTATATATATATATAATATATAATGTGCTATATATATATATTATATATATATACTAGCCGCAAAGCCGCCCTCCGGGCGGACTTTTTGGCTAGCCCCACCCATAAACTCGCCCATTTTTCACCCAAAAAGGCCCCACCCATTCACTCGCCCATTACCCATCACCCTACATCAAGGTTTCCTCAATTCTCGCAACCTACTTTTTTTCACAATTCTCGCTAATATGCTGCTAAAAAAAAGAAGAAAAAAGTGATCGGATCATCTCATAAATGGGCTTAAAACCTTCCCCTGCTCGAGCCGGTTCCAAAAATGTGCCATATGAGGGGATTCCGCCACAGGGGCGGCACCTGGAGCGGACACACACACACACACACACACACTTTCGCTTATATTACCCCCCACCCATTCACTCACCCATTATCCATCACCACACACCCATTCACTCACCATTACCCATCACCCTCCATCTTTTCCCTAAACCCATCACCCATCACCCCCACCCATTCATCACCCATCACCCCACACCCATTACCCATCACCCCACCCATTCACCGCCCATTCCCCATCACCCTACATCAAGGTTTCCTCAATTCTCGCAACCCACTTTTTTTCTTCACAATTCTCGCTAATAGGCTGCTAAAAAAAAGAGAAAAAAAAGGATCGAATCATCTGATAAAGGGGCTTAAAACCTTCCCCTGCTCGAGCCGGTTAAAAAAATGTGCCATATGGGGGGATTCCGCCACAGGGGCGGCACCTGGAGCGGAAACACACACACACACACACACATTTTCCCGCTTATATTATTATTATATATATATATATATAATATATATATATATACTATATAAAATAGTATATATGGTATATAGTATATAATTATAGTGTAATATATATATAGATATAATATAATATATATATATATATATATATATATATATTAATATATATATATATATATATTATATATATATATAGTATATTAATATGAATATAATATTTGACACCTAAATTTCACTGTACTAAGATGTACAAAGATGCATATACATTTTCATTATTCTTCATTTCATCTTCAATAATGTGTAATAAACTGAAAATATTTCAATCAAGTTTGCACAAAGTAAAATTATGAATTGCCATGAAAAAATATTTCACGAGTACGTTGACTTCATGACAAGATTTTATGACAAGATTTTTAAAATTGTCATGTGCAGAAGACAATGAGGAAGAGATCTTGTGAGTGGTGACGAGTTTTCTTGTCAAAC
>JACEEZ010001316.1:7500-25000 GCA_016584305.1 Chionoecetes opilio
ACACACCCCCACACAACACACCACACACACACAACACCACCGACCCACACAACACACACACACACACACACACACACACACACACAATACACCCACACACACCACACACACCACCACCACACACACACACCACCCACACCCCCCCCCCACACACACACACACACACACACAACACAACACACACACACACACACCACACACCACACACACAAACAACACACACCACCACACAGACACACCAACCAACACACCACACACACACACACACACACACACACGACACACACACACACACCACACACTCACACACACACACACACACACACACACCACACACACACACACACACACACCACACACACACAACACAACAAACACACACACCACCACACACAAAGATGTGGTTCTGTGGTGAATAGTTTTCAGGCAAACAGTGATGCCCGTGCCACGCTGATGAGGCCGCCACTAAATAACCCGTCTGCTCGTTCTCTTCGCATCTGGTCTATGATTTCTGTTGCGGCAGCACAGAGGTGTAATGAGGAAGACTTGGTTGATCGGGTATTGTCCGTTTAGAACTTAGTCTAGGGGGTTCTGAAACGTTCAGGTTATGTTCCGTGAGTCACGCAGGGTCTGGCAGTGCATTGAAGAGGTTGTGGCCTCTTTATAGCGGAAAGCGTTTTCTTTGAGCGTCTGACTCTTGTACGTGCTTGGGGTATATCCTTTCATAGGGCAGAGCAGAACCCCGTCGTGGTGGATTGCTAGACCGTACATCAAGTTATTAAAGATTTCCGGTCAATATTTTGTGATGTATAATATAGAGTACCTTCTCTACGCCTTTTATGAGTAAGAGGTTCACGTAATCTTTCACAGTAGTCCAAATGTCCGGACGGCAAATATCTATCGGTGAAAGACGTTGTTTAATGCTTTCAAGTGACTGCTTCTCTCATGCTCGCCATGGACTCCACCAGTGAAACAATACTCCAACAACGTATCACGAGTGACTTGTATAATGTCAGATAGGAAGCCTTTCACGTTCCGGAAAGTGCGAAGGATCAAGCCAGCCTGGGCTTCGTGCCTTCTTACCACATTTTTTATATGTTGGATAAAGTTCCGTTCACAGCTGAGGGTAATCCTAGGTCTTGATATGCCCTTGGTGTTATATGTGAAAACCGTCGGTGCTGCAAACGTGTGGCATTGTAGTTAATTCCCCTGAACTGACTGTATATGCTCAAATTTGTTGTCATTGAAGGACATGTTATTTTGCTCTGCACGAGGAAGTGATGCCAGATCGTTGGTAGTTGTTCGGCATCAGAACTGAAGAAACTTTCTTCAGTACCCTGGTTGTCATCAGCAAAAGAATCTTACAGACGAGTGTAAGACGTTATGTTTATGTCGAAGATGCTGGATCAAAAATAGCAGAGGGCAAGGACGATCCCTGTGGCACTCCACTGTTGACCAAGGAGATTGAGGACACTGCACAGCCAGCCGCACACACTGCTCCTGTCAGTAAGGAACGAGTGCAGCACATCCGAGCGTTTCAGTAAGCCCAGATTGTCGACGTGGGTAGTAAAATGCAGTGTCTACCTGTCAAGCTTCGCAAAATAAGATAGACCACATCAACATTTTTGTGATATTCAGCCTTTTTCTAAATTGGTTCATAGTGGGCGAGCAGTGAGTTGGGAGAGGCATGAACGCCCAACGCGAAAGCCATGTTGGTCTTGGTTCATGTTGTATTGTTCGAGATAATTGACAGGTTCTTAAACTATTATTCTCTCAAGACTAAATAATGTGGAGGTTTAAGGCAACTGGTCGATATTTTGCTTCTGTCTTCGACCATCCCTGTGGATTGGTGTGATGTTGGCACTTTTTAATTTGCTTTGTATATCCGGATCTAAGAAAGTTCTATAAAGAGAAGAGCAAAGGAACGCTCAGCTCTTTAGAACAACGTTACGGAAGCACAGCAGGGAAGTGGTCGGTCCAGCTTGACCGAGTAGTAGTCAATCTTTAATTGCCCGTCTAGGATGTCTCTGCTTAAAGTATGTCCCGTCAGTTTGATGTGCAGTCAGTAATTGGCGACAAAAGTCCAAGGTGTAGTTGATTATTTGTCTTTCACGGGGTGCTTGAAGTACAATTTGTATGGAGCAGTAGTTTCTTCAACAATTCTTGGGTTCATTTATGGTTTCTGCCGTCTGGGTAGTCAGTCCGTGGGCCAAATCGCTATTCATACGACTTGTTGCGGCATATGTAAAAGTATTTGGATGTTTTTAATAAATGCCAAGCTTGGATTCTTTCCGGTTCAAACTTCTAATTTAACTGATCGTTAAAGTTGTCTTCTATAATGGTAAATTTGTTTCAGTTGTGGTTAGTATTCAATGTTTTTGGTGTTCTTGAGGTTGTTATTAGTTGTTCCTTTCGCATCAGAACTTTTCGGCCCTTGGTATGTTACCCTATAAGGAGGGGGCTTATTAGACGATCCTCCACGGTACATATTCTCTGATATTTTCAAGCATTCGCTCTCAGTATGTGTATTTGACCTCAGGGTCGCAGTCTTCATGAGGAGTCCCATTTACTTCACCAGGTTCTCCTTAAACATTTCCAGCAGGACTGACTCGCTGTGAAAATTCATTCGGCTGAAATTTGGTGCTTGTTGGCTGCACTGGGAATGACTAGGGTTGCATATGTAGATACCGCTGAGTCCGTCAGGTTTATGATGTATGATCTGAGAGATTAGTTTTGTTTACAGAAATAGTATGTAGTAGGTCATCATTGTTTGTCATCACAGATGCCAGTTATGTTGTCTCAACTCTTGGGGGTGTTGATGACTTGTGTAAACAGAAATCCTCCGCAAAGTTCAAGGACAGCTTCTGCCTGAAGTCCGCATGTCCCCTTCCCCTCCATATTACACTCTCCAACTCCCAGTCATGAGCGGGAAGTTAGATCACCAGTGAGCATAATGTAGGCATGGGTGGTGTAGTGAGTTAATTACTTCTCTAAATCTTTGTTAGGGTCATCTAAATTTATTTGTGGGCACGCTGGTGGCCTGTATATTATTTATATATACCCAATCAAGGTCTTTAATGATAAGTACCAGATTCGTGTACAAGTTTGATCTGAGTGGAGAACTGTTTGTCCTAGTGCAAAGGGTTCACACGTAGGTGATGACACGCCCTTTTTCTTTTGTTTTGGTCTGTCCGTTCTATATGGTACAAAGTTTGGGATTTTTATTCAGCTTCTCTGATTTCTTCGTTAGGTGTGTTTCTGTTAGGAGATATACAGGCATTGTCAGTATGTGCCATTATCTGTGAGTAATTTTATTCTTGCCTCTTAAATTTGTATGGTAAGAGTCTCAGCAATATTAGAGTGAGTATTTTCTAAAGGCTGTCGGCATGTGCTGCCACCGTGTTGCTGGTATAATTGTAGCGGTTGCGTGGGGCCCACTGCCACGGCACGCTTTCAGAATTTGCAGTAATGTTGCGTACTGTGCATTTGTTGCAATTTGCTGCACAATAAAAAAGACTGTTTAGTAAGCATTGTGTGTTTCAGTGGTGTGGGGGTCCACTTTCCCAGCATGGTGGATTAGGGTGATGGGGTATGGTGACCAAGCGGGTAGTTGTTTGGCGGGGGATTGCCTGTGCCTTGTTGTGTTCGGTAGTTTGATGGTCTAGGGGGGGTAGCGGCGAAGTGCCTTCAAATGTAACTTTTACAATTCCATATTCAAACACTCCGCTTTCTTTCTGACCCATAGGCATATTGGTGGATGTAGGAAAGACGCAGTCCTTACCTTTTTACACCCTCTGCTGGTTAACAGCCGTTTACAAAATATCAGTGCCCAGTCTGGGGTGGGCATTTGGCAATCACGGCCCCTAGCATATTTAACTTTGTTGTGTTCGAATAGTAGAATACCTTCTCTTTCCGTTGGTCGCTAGCCTGGTTTCCATTTCCTGCGGAGTTTGGGTGTGGCCTTGTTGCAGTAGGTGTTTGTATTGTGATTTTGTGAGGATGGTTCGTTGGCCATACTTCTTATTTTCCCACCAGTTTTATTCGTTGTTCAAGTTCGTTATTCATCGACGTCGCTTACAACATTTAACAGCCACCTTCCTGCCTCCAAATGTTGTTGTGTTTTACATCCTTCCTTCTCATATGGCGTTAACCTTCTCAAACGAACGGTCACAATCTTTCGCCCAGCTGTTTTCTTTGAAAGTTCTTCACAAGTGTACTGACACTTGTATTAAAGACAAAGTTCACTATGGGCGTAAGCAGGGAGGTTGAGCAGTCAGCCTGAATAGAATTTTTACAATTTTGGATTTCAAAACACTCGTAAACAATTGTTTGTTCGCATATTGCACAGTATAGTCTCCGGAGGTGGCAGGTTTTCCATGTGTACTGTAAATTAACAATACCACCTCGATAATTTATCACAGTAAAGCAAAGATTCACACAACACACACACACCCACACACACACACACACACACACCACACACACACACACACACACACACACACACACGCACGCAGCACGCACGCACGCACGCACGCACGCACGCACGCACGCACGGCACGCACGCAAGCACGCACGCAGTACAATCAACACTACAGTTTCCCGCAGCGAAGTGCAGCTGCATTATCCAACAACGGAGCCACACCAAGCGTCTATCGACCTCCCCCCCTGGCCAGGGAAGGTAACTGATAGAAATTCCCACATCACCTACCCCTACCGTCACACACCTCCCTCCCTCTGGGCAGGGGAAGGTAACTGGTGGATGATGAGCTTCCCCCATCCTAATCCCCCTCCCACCCTCTGACCGCCCACGACCTCCCTCCCTCTGGCAAGGAAGTTACCTGATGGACGAGGACGTCGGTGAGAGATAAAAAAATAAAAAAAGCAACAAAATATAATAACGGGTTGTAAGGTTAAAGTAAATAGTAATGGGTTTCGGTTGTATGATGGGAGAGGTTTAAAGAGCGGTTCGATGTCCCTATGGGTGGTCATATGGTCGTGGTCAGGCTAGGTGATCAGGTCGACGAGAGACAGGTAGGGTTTTCAAGTGATGGAAAGTCAGTAAGAGGCTGGAAAGGGTTTTGCTCAGGGTTAGGTAGGGTTCCACATGAGGTTCCGGTTCGAAAGGGCGAATCGAGTTCACTCAGTGGTATCTGCCGTCTCGCATCGGACCCCAGACCCTAGCCCCCAGCTCCGCCCGTCACCCAGACCCCCACCACCATCCAAACCGACCCCGGCGCCTAGCCAACCCACTAATCCCACCGTTCCATCTGCCCACCACGCCACCACCCAGCAAACTGAGACAGACCCTAGCCATCAGATACTAACGATATAAAATAATAAATAAAAAATGAAAGAATAAACTAATAAATCGTAAAAGGGTTAATAAAAAAGAAAGGGTTAAATAAAAGAAGTAAAAAATAAAAAGTAAAATAAAACATTAAATAATAACATGAATGACACAACTTGTTGGTTACGAGTGTTTATGGGGGTTTATTCTTGTGTGATGCCAGCAATTGTGTTTGGATTAAAAGCATTAAATTATATTAAAAACTAATTTTTATATATAAAAACTCTTCTAATATTTATTATTTTATTCTCTCATTAATATTTTTATATTAATGTTTTTGTATTGTATTATGTATTTGTATTTATGCATTTGTATGTTTTGATGCGTTACTTGTGTTGACGAGTGTTTAATGGTGTTTTGATGCCTTATCATGTGTTATTCATAAGTTTCTTGATGTTTCTTTTGTAGTATAATATAGTTATAACCGGTTATAACTTGGATGGTTGGTTTTTGATAATAGTTATAATAGTTATAATCCAAGTTATAATAAGTTATAATAGTTATAATAAGTTATAATAGTTATAATCCAAGTTATAACCAACCTTCTTACGACAGATATATTATATATAAAGATATATAATATCGTAATTAATTAAGTTAATTCAATTAAAAAGTTATTTATGTGTATGTGTGTGTGTGTGTGTGTGGTGTGTGTGTGTGTGTGTGTGTGTGTGCACTCTCCTCTGTCCTCTGGACTGCACTACACCACACCACCGCACCACACCACAGGTGATGCTGTGTGAGCATATAGATTAAGATTGACAGATAGATGGATATATATAGTTAGATAGATTGATGGATAGAGAGATGGACTATTTGATTTAAAAAAATGTATTAACTGAAAATATTTCAATCAAGTTTGCACAAAGTAAATTATTGAATTACATGAAAAAATATTTTACGAGTACGTTGAATTTCATGCCAAGATTGTGATGTTTGTGACAAGATGCCAATCACTGTGAAAAGATTAGAACTTGTCATGTGCAGAAGACAATGAGGAAGAGATCTTGTCAGTGTGACGAGTTTTCTTGTCAAACTATAATGACGAATGCCGATCTTGTCACAGTGACAAGATTTCGGCAATTCTGTGTTTACAGTGCTCTTACCGCTGGGTGACTGGCGGACTTAGGAGGCTGGGATAACTGAACTAACCCTTAATCTCTTCACGCCCAGATCTTTCCTTTGCTATATAAAATCGTCTGTTGTTAGCCATACAATTACGAAAAGTAACTAAATATACCAAATAAGTTAGTGGACAACAGGGCTTGAAAACGAAATAATTTCTCAAACGGTTCGTTCCGATCAGAAACAGTATTATTAACGTTTCGTTTTTCGTTCCTCTTCCAAACATAACGTTCCTGAACCGGTTAGAACGAAATGAAAACCAGTTAGAACGTTATTCTCAAACCATGTAATGAATATACTATTAGCCCAAATAAATAATAATGCCTATACATGACTACATTTTTATAGATGGTAATATAGCCATACATTTCATGGTGCATAGTATCCAGCAAAATCAACCCTTTCGATGTCGTAAGAACTATATTATTATACGACTTAAATAAGGCAACACATTTACATATACAATACAGGAAGCGTAGTGTAGGAGTATGCAATCTCAATCGTCGTAAAGATGCATGAATCACTCATTATTTATTAATATTATATATGGTAAAACTATATTAATTCGTAATATCACCAACCCACTAATTAAATAAACCTAATCAAGGAAGTCAATGACTACTCGAACCTAGGACACTCGAACCTAGTACATGTGGTACTCCAAGGACTCGAACTTAGGACACTCACACCGAAATTCGGCGCACCAAGCATTAGGCTATCAACACAGTTAAACATTTAAGCACATACTCACGATATAGTATAATCCATTTTCGAATACTGGATATTAATCTAAGCATATTCTTAAACCAAACTGCAGTATAATAGTTTAACGATTGCACGATTGGAAGGTGTAATAAAATAAGGGAACGTGATGCATATCACGAAGACATAAATTCATAATTATATAAGGTACAAAATAGTTATTCTTCACAAATTAAATGAAAAGTGGTGCATATGATACTATTTGAAACAAAACCACATCGTCAATTGCCAAGTGAACAAATACAGTAGACTTAATTAATGTATGTTTGTAATACAGATGCATTTACTTAAATCATTTGGCTACTGGAAGTGAAAATGGATTAGTGACCAAATATGGCATAGAAAGAAAAAATAACGTTATTAACCGGTTACAGGGATTTCAAAAAAGCGTTTTTGCTCAGGAACAGTAAATATGATAACGTTTTCGTTTCCGTTTTTGTTCCGAGCATAATTTCGTTCTTTTCGGTTTTCGTTTTCGTTCCCGTAAACCGTTTCCAGGCCCTGGTGGACAAGGATACTAAGCAGGTCACATCTATGAAATTGTTGCTTATATTCACTAAAATCGTCTAATGGTAGCCAAAGTACAATGGAAATTACGTTCTGGGTCTCAAGGGGTTAACAGTTAAAACCCCCTCCACATTACCGCAGCGGCTCGCCCCTTGACCCACCACACATGCCACACCACTGTTGACCCCTCTGATCGCTGCCGCACACAACCCTTCTCGCCGCGGCACACCACACCTCTCCACCCTCCGCCGGGAGTTCATTCACAGGTCTAGAAGAAGCCTCTTTGTCACTTGCGACGCACGGTGAGGAGGAAGGAAGGAGGAAGGGAATGTTGGGCGCCCCTCGGCAGGCGGTACGAGTACACCAGCTGAGCCACGCGACTTCCTCTCTTATTTCATATGTATATTAGCAACTGTGTCGTCACAGACACACACACACACACACACACACACACACACACACACACACACACACACACACACACACACACACACACACACACACACACACACACACACGTACACACACATACACAAACACACACACGCGCGCACACACACACACACACACACACACACACACACACACACACACACACACACACACACACACACACACACACACACACACACACACACACACACACACACACACGTAAACACACATACACACACACACACACCGGGTGTTAGCCGGGGTTTGTGACCTGCTTTCCGGGGTGCTGGCTTCGGCCAAAACTAAGCACTAAGGATGAATGATAAAAATGTTGATATGGAGACGGGGCCATACGAGCGTTACTCAGGCCCTGTAAAATACAACTAGATGAATACACACACACACACACTAGGAGCCTGGCATCATGGTCGCGGTTGGGGGACATTGAGGCTGAGGCGGCTGTTTTATTATTCCTGGAAAAAAAATAAGATGAAAGAAAGAAACAAAGAAGAGACAAAAGCTGCATCCCGCGCGTGTGAAAATGGTGGGTGTCGCCGCCTTGATGCTGGATTGCAGCCTTGTCTTCATGAGGCACGAGGTGGTTGGGAAGGGTAGTTAGGAATACTTGAAGGGTGTTTGATGTACTGTATTGCATGTGTGTGGCCAAAGATCCAAAGTATATTATCCTAGGTCGCGGCCCTGCGTGCGGCGTGAAGGAACACCCACCGGCTGGATTGTATTCCGTGCCCATGCACTGGAAGGGCAACGCCGGACCTCATTCCAGGAAGATACGAATCAGGAGCTCTGATTTTATCTATTAAAAGTTTATAAAGTTTTAACATGACCGTCTCGATATTCAGAGGCAAAGCACTTTCTGGAGCTGAGCTGAGCTGAGCTGGAGAGGAGAAATGACGAGTGTTAGCGTGGCGGGGCGGAGCGAGAAGGCTGCCAGGTTAAACAGTGGCCGCGGCGGAACACGGCAGCCCACCCTAGGCGTGTTTAGACTTCAAACATTGCTGCGGGAGTTTTGACGAGAGAAAATCTTGAAGGGAATATCGATGTTTAGAGGGGATGCGAAGCGGCGGAAGAGCGGCACGAAACTCACTCCTCCCGACTATAAAAGTATTCAGGGGCGGGGCGGGACAGGCGGCTCCCCTCACACCCACCTCCTAGGACCTATTTATAATAGCTGTTTTTAGTGGTAAATGTAAAACAACCTTTCTGGCGGTGTGTTTGGTTGACCAGCGGCGTGCACTGAGGCCTGCACCGGGACACAACTTCCTTCCCTTTAGTAAAGCTTCACAGTATCTCCTCGTGCCCTTTGCGAAGTTAACCCCTTGAGGCCCAGAACGTAATTTCCATTGTAATTTGGCTACCATTAGACGTTTTTTTGTGAATACAAGTAATTTTTCATAGACATGACCTGTTTAGTATCCTTGCGACTAACTGATTTGGTATATTAAGTTACTTTTCGTAATTTTATGGCTAACAACAGACTATTTTATATATCAAAGGAAAGACTTAAGCGTGAAGGGGTTAATTAATGGTGTATTGGGCGAATACTATGGAGATGCGAGCTATACCTGTTGGTCATACTGATAAATATAGGCTACTTGTTTACACCTTAGTGCGGGATACACCTTTATCTTCCTTATAATAATAATAATAATTTTATTCTCGCCCGGAGGCATACAGACAAAACAAAGCAACAAGAACAAGCCAAGGAGTTAACCTAAGTACTAGAGCAAAAACAAAAACAAGAACATAGTACAGGCACATTAGGGGACATAGTATCAAAGTACATAGAATAAACATACATGGACACCAGTGCTACCCCACATTCTGCACAAACAGCAGACCCAGCCACCGCCGTTGTATAGGTCCACATACATAGGCCGAGCTCTGCCTGACAGAGGTGATGATGGAGTTCGTAGAGAGCTCCACCCTACTCCTTAAGCTGAACACGGAGTGTCGACTCATATATACTTATATATATATATATATACTTATCTTATACTTATATATACTTATATATACTTATCTTATACTTATATATACTTATGTATCATATATACTTATATACGACTTATATATCTCACTTGTTTCACCTATACCATTGAAATAGTTGCAGTATGGACACTCCTTAGGTCTGGTGGTGTTATTTCAGTTCACCGAATCTGTTTTCTCGTCCCTTCGCCTTTCTCTTCGTTCCAGTTACCCTTAGCTTTAGGCAGCCTTTGAATTGAGAGAGAGAATTTTTTTAACTATACAGTAAGTGTTTTTTTATAGTAGTTATGAACTTTATGAACACTGCAACTACCGACCTCAAAACTTTACTGAGCGAGAGAATAGTGAGTAGGAAATCAATACGACGAAAGATAACCTTATAGACTTTAACACGGAGCATCGAATACACGTCAACAGGCTGTATAGACTCACTAGAGGATGCAAGGCGTGTTTGTGGAAAAAATATAAGGAATTAAGTTTTTTTTTCTCTACTGGTGTGTGTGTGTGTGTGTGCGTGTGCGTGTGTGTGTGTGTGTGTGTGTGTGTTTGTGTGTGTGTGTGCGTACGCGTGTGTGTGTGTGTATGTGTGTGTGTGTGTGTGTGTGTGTGTGTGTGTGTGTGTGCGCGCAATATAATACAATTTTCCTATATAAATGCAAGTGGTGTGTGTGTGTATGTTATAAGTAAGCCATGGCGAAAAGGCTTTGGCTCCACCGTGATGTCATAATTACCACGGGAGGGGAGGGGACAGAGGAGACAGTACAGGGTGTGGGGTTGGAGATGGGGGGAGTGGAAGGAAGGAAGAAGTAAAAAGAGAAAGGAGGCTGACGTTTGAAGGGAGTGGCATGGAAGCAAAACCGACAATGAATATAAAGTGAGCTCATTCATTCATTCATTCACAGTATACGATGAAAGGTGTTGGGGTGGCGGGGGGGGAGGGACAGAGGGGCGAGAAACCAGGCACCTTTACCATGGCAGGGCGGGATTGGGCGGGAAGGGGGGCGGCTGTGTTTACCCTTCCAGTGTATACTTGGCGCTATTCACGGAGGGCTTACAGAGGTTCGAGGCAGGCGGTGAGGTAAAAAATAGTACTCGGTGACGGACAGGCGGCGGGAGGACGTTCCGTAATATGATTATCGCCTGATTGTCGCCTTATCGGATTTCGTATGCACGGGCGTGAATGGATTTGAATGAGATTTGAATACCGTGTTGTGGCGTGAGTCTTTTTATGTTGTGTGTGTGTATGTGTGTGTGTGTGTGTTGAAGGTTATGGTATATTATTAGTTTGTTGATAATTTAGAAAGGTATATACTTTAAAAATTTAGTGTTTGAGTGATGTCTTTGTTGATTGTTGTTGTTGTTGTTGTTGTTGTTGTTCTTGGTGGTGGTGGTGGTAATGATGGTTTTGGCAGCAGAAGTAATTGTTGGCATATATATGATGCTTTTATTTATGGTTAGACTGTTAGTATAGTGGTGGTTATGGTGTTTATGATATTGATGTGACTGTGGTGGTGATGGTGGTGGTTGCAGTAGTATTGGTGATAGTGACTGTGATTGAGGTGGTGGCAGTAATGGTGAATAGTGGTAAAAGTGATGGGCTATAATGTTAGTGGGCCGAGGTAATGGTTGTGGTGGTGGTTGGTAGTTATAGTGGTGACAATGGTGAAGATGGCGGTAACAATGGTAGTGGTGGTGGTGGTGGTGGTAGCGGTAGTGGTGATGGTGGTGGTGGTGGTTGGTAGTTACGGTGGTGACAATGGTGAAGGTGGCGGTAACAATGGTAGTGGTAGTGGTGGTGGTGGTAGTGGTGGGATAGTCGTCAGCCGGCGTCACCTTAGCGTTGACATCTCAATTGAGGGAGGGGAGAGGAAGGACAAGGCGAGGAAGGGGAGGAGAGAGGGGAGGGTGTCGTTACCGTCCTGCCGCCCCTCATTTTAATACGCATACGCAAATATAAAAAAAAGCGAAAATAAAAAATTAAGCTTAATAATTCCGCCATTACGGTTGGTTTGGGGGTTGTCAACTAGCCAGCTGCTCCTTTGGCTGCCATAGGTAATTTGCATATGACACTACAGTTGTTACGCCCCTCCGCCCCTCCCTTGTTGGGGGGGAAAAGGGGAGGGTAGTAGGGGAAGGGAGAGAGGGAGAAAACGAGAGTGAAAACAGATGACGAAAGAGAAAGAGCATGGCGTCATAACATAACATGATAAGGATGTGAAGTAGTGAGGGAAGGTGAAGGAAATAATATGAAGAAACTATAGACGAGGGGGGTTGACAAAGTACCGTGGAGGGGAGATAGTGTAGGAGGTGAAGCTTGTGTTGAAGGTGTTGAATTTATTATTTGTTAACCCTTCCACGCCCAGATCTTTCCTTTGCTATAAAAAATCGTCTGTTGTTAGCCATAAAATTACGAAAACTAACTTAAAATACCGAATTAGTTATGGACAAGGATACTAAACAGGTTATATCTATAAAATATTGCTTATATTCACTAAATATCGTCTAATGTACCCAAATACAATGGAAATTACGTTCTGGGCCTCAAGGGGTTAATCTTAAGTTCTCCCTAAGATATTTCCTTGACACCTTAGAACCGCCAGTACGGGATTTCGAGGCTGGTGTGGCTGTCTGTCGTAAGAGAATGTATTGAATGTTAGGGAGTGTGGGCGATGGTATTAAAAGTATATTAGTTGTAGTATACTAAGGCAGGTAAATAGGGCGATGATATACATGGCTTCGTATTGTAATAGTGATACCAACTCACTATTCATGTACTGGGAATGTGGATATTTTTTTTTTGTGATAGATCATATAGGTGATTTAGAAGTTTTTCACGTTTAGTTCAATGCATTTATTTCCTGGTTTCACTTCCCCTCATATCGGAGAGGCGATAGATTTGATCATTGGATGGAGATCAACGTTTTTTTTCAGTTCTATGGGTCGATGGTGGTGGTGATGGTGGTGGTGGTAGTGGTGGTGGTGGTGGTGGTGGTGGTTTTAGTGGTGGTGATGGTGGTGGTGATGGTGGTGGTGATGGTGGTGATGGTGGTGGTGATGGTGGTGGTGGTGGTGGTGGTGGTGGTGGTGATGGGGATGGTGGTGGTGGTGGTGGTGGTTGTAGTGGTGATGGTGGTGGTGATGGTGGTGGTGGTGATGGTGGTGGTGGTGGTGGTGGTTTTAGTGGTGGTGGTGGTGGTGGTGATGGTGGCGGTGGTGGTTGTAGTGGTGGTAGTGATGGTGGTGGTGGTTGGCAGGAAGGCACGGAGTTGTCACATAACCTGGGCATCATGAAGAAGCGTCTGGTGCCCTTCGTGAGAATTCAGACTTGTTGAGGGGCTCTCGTCTTCAAGAGTGATTGACGCCTTCAGGAGAATAGCCAACCAAGCTCGCGAAAAGCTACCTATTTGTCTACTTTCCTTCCTCTCCCACCACTCCTCCCGTCCCTCTTGCTTCACTCCTAGACTAGCCGTCATCATGGCTTTTACGGTCGTCTCAGCCAAAGAAATTGTTTCGAGTCGCCGTTTAAGATGTAAGGATGAAATATGCCACCACTAGGTTTACGAGCAGCTGCAGACACTGAGGCTGACGTGGGCTGGTGAAATTCCACGCAATTAGACCAGGCATGCTTTTCAGCCGTGCATGTGATGCTAAAGGAAATATGCTGATAAAAAGTGGTTGGTGTTGGAATTGTGAGGGCGAACATCAGCATGACTATGGGATGTGTGTGTGTATGTGTGTGTGTGTGTGTGTGTGTGTGTGTGTGTGTGTGTTGTGTGTGTGGTCATGTTGTGGCCTCTCAGGGGCGTTCCTCAGGCATTGGGGCGCCGCTGTGTCTTGTGGACGCTCATCAATGTCTTGGTGGTGGTGTGCAGGGCCTTGATGGGTGTTTCTGAAGGTGGCACAGCACAGGCGTGGCGGGAGTGCGGGGGATGGCAGGCGTCTGGGAGTGGGTGGAAGCCAGGACGATAAAGTCACTTGGGAGTGAGGTGGGAGGGGTTATGGTGGAGGAGATGTGTTGGAGCAGGTGGAGTGTGAGGTGGGAGGGGTTATGGTGGAGGAGATGTGTTGGAGCAGGTGGAGTGTGAGGTGGGAGGGGTTATGGTGGAGGAGATGTGTTGGAGCAGGTGGAGTGTGAGGTGGGGAGGCCTTCAGGAGGGGACGGGGGCCTCCCGTGAAGGTTGTCTGTCTCGTTTTCACGAAATGCTGGAGGAAAGAGAAGAAAGTAACGGAAAACTCAAGAAACATTAATAAAACTAATATTACCTCCCTCCCTCCATCGCATGCACTCACACACAGACGTATTCCGTTGCGGCAAAGGGGGCGCCGCCCACCGGGGAGCGCCACTCCACTCCCGCCCTTGCCGCGCCCCGCCTCAGGGCCCAAAATACAACGCCTTCTCCAGAGTTAATAATCCTCTTGGGAACTTCCAAGAATATTTATGGATATTGCAATTTGAAATTTAAATCCACTCTACAAGATAAAAATGTTTCTGTTGAATGTTTTTTCCGTAGAAATATTTGAGACGCTTCTTGGGCGAGCCTCCAGCCAGGATATAAGGGTAATTTGAGAAGATCGCTAAAATTGGGAAATTAATCATGTAATTCAACACCAAAGTTCCCCTGTGAGGCACAAACCTGGAGGGAGTTGGGACTTTCGCACCTTTCGTGTGAGGCGTTGTTTTATGCCGTGGGGGGGGGGGGGGGGGGGCTATGCTAATGTACTCCTCAGCGAGGGCCGCGCGGGCCTACACTCCCCACACACGCGCCAACACGCCCGCAGCTATTGAAAAACAAACAAAAACCGCCATTTCAATGTGAACAGTAAATAACTGAACATTCTGATTCTGAAAATGTAAAGTAGAACGTCAACCAAGACTGATGAGGTAGACTAGACGCAAAGTGCAACCGACAGATAGATAATAACTTGTGGAGTGCAGTTTTGGAAGAAGGAAAGGGAAGGAGAAATGAGAACTAACAACAGACAGTAGGATTATCGTGAAAGACATAAAAAGAAACAATCAGGAAAAATATCATCATCCCAGAGACACGGTGGAGGGCAATAAGTCAGCCATCATCCTGGGAGGCGAGAAGGGCAGTTAGTCTTGGATAGATGGAGATAAATGAGAGGAAAGTCACCCAAGAGACACGTGCGAGACTATAGTGATGGCAGCATAAAATATAGACGTGTTTGAACCCTGCAGGATGCGAGACTATGTATACAGACAGGAACATGGAAATCAGACCATCCAAGTACAAACATCTTCTACAAGCATTTAAGTACATACAAGTACAAGGCAATGTTCTTCAACCTTCAGTCAACCTCAGTTTAACCCTCGCCTGAAGATCACACAAATGACTGAAAACCCTGCACGTGCGACCGGCCGATAGGAAGGTAGAAGTATCCTCATAGACTATATCGATCTAAAGATGCTTAGTGTGAAGCAATATCAGGAGAGCGGACACCAAGACCTTGAAATTTGATGCTGTGAAAGATATAATTTGGTAAAACACACACACACACACACAACACACACACACACACACACACAACACACACACACACACACACACACACACCACACACACACAACACACACACACACCACACACACAACACACACACACACACACACACACACACACACACACACACACACACACACACACACACACACACACACACACACACACACACACACACACACACACACACACACACACACACAACCACACACACACACCACACACGCCACGCACGCACGCACGCACGCACGCACGCACGCACGCACGCACGCGTATGAATGTATATAAGTGAATATTGTGTGATATGTGTTTGTACGACGGTGTTTGAATGACTGTTCGTGCGTGCGTGCGTGCGTGCGTGCGTGTGTGTGTGTGTGTGTGTGTGTGTGTGTGTGTGTGTGTGTGTGTGTGTGTGTGTGTGTGTGTGTGTGTGTGTGTGTGTGTGTGTGTGCGTACGTGCGTGTGCGTGAGTGCGTACATTTGTGTATTACTTATTCCATGATTGTCCGTCCCACGTTGCCTAGGCCTATGCATTCTCTTATATAAATTATTTCGTCTGCCAGGGAGCCTCGGCTCGGCAGACCGTGCCATTTCCTAATGTAGTATTGTTGTAGATCCCCTTATGTAATTGAATTATACTGGCAATAAATATTGAACTTGAACTTGAACTTGAACACACACACACACACACACATACACACTCGTAATCATTCGTAGTCTAATCACATGAATCTTTATTTTTTTTATCTCTGGCGCCCCATGATTCAGTCAGCCCCCGGGAGGAGTCTAGCGAGCCCCCCGATGCGTGCAGGGTGAGGCGGCTGCAGTGTGGAGGGTGTGCAGGGCAGGGCAGGATGAGTGGACGCAGAGGCCAAGGAGCGAGGGCCGCCACCTGAACGTGACTTGGTCGTGACTTGAGTTGTGGACGGATCAGCGAGCGGACGGTAAAGCGGCGGGGTTGTGTGTGCCTCCCGCGTCCTGCTTGCGAGGGTCGTTAGGATGGATTGCCTGACGAGTCCATGAGTGTGGCGTGAGTGTTGCCAAGGGTGGGGCGGGGCGGGGCGACTCACACGTACTCTTCCTTGTCGACGAAAAATCACGTCGATAGGGCTGGGGATCAACAACGTCGGATGAAATGAGTCAGGAAAGCTGGGCGCCCGTGCACGATGGCTCTCAGGGCCTGAACGCACGGCGCGCTGGCTGGCTGGCCGCTGCGAGGGACTCTGGCGGGAGGGCTGTTGGCGCCGCGAGGGATTTAGGGCGCCCTTGTATCTCGCCGCCACCTCCTCCTCCTCCTCCCTCCTCTCCTCCTCCTCCTCCTCCTCCTCCTCCTCCTCCTCCTCCTCCTCTCGCCGCCACCTCCTCCTCCTTCTCCTCCGCTACTATCGCCGTGCCTTGGCCTTGTGGTGGGTTTAACTTGCGGGTCTGTCAGATGTCCGCTGATATAATTGTCATGTTTACGTAACACTATTATTTTTTACTTTTTTCACTGCATTTTCGCAAAACCAGGAATAAGTAATAAATATTTAGAATTGAACATGATGGGGTGTGGGAGTAAACCAGACTAGACGCTCGACACCTGCTGCTGGAGGAACTGGCCGCGTCTCACTACGTAACCATTTTTTTTGGTGCACAAAATTTTCATGTTTCAAAAGTAGGCTTGATACGAGAATGTAGTCTGTTGTGTGAAGTCAAAGTTTTTACATAAGTTACAATATACATTTCCATAGGTGCGTATGACCTCCCAGCTGCTTGTATCATGCTGCTAGTATGCTTGTTGGCTGTCAGTGGA
>JACEEZ010001316.1:32500-40000 GCA_016584305.1 Chionoecetes opilio
AAAAGGGAAAAGGTCTTGGATGGGAAAAATTTTTTAAATGGCGGGGAAAAAGGGGGGGGGAAATCTTTAAAAAGGATTAAATTTAACAAAAAAAAGAGGGGGGTTTAAAAGGGAAAACCCGGAAGGGAGAGGTGGGAAGGGGCCGAGGGGGGGGGGGGGGGGGGGGGGGGGGGGGGGGGGGGGGGGGGGGGGGGGGGAGAGGCAAAAAAGAAGGAGGAAATGGGAAGGGCAGGAAAGGGAAATTTCTTTTCCTTCTTCCCCTTCTTTTCTCTTTCCCCTTTTTTTTTTCAATCTCTTCTCCTCTCTTCTTTTTTTTTTTTTTCCCCCCCTTTCCCCCTTTTTTTTTTGGAAATTAAAAGGGGGGGGGGGGGGGGGGGGGGAAGAGAGGGGAGAGGAAGAGAGATTGTTGTTTTTTGCAAGGGGGTCTTTTTTTAATTTTTCGAAGATGCAAGCTCGAGGAATGATGGTGGCAAGGAATGGTATAGGTAGTTAGAGGCATGAAAGGCGTGGATGAACTGTGTGTGGAGTGTGTGTAGATGGAGGAAGTGGAGGAATGAGTTGTGGAGGAGGAGGAGTGGAGTGGAGATGAGTGTGGTATGTGTAGATGGAGGAAGTGGAGGAATGAGTTGTGGAGGAGGAGGAGGGGAGTGGAGATGAGTGTGGTATGAGTAAATGTGGAAGTGAAATGCGTATAGAGTGTTTGTATGAGAGAGAGAGAGAGAGAGAGAGAGAGAGAGAGAGAGAGAAGAGAGACGAGGGAGAGAAGAGAGAGGAGAGAGAGAGAGGAGAGAGTCTTGGTATGATCCCCTCTGCCCCCCTCCCCCCCAAACTCGCGGCTATACACGGGGGGAGTGCATCTTTAAAAAGGATTCAATTTCCGAAAGTAAAAAGATGCGGGTTACATCTCTTCCAAGTTTTTTCTTTCTTATTTTTTTTCTCAGTTGTTATTGGTATTTGAGCGTGTGGATATTTGCTGCCTTCGATGTGTGTGTGTGTGTGTGTGTGTGTGTGTGTGTGTGTGTGTGTGTGTGTGTGTGTGTGTGTGTGTGTGTGTGTGTGTGTGTGTGTGTGTGTTTCATGTTTTATGTTGTCATCACTATTAATTATTGCTCTCCATCCATTGTGAGTTATGGTGATGCAGTAGGTTACTCTCTTTCTCTCCTCTCTCTCTCTTCTCTTCCTCTCTCTCTCTCTCTTCTCTCTCTCTCTCTCTCTCTCTCCTCTCTCTCTCTCTTTCTCTCTCTCTCTCTCTCTCTCTCTCTCTCTCTCTCTCTCTCTCTCTCTCGGTTCAACACTTATAAATATTTTTTCCTATCGTTCCTTCCTTTTTTTCATATCTTATTCTTTATTTCTTTCTTTACTCCTTTTTAATCACTGAAATTTGTCCTCCAATGTTTTTCATCTCCTATAATGACGTATTACAATGAGGCAACAGTACACTAGATGAATCAACTAATTATCATAACTCTGTATTGCATTATATTGTATCTGTGTGTGTATGCATTACCACTTAACTTAACCGAATTCCCGAAACCAGAAAATATATATGAAATCTTGACCTTTAGAATAAAAAATGGTACTCAGTTTGCCACTTCGAAATTAATGCACTTCGAAAAAAATGCACTTCGAAAAAAATGCACTTCGAAAAAATATACTTCGAAAAAAATGCACTTCGAAATAAATGCACTTCGAAAAAAATGCACTTCGAAAAAAATGCACTTCGAAAAAAATGCACTTCGAAAAAAATGCACTTCGAAAAAAATGCACTTCGAAAAAAATGCACTTCGAAATTAATGCACTTCGAAAAAAATGCACTTCGAAAATAATGCACTTCGAAAAAAAATGCACTTCGAAAAAAAAAATGCACTTCGAAAAAAATGCACTTCGAAAAAAATGCACTTCGAAAAAAATGCAAATTTCGAAAAAAAATGCACTTCGAAAAAATGCACTTCGAAAAAATGCACTTCGAAATTAATGCACTTCCGAAAAAAAATGCACTTCGAAAAAATACACTTCGAAAAAAATGCTCTTCGAAATTAATGCACTTCGAAAAAAATGCACTTCGAAAAAAATGCACTTCGAAGAAAATGCACTTCGAAAAAAATACACTTCGAAAAAATGCACTTCGAAAAAATACACTTCGAAAAAATGCACTTCGAAAAAATGCACTTTCGAAAAAATGCACTTCTCATTAATTAGTAGTGCCACCATGACAGGTACAGAACAGGTGAAGGACAGGTGGTGCCTTCCTTTCACCACGTGCAGTTATGGTCGTATTGGCACTTTTCACAGGACAAGATTCATCCTAACGAGGCAGGCGGCAACGAGGTAGTTACGGCGAATTTATTACCTTGTATAACCAATTAGGCTCCGGGCGAACTCAGGTAAATCTAGCGGCGTCAGATTTGCCGTGGCAGTAAAGCACCAAATGTACCTTTGCCCTAATTAACATGTCTTACCTGTCCTTGGCTTAGTTATGTCTGAATGAGTCTCGTTACCGCTGAGAGAGAGAGAGAGAGAGAGAGAGAGAGAGAGAGAGAGAGAGAGAGAGAGAGAGGAGAGAGAGAGAGAGAGAGAGAGAGAGAGAGAGAGAGAGAGAGAGATACCCCCCCCCAAGATAGCTCCAACAGTTTTTTTTTTGTAATGCCATAATTCTACAGGCGGGCTGCTATAGGCAAGAGCTCGCGTCAGTCACAGTGTTGACAAAAATATTAACAAACAAAGAGAGAGAGAGAGAGAGAGAGAGAGAGAGAGAGAGAGAGAGAGAGAGAGAGAGAGAGAGAGAGAGAGAGAGAGAGAGAGAGAGAGAGAGAGAGAGAGAGAGAGAGAGAGAGAGAGAGAGAGTCTATTAGGGTTGATAAACAAACTATTTCTATTGACTCAGTTTAGTTTACACTTATAGGAGTTGGACATTAGAATGCGCACGCGAAAATACCGAAAATGTTTGCTATTGAATAATTGTTATGAAAGAATAATGATGTTTTTTAATCTAATTCTAGAAGTAAATATGACTGCATAACCCTTCATATTTATTGTATTGTGTTTCCCTTAACCTGGACCTTACTATATTGTTCTTGTGATGGCACTAAAACATTCCTCAAGAAAACGACCCAGTGCTTTTGTAAATAATAAGAAGTGGAGGACAGGAGGACCCACGTATACCCTTTGTCACTTTGTCGGTTCTTGATATATTAAATCTTGGTTTTTTTTCCATGTAAAGGTATTCGATGTATGGTTTTAGAAGGAACGTTTTTTAGTTCTATGGTATGGTTTTTTTTTATACAGTTTTAGATTCATGTTATTTGCTGTTTTTGCTGTCTCATTTTTATTAAGATGTTTTTATGTACTAGAATGACGCCTTGTGCGCAATAAATGAAATCAAATCAAATAAAAAAATCACGTAGACCCGCCACCATTTTTATTCTTTCCCTACATAGAGAGAATAGTGTTTTCTTTTTGTCACGACCGGCCCGTCAGGGTGGCAAGGTTGGTAGAGACGTGAGTTCGCAATGTGCAGCGTCCCTGTGCATTCGGTCAGCGGTTCGAGTCCGCCTAGTTCGTGCTGACGTGGCGGCGCTTTGTATAGTCAATAACCTTGTAGTTGGTACTTGCAAAGTGTCTAGATAGGATGAAAATCTTATCTTATCTTGTCACGCCCGCTAAGAATAACTTTTCACACGTCAAATCATTGAGAATACTGGATCGTAAAGTGAGTGTTTATGAGGGTAGAGGGGATAGGGGGGAAATATTCGAGCCACGTATCCATTCGTAAGTCATCTGCAGCGTATCCATTCGTAAGTCATCTGCAGCGTATCCATTCGTAAGTCATCTGCAGCGTATCCATTCGTAAGTCATCTGCAGCGTATCCATTCGTAAGTCATCTGCAACGTATCCATTCGTAAGTCATCTGCCGCGTGTCCATTCGTAAGTCATCTGCAACGTATCCATTCGTAAGTCATCTGCAACGTATCCATTCGTAAGTCATCTGCAACGTATCCATTCGTAAGTCATCTGCAACGTATCTATTCGTAAGTCATCTGCAACGTATCCATTCGTAAGTCATCTGCAGCGTATCCATTCGTAAGTCATCTGCAACGTATCCATTCGTAAGTCACCTGCAACGTATCCATTCGTAAGTCACCTGCAACGTATCCATTCGTAAGTCATCTGCAACTTACCCATTCGTAAGTCATCTGCAACGTATCCATTCGTAAGTTATCTGCAACGTATTGATTCGTAAGTCATCTGCAACGTATCCATTCGTAAGTCATCTGCAACGTATCCATTCGTAAGTCATCTAACACTGCTCAGTATTTATTTACGTCACAGAGAAGGTTGATTGGTTGGTGATTCACGATAAGGTGTGTTGTTATGTAATGGCAAAGGTATTTACCGGCCAAGTGTATATATAGGGTTAACCCATAATAGATTTTGTCCAACAGTTATGGGGAAAGGGAGCAAGCGGGGATCGAACGCGCGACCACAGAATGGCCTGATACGCTTTCTAAACCACTTGATCACGCAGGCGGTGTGTTTGTGTGTGTGTGTGTGTGTTTGTGTGTGTGTGTGTGTGTGTGTGTGTGTGTGTGTGTGTGTGTGTGTGTGTGTGTGTGTGTGTGTGTGTGTGTGTGTGTGTGTGTGTGTGTGTGTGTGTGTGTGTGTGTGTGTGATCTATTATGATTAGTCTTCGTGTCTTCCCTATTGTCTCATATTATTTCCATCTAACTAAATAAAAAACTGTCAAGGGATATGGAGCTGTATTTATGAGGCATCGTCTGAATCTACTCCCTACCTCTCTCCCTCATCCTGATCGAGACTCCCTGCTTACCCATCGCCCCTCCCTTGTATACCTACATCCCCTTGCCCCAGCCTCACGCCCCTTCCTCTCTGCTTCCCCCAGAGGATAAGAGTAGAGGGAACGGTGAAGGAGATGACGCGTGTGAGGGAGAGTGTTGCTGTAGTCGTAGTCGAAAGCGGGAGAGTCGCCCACGGATTCGGATGAGGCCAGTCTTGTTTATAGCATATTGGCGCTCTGCTGAAACTACAATGGAGAGAGAGAGAGAGAGAGAGAGAGAGAGAGAGAGAGAGAGAGAGAGAGAGAGAGAGAGAGAGAGAGAGAGAGAGAGAGAGAGAGAGAGAGAGAGAGAGAGAGAGAGAGAGAGAGAGAGAATATATATTCGTAAATTATGATTCATAGTGATAGCAAATTTTCCTTTTATCTTGTGTGTGTGTGAGACTGTGTGTGTGTGTGTGTATGTGTGTGTATGTGTGTGTGTGTGTATGTGTGTGTGTGTGTGTGTGTGTGTGTGTGTGTGTGTGTGTGTGTGTGTGTGTGTGTGTGTGTGTGTGTGTGTGGTATGTGTGTGTGTGTGTTTTCTATCCCCTCTTCTAATATTCTTTACTTTTTTATCGTGCTCCTTTCTCTCTTTCTCTTTATCAATTGCTATCCTCCCTCCCGTTCCAGCCTGACAGTCTCCATCACTTCCCCTTATCCATATCACCCCTTCATTCCCTTCCCTTCCCTTCCCTTCCCTTCTCTTCTCTTCCCTTCCCTTCCCTTCCCTTTCCTTTCCTTTCCCTTCCCTTCCCTTCCCTTCCCTTCCCTTCCCTTCCCTTCCCTTCCCTCATACCAAATCCCCTTCACCTCTGTCACTTCTTTCATCACATCATTTACCCCTCACTACCCAATCTCCTGCCTTTCCCATTCACCCTTTACCCCCTTCTTCTCTGTTCCCCTCCTTCGTTGTTACTCCATCACCCCCCCCCCCCCTCTTCCGTCATACCCCTCCCCCACCCATGTACGCCCCCCCCCCCCCCTCCCCGTCACTAACCATTTCGAAGTTGGGATCAAGTTTCGAGTGGGTTGTCAAATTGGTCCCGAAAAGTTTCTAGATAACATTAAGGTGAGATTGTCCTGACCCATCTGGCCATCTCCTCCTCCTCCTCCTTCTTCCTCTCTATATATTCCTCCTTCCTCTCCACCACATTTCCGCTTCTCCCTTCCTTCCCCTTCTTTACCCATCTCACATTTTCTCTTGTTCCATTTCCACTTTTTTGTTTTTTTAAGTGTCATTGATTTTGTGTTCGCTTCATTTTGCTTAATTAATTTTTGTTTCATCTTTTTTTTCAAGTCTGTTTTCTTTCATTATTTATCGCAGGTTTAATTTTCCCTTTTTTTTATTTCTCTTTTTGTTGCTATGCTTTTCACACACTTTTCACCCTTCCTTCACCCTTCTTTCACCCTTCTTTCACCCTTCCTTCACCCTTCCTTCACCCTTCCTTCACCCTTCCTTCACCCTTCCTTCACCCTTCCTTCACCCTTCTTTCACCCTTCCTTCACCCTTCCTTCACCCTTCTTTCACCCTTCCTTCACCCTTCCTTCACCCTTCCTTCACCTTTCATGTCATTACCAAAGTTCTTGATGTCATTCCACCAGACTTTCATTCCCTTTAATGTTGACTTTACTTTGGCTTTTCCTCGTCCCCTTTCTTTATCAGATTCTTCTCTTTTACTCTCTTCTTCACTCTCAGGTCACATACGCCTTTCGTATGTGAACCCCCCCCCCCCCCCCCCCCGGCAACCTTACCACCATTACCCTCCATCGGTCACCTTATAATAAACACACACACACACACACACACACACACACACACACACACACACACACACACACACAGGTAGACACACACAAACACAGGTAGACCACACACACACACACACACACACACACCACACACACACACACACACACACACACACACACACACACACACACACACACCACACACACAGGTAGACACCCACCCACACACACACACATACACACAGGTAGACACACACACACAGGTGGACACACACACACACACACACACACACTGGTAGACACACACACACACACACACACACACTGGTAGACACACACACACACACACACAGGTAGACACACACACACACACACACAGGTAGACACACACACACACACACACACACACACACACACACACACACACACACACACACACACACACACACACACACACTGGTAGACACACACACACACACACACACACACAGGTAGACACACACACACACACACACACACACACACACACACACACACACACACACACAACACACACACACACTGGTAGACACACACAACACACACACACACAGGTAGACACACACACACACACACAGGTAGACACACACACATACAACCACACACACACGAACACACACACACACACACACACACACACACACACACACATGGTAGACACACACACACACACACACAGAGACACCACACACACACACACACACACACACACACACACAGTAGACACACACACACACACACACACACACACACACACACACACACACACACACACACACACACACACACACACACACACAGGTAGACACACACACACACACACACACACACACACAACACACACCACACACCACAACACACACACACACACACACACA
>JACEEZ010001316.1:50000-52500 GCA_016584305.1 Chionoecetes opilio
AGAAGTTATCCCTTATTCAGGATCATTTTATTGGTGTAGTTTATTTACTAAGGTGTATCACAATACTTGTCAAGACTTCTTTGTGGGGCCAGGCACGGGCTTCCCTCCCGGCCATGGGGGTAGTGTTGTGGGCATGCCAGGTGGTGGGCGGCCGCTGCGTGTGTGTGTGTGTGTGTGTGTGTGTGTGTGAACTGTATATAGTAGTCTCGGTCCATGATAATGTGTGCGTGTACATGTGTTAAGTAATCAGATATTTGGTGTGTGTGTGTGTGTGTGTGTGTGTGTGTGTGTGTGTGTGTGTGTGTGTGTGTGTGTGTGTGTGTGTTATTACCATACGAATTATTCAAACCATGATTGCTACTACAACTATTACCACTACTTATGCTGCTACTACTACCACTAAAGGTCCACTATTACTACCTCTTCTAATGTTCTTGCTGCAAATTTATGTGATGAATTTGGCGATAAGGAATTTGGGTGTTGCCAGTGATGGTGCTAGGAGTGTTTACGATGTAGGAGGAATTAAGTGTGTGTGTGTGGGGGGGGGGGGGTTAAGAGCTGGGGTGGTGGTGGTGAATAGTGATAATAATAATAATAATAAATATAGTAATAATAATAATTGGAGTAGTGGTGGTGGTTATAGTGGTAGTGGTGATGGTGATAATGGTGTGGTAACTTTTATGGTGGTTATGGGTATGGGTGAAATGCATTGATAAGAGATACGATGGGGGTAAAATATCCTTCTGTACCCCTTGCCACTTCGTATACCCTGATTAATTTCCCTGACATTTCAACATGAGATGGATATGAGCCCTTAACATTTAGACATGTCAGAAGTCATGGCATTCTGGTGACCCTTGCCGTGACCTTATCCGCCTCAAACGACCTTAATTGACCCCTTAATGAACAATCTAAGAAGATAAGAAACCTAAGGAAGGAAAATAATAGCCTACAGACGCTATAGGCTCAAACGTAAAAAAAACAAAAAGTCATCTGAAAGGCATAGAGAAACAAGTGAGAGGTGATAAGAATGAACTAGTGGTGTTGATAGTGATGTTGGGGTGAAATGATGATGATGTAAGTGGCGATATTAGTGGTGTGGCAGGTAATGTATACGGTGGTGACAAGTGGTGAGGGAGAGCGATAAGTAAGAGATGCTATAGATGTGATGACGGTAGTGATAGTGAAGGGAAGAGGCGGGTTGTGACAGTGTCGAGATGATAGCGATAGTGACAGCAGGTTTGGCGGGTGATAAAAAAAAGGTGGATAGATAGAGTGATAGGGGAGATGTTGAGACTGCTGATGGTGATAGTGCGGTTGATAGTGGCATAGTGCAGGGGTGATAATGGTGATGAGACTGGTAATGGTGATAGTGCGGTTGATAGTGGCATAGTGCAGGGGTGATAATGGTGATGAGACTGGTAATGGTGATAGTGGAGCGGATAGTACAGAGTTGAAGGGTTAATTGGTATCAGAGGGAGGGGGGAGGGGGAGTATATTGTGGGTAGGGGGGGGTGGGGGGACGGTTGTAGCAGATGTGATGAAGACGGTAATATAATGCAGAGTAGTGATGGAGGAATGATAATACATGAAATGAGGAGTAATAATGGTGATGGTGACGGTGATAATGATGATGGCTGGGAGTGATAGTGTTGCGGGGTGCCCTCTGAGGTGTAAGTGGCTCGCCCTGCCTAAGGGGAACATAATATATCCGCGGGGGTAAGTTGCATCATTGCCTAAACTCCTTACCCTTCATTACATATTTTTTTCCGCATTGGTTCATTCTGGCATGATGAGAGAGTATACACAACGTAGCTACAGCGCCTCCTAGTGGTGGGCCTGGTAAGTAGCTGTCTTAGTGTCTTAAATGTAGACTTAGTGTATGTGTCTACTTGGTGTAGTGTCTTAGGCTACATGAAGGCATATTCTTGCGCCCTATAGAGGATTTGAAGCACGAGTGATGATGCAAAGGCAGTGAGGCGCCTTTATAGATATTGTGCATGTGTTTTAGGCTTTCGTACATACGCGGACCTTTTACTGTAACGTGACGGAGATGTGGAGTCCTCTGTATAGTGGGACTGGAGAGAGAGAGAGTGTGTGTGTGTGTGTGTGTGTGTGTGTGTGTGTGTGTGTGTGTGTGTGTGTGTGTGTGTGTGTGTGTGTGTGTGTGTGTGTGTGTGTGTGTGTGTGTAATTGGGAGGGTGCTGGGTACATATACGTGTGTTGACGCCGTACGTGTCCGTGCCTCCGCTGAACACGGTAAAGGCAAGATCTGTATAGAGTATATAATTTATATATATAGACACTTGGGTCAAGGCACTGTGCTCGCCCCTCACCGGTACACGAAGTCATCTCCATCAGCCTGGCTCGCCCGGAGAAATTAATCTCAGACGGGAATGAAGTTTTAAAGCGTTTTTGCAGTGGTACAATTATCCAGTTTTTGTTCTTTCGTGTGTCTGTTCGGTGGAGTAATTGTAGTGAGTAACATCGCGGCGCAGGT
>JACEEZ010001316.1:55000-80000 GCA_016584305.1 Chionoecetes opilio
AGAGAGGAGAGAGGAGAGAGGAGAGGAATGATGAGAGAGAGGGTGATGGTGAGGAGGAGGGAAGAAAGATTGACTAATTATAATGAAGTGAAGAATAATATGAATACAGTCTGAGTAAATGCTTATAATATATATATAGAGTAGGTGTTTAGAAGGGGGGAGTGGAGGATGATGTAGGGGTTGTTGTGTTGTGGGGTGGTGGGGTGTGGTGTGGTGGTGGTGGTGGTAAAGACATCAGAAGTTCGACTAATTATATTATTGATGAAGAAACTGATTATGAAGTTCTGTGGCTTCATAAAATAATAATAATGATATAAAACTCAGAATAAGGTGTTGTAATAGTGGGAGTGTAGTGATGACTGTGTTGGGTATTGTGTGGTGAAAACAGGGTGATGGTGATGATGGTGGTGAGTAGTGATGATGTACATGATGATTAGGCTTAGTAGTGAGGATTGAAATGGTGGTGATGGTGATGGTGAATTGGTGATGATGGTGGTGAGTAGTGATGATGTGTATGTAGACGGTGATTATGATAAGTGGTGAGGGTTGAAGTGGTGGTGATGGTGAGGGTGATGAGTGGGAGTTGGGTGGTGATTGTGGTGGTTGTGGTGATGGTGGTGGTGATGAGTAGAGAGAGACTGAGTTGGGTGGTTGTGGTGGTGGTGGTGATGGTGGGGGTGATGAGTAGAGAGGGACTGAGTTGGGTGGTAGTGGTGGTGGTGGTGATGGTGGGGGTGATGAGTAGAGAGGGACTGAGTTGGGTGGTAGTGGTGGTGGTGGTGATGGTGGGGGTGATGAGTAGAGAGGGACGGAGTTGGGTGGTGGTGGTGGTAGTGGTGGTGGTGGTGACGTAAGGTGGAGGGGGGGGGAGGTCAGAGTCAACTTATGTAAATATATTCAGCAATAATAACCTGCTAAGTACATAAGATTCTCGTTTACCTTTGTCATCGTCACCTGTTGTCTCTGATTTGCTCATTTCCATAACAATTTTTTTCCATAACTATATTTTTTCCTCCCTTCAGTCTCGTTAGTTTGTCCTTCAGCTTGATAACATTTTCGTGATTTTTTTTTTCTTTGTGTTGTTTGATATTGTACTGCCACTGCAATATTGTTTTCCTTATTAATTTAATTCTGAAGTTTCTCATGAATATTTTTACTGTATTTAATGAATTGCCTTGTAAAGTATTTTTCTTTAGTTTTCATTCTTTTGGTTCATAATTTGTCCTAATCCTCCTCCTCTTTCTATTTCATATTTTCTTTTACTTTTACTTCCTCCATCTTAATGCCATCTTAATTACCTCCTTTCCTTCATGTTTCCCTAATATTTTCCTTTCTCCATACGTGACCATACGTCTCTCTCTCTCTCTCTCTCTCTCTCTCTCTCTCTCTCTCTCTACGTCTGTGTAAGGGGGCGAAATGCGTTGAGAGAGAGAGAGAGTGTGTCTGTGTGTGTGTGTGTGTGTGTGGTGTTGGTAGCTTCGTGTGAGACAGCATATCAAATCACTGGTTGGAGGGATGACGACCAGGAATAACACTTGAAAAAAACATGAATAAAAATGCACAATAAAGCTTCTTACCGACGTATCACTCCCGCGAATCACTGCATAGTCCAAGGCGAAAAGACACAGCGAGCGAACCTTTACGGGTCGACGAGAGAGGGGATGGTGGGTGATAGCTAGTGGAGGAGGTGATAGTGGGGGGTTCTTGGTGGTGAGGAGGGGTTCGGTTGGAGCGCTCCCGGCCACCCACACCCCTCCACGTGCCGGCCCGGTAATTTTACTAATCTTCGGACTTGGTCAGATCCTCCGGGGGGTGTTAGTGGTGGTGGTGAAGGATTCCTGCGGCGTCATCTTAGTCTTTGTAATGCGTCTTGCTGCCTGTTGCTTCGCCGGCGGGATATGTTTAGGTAGGGGGTGGATGGAGTGGGAGTAGGAGGAGGGCTTACAGATTTTGCAGGTGTTAAAGGAAGGTGAGTCGAGAGCTTAGCTTAGAGGGAGGGGCGGGGGGTGCTTTTGTCGTACTTGTGTCCTGTGGGTCTTGGGGGAGGAGGGGGGAGGCATGTAGAGGGATTATTTTTTTAGTCATGTCAATCAGCATATGTTTGTTTCTCGTCCATTGTATGTGTTCGTAAAGGAGTTCTATGGACGAATGGAATGAGGGATGGAGATGAGAAGGCTACTGTGAGAGAGAGAGAGAGAGAGAGAGAGAGAGAGAGAGAGAGAGAGAGAGAGAGAGAGAGAGAGAGAGAGAGAGAGAGAGAGAGAGAGAGAGAGAGAGAGAGAGAGAGAGAGAGTTAAAAAAAACCCACTACCCCCACAAACAAAATATCCATCTTGAATAATAATAATAAAGATGCATATAAATAAAATGTGCCTCGTAGACGAACCACCCTGACCATCGAGCCGCGTATGAAGTTAACAAGAGACTGAAGGTGCAGGTAGATCAACGCCGAAGAACCATAATCTGATGCGCGTTTATCAGGTAATCATGTGGTTCGAGAGGTGGGTGGTTATTGGGGAGGTAAGGGGATAGTCTGGAGGGTTAATGGGGAGGTAGAGGGGGTAGTCTGGAGGGTTAATGGGGAGGTAAGGGGGTAGTCTGGAGGGTTAATGGGGAGGTAGAGGGGTAGTCTGGAGGGTTAATGGGGAGGTAGAGGGGGTAGTCTGGAGGGTTAATGGGGAGGTAAGGGGGTAGTCTGGAGGGTTAATGGGGAGGTAAAAGGGGGGGAGTCTTGTGCATTATAACACCCTGACACTTATTCCACGCAATCGACTATAGGGCTAACCACGAAACTACACCTCCCCCTTGTTATGAGTCAATTGGGCTGTTACCTACATATACTAAGGGCACAGGTAACATTCAGGTGCTTGGCCAGTGGAGGTGATGTTATGACTTTGTTGTTGTAAGGATTAAGTTATTGCGGGTTGAATTGTAATAGCAGGTTTTTTTTCTGTATTGTAGTAGTAGTAGTAATAGTAGTAGTAGTAGTAGTAGTAGTAGTAGTAGTTGTAGTAGTAGTAGTAGTAGTAGAAGTAGTAGTAGTAGTAGTAGTAGTAGTAGTAGTTGTAGTAGTAGTAGTAGTAGTAGTAGTAGTAGTAGAAGTAGTAGTAAAAGTAGTAGTAGTAGAAGTAGTAGTATAGAAGTATAGTAGTAGTAGAAGTAGAAGTAGTTGTAGTAGTAGTAGTAGTAGTAGTAGTAGTAGTAGTAGTAGTAGTAGAAGTAGAAGTAGTTGTAGGGGATAGGGAGGGACGGGGTAGTGACGCGAGGCAGGGGATGAGGTGCGGCAGAATGTTTACGTTTGTCATACAAGTATTTGTTGGCCACACGGAGCGAGCTGGTGGTCTGTGTTGTCGGTGAGCACCCACAGTCATCTTGTCCTTACCTGCCTCTGTGTGTGTGTGTGTGTGTGTGTGTGTGTGTTCTCATCTCCACCCCCACCTCCTCCACCTCCTTCTCCTTCCCCTCCTCCTCTTCTTCCATCTTCACTGCTTCCCCTTCCTCACGCGGCCGCCCTGCCAGCGTGTGTGGGTTGGTGGACTCCTTGCCATGCTTCACTTCGCTCCTCTATCTGGGTGCCGCGGTGATTAGCGGCGAGGTGCAGGAGGGCCCGGTGTGCTTGTATCAGTGACCCGCCCTGGTGTCCTCCTTTACGGCTCAACCTGTTACATAGGCGGTGAGCTGAATGACCACGCGCCCTAATGGTTTGTCTTGTTATACACCCGAGTGTTATATATTAGGGCGGTGTGTTCCCTAGGTGGCCTGCTGAGGTATCTTTGGGGGGGAGGGGATGGACATTAGCCGTGTGCTTTTAAGGTGTGTCATTTTATACGCATCTTGAGTTTAAATTTGTGGCTGCTCTCTAATAAGGCGCTGTCTTGTTATACTTCTCTTGGGGTTTAAATTACGAGTTAATTTTATCATTTGCCACGCGAGTCGAATGTCGAAGCCTTGGAGGGATGAGAAAATGGCTGCCGATTAGTGAGGTAAGAGAGGCATGCAGGCCACCCTCGTCGACGCGGTATTTGCATGACTGGCTTCCCTGGCAAACACAATTACACGTCAACAATCTGTTATGCTGTTGTGGTTTTCCTGCCGCAGTTCATTAAAGACGATATACGACAGGAGTGCATTGTTCACTATTTGTCTTTGGTTTTGATTTCCCGAGATGGATGTTAAGGATTCGTCTTGGGCGTCTGAGGGCCATGGGGCAGGACCATTAGGACCATTAGAGGGCCGGGGCGCCTAAAGAGACCACGTCGCCGCTACAGGAGCCAGATTAACCTTGCAGTTATAAAAGATGCGTGGTCTAGTGGCCCTCGTCCTCCTCCTCCTCCTCCTCCTCGTCCTCCGTCCTCGTCCTCGTCCTCGTCCTCGTCCACGTCCTCGTCCTCGTCCACGTCCTCGTCCTCGTCCTCGTCCACGTCCTCGTCCTCGTCCTCGTCCTCGTCCTCGTCCTCGTCCACGTCCACGTCCTCGTCCTCGTCCACGTCCTCGTCCTCCTCCTCGTCCTCGTCCACGTCCTCGTCCTCGTCCACGTCCTCGTCCTCGTCCACGTCCTCGTCCTCGTCCTCCTCCTCCATCTCCTCGTCCCGTCCTCCTCTCCTCTCCTCGTCCTCGTCCTCCTCCTCCTCTCCTCCTCCTCCTCCTCCTCCTCTTCCGTCCCTCCTCCTTGTCCCTCGTTCCTCTTCCTCTCTTGCTCTTCCTCTCCTCCTCTGCTGTTCCTCTTACTTCCTCTCCTCTCCTCCTCCTCCTCCTCCTTCTCCTCCTCCTCCTCCTCCTCCTCCTCCTCCTCCTCCTCTCCTCCTCCTCCTTCTCCTCCTCTCTCTCCTCCTCCTCTTCGTCTCGACCTCGTCTGTCCTCGTCCTCTTCCTCCTCCTCCTCCTCCTCTCCCTCCTCCTCCTCCTCCTCCTCCTCCTCCGTCCTCCTCCTCTCTCCTCCTCCTCGTCCTCCCCTCACTCTCCTTGTCATCCTCTCTCTCCTCCTCTCTTTCTTCCTCTTCCTCCTCTTGTTTCCTCCTCCTCCTCCTCCTCCTCCTCCTCCTCCTCCTCCTCGTCCTCCTCCTCTTCGTCTTCCTCCTCTTCTGTCGCTCCTCCTCCTCCTCCTCCTCCTCCTCCTCCTCCTCCTCCTCCCTCCTCCTCCTCCTCCTCCTCCCTCCTCCTCCTCCTCCTCCCTCCTCCTCCTCCTCCTTCACCAACTTTTTCTCATTTTATGGGTTCAGGATCCTAGTTTTCCGCAGATTTCGACGGTGTCATGCCGTCGCCGCACGCAAGTCTCCTGTTGGGGTTGGCCTCGCTTAGTGGTTCGCCTTCTGTCCGTCCTCATGCCGTTGTTGCTGTTTGTTGTTCATGTTCTTTTGTTGTTGTTGCTGTTCATGAAATTGGTGTTGGAGTTGTTGCTTGTTACTCATGTTGTTTTTAGTTGGTGCTGTTGCTGTTCATTATATTGTTGTTGTAGTTGTTGTTGTTTGTTACTCATGTTGTTTTTTTGGTTGTGCTTTTGCTGTTCATTATAGTGGTGTTGTTGTTGTTCATGTTGTTTTTTTGTTGCTGCTGTTGCTGTTCATTATAATGTTGTAGTTGTTTGTTGTTGCCTCGTTACAGGATCGAGGGCAGCGTCTCCGTGGTAAAAACAGGCGAGGTGAAGCGCGTACCCGGTGCTTCATCATACTGGGCACGATGGCGGCGACTCGCTCATTTATCGTATCACATATTATTATGTTTTTGACATTGTCTCTGCCTCAGGGGAGAACCATAAAAGGACCTCCAATCGTCTCTGTCCCCACAACGCCTTTTCCTCCTCCTCCTCCTCCTCCTCCTCCTCCTCCTCCTCCTCCTCCACGTCCTTTTCTCCCTTGTTTTGGTAATGTTCACATCTCGTAAATGTCTGATCTTGTTTCCCGACTGCTCGTTATAGTCTCGTACTTTTAAGATATTATATATACTCGTGTGTATATGTATTATTGTGTGCGTGCGTGCGTACACACACACACACACACACACACACACACACACACACACACACACACACACACACACACACACACACACACACACACACACACACACACACACACACACACACACACACACACACACACACACAGTACTGTATATAGGTCGCGCATCTTTCACCGTCATCTTCGTCCTGCAGTCTCTCATCCGGTAGTGGCGGGAGTAAAAATAAAGAAGAAAAATCATGGCGTTTCTCTGCACTGAGTTTGGTGTCTGATGTGTCCAGATAAAGACCTTCAGGTTTTGTGTGGACCTTGGCGTCTGTGTCCGAAAATGTTCGATAACTTCTCTTCTTCCTTTATGTTCTTATATGTAACGTATCTCTCTCTCTCTCTCTCTCTCTCTCTCTCCTCTCTCTCCTCTCTCTCTCTCTCTCTCTCTCTCTCTCTCTCTCTCCCTCTCTCTCTCTCTCTCTCTCTCTCTCTCTCTCTCTCCTCTCTCTCTTCTCTCCTCTCTCTCCTCTCTCTCTTCTCTCTCTCTCTCTCTCTCTCTCTCTCTCTCTCTCTCTCTCTCTCTCTCTCTCTCTCTCTCTCTCTCTCTCTCTCTCTCTCTCTCTCTCTCTCTCTCTCTCATAGAGTCCCGCGGGGGCTGCCGGAACGACTTGACGGTCCCATGTTTCATCCCCGATTGCAATCCCGCAGATAAAATATTGCCAGTGGTAATAAGGGTGTGGGGCGTCCCGCGGGGCCGGCTTCTGTTCCTTCCTTGTGACGGTGACGCTGGCGACATGCGCAATGCCTGATGCTGCTGCTGCTGTTGTCATCTAACCCAACTCTGCTAGCATCGTGTGTATTCACCCACGGTCTTGTCCACGCGAGCTGGACTCGCGATCGCTAGTTTTACCCTCCTGGAAAGAACTTGAAGCTCGTAGTGACCGATCTTTGGATAATGCCTCGCACCTCGCACACTACACACCCCCCTTCCCCTTGCTCAAGGGGGACAGTAACCGCCCACATTATGTTAGTGAAAAATTCCCGGGAGCGAGCGAGGCCGAGGATCGAACGCCCTACCATAGAGTGACAATGGCCATGCATGCGCTCTTATCCACTTGATCACGCGGATGGCGGTGTGTGTGTGCACGAGAGAGAGAGAGAGAGAGAGAGAGAGAGAGAGAGAGAGAGAGAGAGAGAGAGAGAGAGAGAGAGAGAGAGAGAGAGAGAGAGAGAGAGAGGAAAAACATAAGAGACAAACCAGACAGACCCCAGGATCTAGACCAAGTATGTATAGTCTATCCTTAACCTGGAGTAAATTTTATCAAAGTAAACCCAATCAAAAGGGATTAATCAAGGGCAAATGCAATTTTACAATCTGCAGGATGTTGAGTCTTATCGGAAACCTTATTGGAGGTGATGGTCAAACTTGTATTTAAAGCCTCTATCGATACACTTTGACGACATTATTGGTAAAGGAGAATTTAGTGCAATTTATAGTTGTATTTGCCGACATCTTAGTTTAACACAATTACTCCTCATTCGTGAATCATCAATTAAAAACAGTTTGAATTTATGTCTGTAGTAAAACCTTTATAAGTATTTTAAGACGCCATAAAATTTCCTCAGAAACGACATTTTTCGAGAGAAAACTGGTTTTGTTGTGCTACAGTTTTTGCAAAATTTATGATTAAAAAAAGATATAATCCTCCTAGATCACGAAGGACAGCTTCTAATTTTGCTTTGTCTATATGACGAGGATCACAGACTTGTTGTTGCTACACTTAAGCTTCATGTCAAGTCCAGAAGAATCTCAAGAGGTAACCATACTGTGTTTCATCTTGAGAAACTGAAGGACTTGACATGTGCTCATGAGTATGCGGTGGCAGTCTCAAATCGGTTTGATGTGCTCGGTGCTCTCGGGGATCCTGTAGAACTGTGGGATACCTTCAAACGTGAAACTCTACAGGCTGCCAAGGAGTGTATTGGGGAGCGCCCGAGGTCAAGGCGTGGTTTTGTCTCGACGGAGACGCTGGAGAAAATCGAGGAGAGTCGCGCTGCCAGGCTGGCTGGGAACCGGGACCAGCACAGGGCTCTGTCACGCCGGACTAGAACCCTCCTGAGGAGAGACAAGGAGAGGTATGTCAGGAGTCTCGCTGAGGATGTCGAGGGTCATTTGAACGCTAATGACCTCCGACCCGCCTACCGAGCCCTGAAGAAGCTCCGTTCCAAGTCTCCTTCTCGGGCGAGTGCTATTCGAACAGCAGATGGGCGCCTCGTGTCGGACATGGATGGGCGATGGCTCGTTGGGCTGAGTACTTTGGGCAGTTGTTCACGGTGGACCCTCCAACTGAGCAGCTTCACACCACTGGGTTACAGGCATTGGATGCCGATCCTCCCATTAACGAAACCGCACCCTCTCTTGACGAAGTCAGAGAGGCTGTAGCAAAGTTGAAGGGTGGAAAGGCAGCTGGTGTTTGTAATATCAGTGCGGAGCTCCTCAAAGCTGGGGGTGAGGCCATGATCCGCGGGTTGCATGCTGTCCTGACTGCCGTGTGGCAATCAGGTACCATTCCTCCTGACTGGAAAAGGGGGCTGGTCGTCCCTATCTGGAAAGGGAAAGGGGACCGTCAGGACTGCAACAATTACCGCGGTATTACACTGCTCAGCGTACCAGGCAAGGTGCTTGCCCATCTATTGCTGACACGAATTCGCAGTCATCTGGTGAAGCATCAGAGACCTCAGCAGTCTGGGTTCACGCCTGGTAAGTCAACAACGGATCGTATCCTAGCGCTTCGTGTCCTGGTGGAACGCCGACGTGAGTTTCGACAGGGGATGCTTGCAGCCTATGTTGATCTCAAGAAGGCGTTTGACTCAGTGCATCGTGAGTCACTCTGGGATCTTCTGCGACTTCGAGGGATTCCTGCAAGGACTATTGGTTTGATAACTGGTCTGTATTCTGGGACTGAGAGTGCTGTGAAGTGTGGGGCAGGTGTATCCAGCTTCTTTCCTGTGAATACAGTAGTGAGGCAAGAGTGCGTCCTTGCCCCATCATTTTTCAACGCTTGTATGGACTGGGTATTGGACAAGGTTGTAGATCAAAGTGCTTGTGGAGCATCCGTCGGCAACACCAAGATCACTGATCTTATTTTTGCCGATGATGCAGTAATCTTTGCTGAGTCGCTGGAGGTCCTGGTGATGGCTCTCGAGGCGCTGCACGAGGAGGCAAAGCCTTTGGGACTTGAGGTCTCCTGGCTCAAGACCAAGGTCCAGGTTTTTGGAGACTTACTAGATGAAGCAGTACAGTCTGTTCATGCGTGTGGCGAGGACATTGAGATCTTGGAAAGTTTTACATACCTTGGTAGCGCAGTCCATAATGACGGCGGGTCACGTCAAGAAGTCTTACGGCGGATTGGCATAGCCCACGGTGTTATGGACTCGCTCAGCGGGAGTATTTGGCGTTGTCGGTACCTGTGCAGGAGGACAAAGATCCGGATCTTCAAGTCGCTTGTGATCCCTGTCTTACTCTATGGTTGTGAGACATGGACACTAAATAGTGACTTGAAGAGACGAATCAATGCCTTTGGTAATAAGTGTCTTCGCAGAATCATGGGGTATCGCTGGGATGATTACGTGTCAAATCAGCGATTGCACCGTGAGACTGAATCGAGGCCTATTACCTGCATAGTCCGTCAGCGCCAACTTCGGCTATATGGGCATGTGGCACGCTACCCTGAAACCGATCCTTCCCATCGGGTTGTATCTGTAAGAGACAATCCGGCGTGGAGGAGGCCAAGGGGGCGCCCACAAGGCTCATGGCTGGGGCAAGTTGATGTTTCTTGTCGAGAGCTGCTTGGTATGGGAAAGGAGCCTGCATGGGAACTCGCGCGTGGTGACCCCCGGGAGTGGCGTCGTAGGGTGGGCGAGGCGACGCGCCTCCCGGCGTATGCCCCCAATGATTGATTGATTATATGACGAGGCGACCAGAATTGCACCACATACTTCAGGTGAGACTGACTAGGCTGATGTACAGAGGTGTAATTATAGCTTTATTGTTGAAGGAAAAATTGGCGTTCGTAAAGCCTAGCCTCGTGTTAGCCTCATCGCGCCGTCCTTGTATCGCTGGCAGACTATTTAACCCCTTGAGACCCAGAACGTAATTTCCATTGTAATTTAGCTACCATTAGACGATTTTTGTGTGAATATAAGCAATGTTTTATAGATATGACCTCCTTGTCCACTAGCTAATTTGGTATATTCAGTTACTTTTTGTAATTTTATGGCTAACAATATTTTTTTTTTTATAGCAAAGGAAAGATCTGGGTGTGAAGGTGTTAAGATTCGTCGCTGTTGTAACACGAAGATTTTTGACATTTTGTACGGGAATGATTTACGATAATTTCATAATATATATATATATTTTTGTTTCTTCTTTCCACTTGAAGAATATGACATTTTTTTTTTACATTGAAAGACATTCCCCACCTTGCAGACTTTGCTGAGATTTTTTGCAATTCTTCGTGGAGGCATAATCTCATCATATTCCAATCCCATATAAGAATTAATCCCAATCCCAATGTGTTAATCGTTTTGTGATGTATATTGAAGAAAAATTGCCGATATGTTTGCTCTCAGCTACAATATTTTCCATGTGTTGCCGTTTTGTTTTCCTTATTAGTCTTTTAACTTCTCGTTTAGATTCATTATATAATATGATGTTTTTAGATGAATTCTTCGCTTTCCTACGCTTATGTAACATGTCTCTCAATTTTAACGAGAGAGAGAGAGAGAGAGAGAGAGAGAGAGAGAGAGAGAGAGAGAGAGAGAGAGAGAGAGAGAGAGAGAGAGAGAGAGAGAGAGAGAGAGAGAGAGAGAGAGAGAGAGAGAGAGATGCTTATTAGTATTATGCAAGTATACTCAGCACCCTAAATATTTTCTCTCTCTCTCTCTCTCTCTCTCTCTCTCTCCTCTCTCTCTCTCTCTCTCTCTCTCTCTCTCTCTCTCTCTCCTCTCTCTCTCTCTCTCTCTCTCTCGTTATCACCTTGGTCACACTTCACTGAGGATAAGCTAAGCAGAGCAGTTTTAGAATCCACACCGACCAAAGATTAAAATTAATATATATTGGAAGCTTTAAATCAATTATATTCATAGCGGCAAACTTGATCGCCATAAAGACGGAAAAAAACCAAGTAAAAGAGGTAATATGGTGAGTTCTGTTAGGCAAAAAAAAAACAAAAATAACAACATTAACCATTACTTACATCATTAACAGCCATTAAAAAGTTTACAGAGTGGATAAAATTGTTGAAATGTGACCTTACATCTCATCGTGTGACACTTAATAGTTGCAGAGACAATTTAAGATTCACCCAAATATTTCTGAACCAGCGAATCCTTTGGGTACTCGAAATAAATCAACCAAACGATGCGATAAACTCGTTCAAAGGCGAAAATTTCTCTTTCGTAATCGTCTCTAACCAGCAGGGAATCAACGCCGTGTTAGGGCTGTTTAATTTAGAAGACTTGATGATATTCTCTCTCTCTCTCTCTCTCTCTCTCTCTCTCTCTCTCTCTCTCTCTCTCTCTCTCTCTCTCTCTCTCTCTCTCTCTCTCTCTCTCTCTCTCTCTCTCTCCTCTCTCTCTCTCTCTTCTCTCTCTCGTTTTGGTAATGGGAAAAAAAGTTTTCTCTCTCTCCTCTCCTCTCTCCTCTCTCTCTCTCTCTTCTCTCTCTCTCTCTCTCTATCGTCTCTCTCTCTCTCTCTCTCTCTCTCTCTCTCTCTCTCTCTCTCTCTCTCTCTCTCTCTCTCTCTCTCTCTCTCTCTCTCTCTCTCTCTCTCTCTCTCTCTCTCCTTTTCATCACGCACTTATTATTTTATTCATATTAACATTCATAACAGAAGATTAATTTTAACACGTAGACACTATAGGGGTAGAAAGTAGTCACACAGGCAGTCTCGTTTGGGCCAGTAGGGCTGTTGATATCTTTTATCTGTTCTTCCTTTGTATTCTATTGTACGTACACTACTGCCTAATCTGTATTCGTTTACTTTATCATAATTTCGTCATCCTCCTACCTACTTTACCCATCTTCCCTAACTACTATTCCTCCATATGTTTCTTTCTTTCCTCATCACGCAGCGCCCTATCATCATTAAGCATCATTTAACAGCATTTAATCACTCCCTAAGCATCATTTCTCCCCCCTATCCACTGAACTTTACTTTCATACTTTTCCTCCCTCCTCATCTTTCCCTTTCCCTCGTAGCTCTTCCTCTCTCCAGCTCTCTCTCCCTCGCCCGTCTCTCTCTTCTTCTTTCTTTTCCTCTCTCCTCTCCTTTCTTATTCTCTCCTCTTTCCTCTCTCCAGCTCTTTCTCCCTCGCCCGTCTCTCTCTTCTTCTTTCTTTTCCTCTCCTCTCTCCTTTCTTATTCTCTCTCCTCTCTCCTTTCTTCTTCTCTCTCCTCTCTACTCTCTCCAGCTCTCTCTCCCTCGCCCGTCCCCCTCGGCCACCTCCTCCCCGGTAATGAGCTGCGGGACAGGAGTCAGAGGTGTGTCGCGACGCCTCGTGGCCGCGCTATGCACTCACCCAAGATGTATGTTAAGGCGGCCTTGATTTAGGGTCGCCACGCACGCTCGAGGAGTCGCACGGTGACTGCTGGGTTAGCTACGCTCTTTACACACGCGATCCTGGCCTTCTTACACACACACACACACACACACACACACACACACACACACACACACACACACACACCCACACCCACACCCACACCCAACACCACCCACCCACCCACACCACCCACCCCACACCCACACCCACACACACACACACACACACGGGTGAATGAGTCCCTGTACTTGTTCCTCCTCCTCCACCAACCTTTCTTCTCGGAATCATAATTTCTAGGTAACTAAATCCAAGCCAACAATATGTGGAGATGGGGAGGAAAAAAAAACACCTGTAAATTGACGGTGTTCACCGGCAAAACCTTTGAAAATTAGTTTGATTAAGTCATCCGAAGACATTGATTAACTTGTGCGCTCGCATCTTCAATACTGCCTTCAATTTTAACGTCCTCACTATATATATATATATATATATATATATATATATATATATATATTATATATATATATATATATATATATATATATATATATATAGTGAGGACGTTAAAATGAAGGCAGTATTGAAGATGCGATTGAATATATATATATATATATATATTATAATATATATATATATATATATATATATATATATATATATATATATATTATATTATATATATATTATATATATAAATTATATACACGTAAAATAGAGAGTGCAACGTAGAATATCGAAACAGATTTTTAGATTCCGAAATAAATCATCCGATGAACGATTCCTATAACTTAACCTGTTCAGTTAATCCAAATAAAGCATGGCAGGATTAGACAACATTAACCGATCAAATGTTACCAGGAAACATAAATTGTTGCTTGTAGGTAAGGAAAAAAAAAATCAAATCAATTGAAGCTGAACACCTTTACTTAGGTATTATAATGTCGTGAATGTTTGGGATCGTCTATCAGCGGATGTTGTAGACAGAAATAACACTGAAAGGGTTGAATATGGAACAAAAAAGTACTTGATAACCAATAAATCCTCATTCCCATTCCCTCACCTGCTTAAAATTATGAGTACTGTAGTTTTGTTTTACTTGCTACTACTACTACTACTACTACTACTACTACTACTACTACTACTACTACTACTACTACTACTACTACTACTACTAGTACTACTATATACTACTACTACTACTACTACTACTACTACTACTATTACTACTACTACTACTACTACTACTACTACTGCTACTACTACTACTTTATACTACTACTGCTACCATTGAATGTGCCGTATAAACATAATTATAATAGTTAGTCTTAATTATCGTAGGGAAATTAAATATACTAGTCAATGCTCGACCACTTGTTATTAATATTAATGTATATACAGGGTGTCCCAAAAGTCACTATACACTTTTAATAAATTCATAAAAAATACACAAGAAACTGAGTTTATTCATATTTTTAGCATCAACAAAGGAGTCATTGCAGTTTTATATGGGTAGGGTATATATATATACTAGCCGCAAAGCCGCCCTCCGGGCGGACTTTTTGGCTAGCTCCTGCGGAGGGCTATTGGTGGGCCTTCGGCCCACCAAACACAGACTCTCCAGATAGCCCCTTCTAACTTTCCTGAAATCGTGGATGTAGAAATGTACGTATGTTTTTTTTTTTTTTTATACATTTGAGCCTATAGCGCCTGTAGGCAGTGGTGACCCAGGGCTCGGATGGTAAGCTCTGGAGGTTCACTTGAGGGTTCTGATGGTTGGTCCTCGCCCGTTGGTGGCGCAGGCAGGTTTCTTATAGTGACGCCTGTGAGGCTCATGCCGCCCCCCTGTGTCCTCCGATGCACTCGCAGTCGAAGGTAGAGTTGATAGGCAGGGCATGTGGGTGTTCTTAGGCCACTCGACGGTGCAGAAAGGTTTTGAGTTTCTTCGGGGATCGAACTCGGGTCACCGAGAACGCCAGTCGGAGACTAACCGCTCCGCTACCGCCTCCCCCATGTATTAACGCCTTACCCATCACCCCCCACCCATTCACTCACCCATTACCCATCACCCCCCACCCATTCACTCACCCATTACCCATCACCCCCACCCATTCACTCACCCATTACCCATCACCCCCCACCCATTCACGCACCCATTACCCATCACCACACACCCATTCACTCACCCATTACCCATCACCCCCCACCTATTCCCTCACCCATCAACCCCCCACCCATTCACTCACCCATCACCCCACACCCATTACCCATCACCCCACCCATTCACTCACCCATTACCCATCACCCTTCATCAAGGTTTCTTCAATTCTCGCAACTCACATTTTTTTTCACAATTCTCGCTAATAGGCTGCTAAAAAAAAAAAAAAAAAAAAAAAAGTGATCGGATCATTCATAAGTGGGCTTATAATGTGCCCTTAGTCGAGCTGGTTTCAAAACTGTCCCATATGATGGGATTGTGCCACGGGGGGCGGCACCTATCGCGGACATACACACAGACACACTTTCGCTTATATTATTACTAGCCGCAAAGCCGCCCTCCGGGCGGACTTTTTGGCTAGCTCCTGCAAAGGGCTATTGGTGGGCCTTCGGCCCACCACCTGTGTTTGGTGGGCCTTCGGCCCACCAAACACAGACTCTCCAGATAGCCCCTTCTAGCTTTCCTGAAATCATGGATGTAGAAATGTATATATTAACGCCAACCCATTCACATCACCCCCAACCCATTCACTCACCCATTACCCATCACCCCCCACCCATTCACTCACCCATTACCCATCACCCTCCACCCATTCACTCACCCATTACCCATCACCACACACCCATTCACTCACCCATTACCCATCACCCCCATCTATTCCCTCACCCATCACCCCCCACCCATTCACTCACCCATCACCCCACACCCATTACCCATCACCCCACCCATTCACTCACCCATTACCCATCACCCTACATCAAGGTTTCCTCAATTCTCGCAACCCACTTTTTTCACAATTCTCGCTAATAGGCTGCTAAAAAAAAGAAAAAAAAAAGTGATCGGATCATCTCATAAGTGGGCTTAAAACCTTCCCCTGGTCGACCCGATTCCAAAACTGTGCCATATGAGGGGATTGCGTCACTGGGGGCGGCACCTATCGCGGACAGACAGACACACACACACACACACACACACACACACACACACACACACACACACACACACACACACACACACACACACACACACACACACACACACACACTTTTGCTTATATTATTATATATATATATTTTTTTTTTTTTACTCACCTATATGTTTTCAATAGAATTTTGTTGTCAGCCTTTGCCTTTTCCCGCCTACCTCTATGCTTGTAGGTATTTTGATTCATTTTTTTTTTACGAATATCCTTGTTCGAATGACAAGGTCTGTGTCTGCCTGCTTTTTGCTCCGTATAATTTTTCCTTCTTCTCCTGATAGTGTTGGTGGTGGTGGTCCTCCTCCTTTTCCTCCTCTTCCTCCTCCTCTCTCTCTTATCATCTAGTTAGTGTAGTGTAGTTAAAGCAAACAGCCTTGTAAGGACCTATCGGTCTGTTGCTGTTTGTGTTTCCTTTGTAATCCTTTGTAATCCTCCTCCTCCTCCTCTCCTCCCCCTCCTCCTCCTCCTCCTCCTCCTCCTCCTCCTCCTCCTCCTCCTCCTCCCCTCCTCCTCCTCCTTTCCTCCTCCTCCTCTTTGACTGCCGTCACTCTCCTTCACTCTGTCATTTACTTCATCCCTCCGTCCTTTCATTTATTTGGACCAAATCAAGGTTTTTATCTGCCTGTTGGTGTCTGTTATTCCTATGTATCCCTCCTCCTCCTCCTCCTCTCCTCCTCCTCCTCCTCCTCCTCCTCCTCCTCCTCCTCTCCTCCTCCTCCTCCTTCTCTTTATTAAATTATCCAGGTAGTGTGTGTGTGTGTGTGTGTGTGTGTGTGTGTGTGTGTGTGTTATCGTTATTTACAGGTTTTCCACATAGTACTGGGTCATCGTCCTTATCCTCTATCCCCCCCTAGCAACACACACAACACACACACACCAACACACACACACACACACACACACACACACACACACACACACACACACCCCACACACACACACACACACACACACACACACACACACTTATTTTTCCTTTTCTCACCCTCTATCTCTTTTTAATTTTGTCTTCACCTCTAGCACCCTTTACTCTAACATTATATCCTACCTCTCATACTCTCCCTTCCTCCCTTCCGTCTCTCCTCCCTCGCATTAACATTCCTGCACTTCTTAAGGTGGTCCTGTGATACGTCATGGAGCGGTTTTTGTCTCTGGTAATAAAGGTTTAATTTACCTGATTTGCAAGTTTTGTGGTTACTTTCTATGTCGTCCGCTAGGGGGTAAACGATTGTGGGGGGCGTAAGCAGTTTGTAGAGGTAGAGAGAGGAGAGAGAGAGAGAGAGAGAGGAGAGAGAGAGAGAGAGAGAAGAGAGAGAGAGAGAGAGAGAGAGAGAGAGAGAGAGAGAGAGAGAGAGAGAGAGAAGAAGCAAGAATTAATTGGTTATCACCTCTTATGAATTATGCTCAGTTTTCATATACAGCTTGTGCAACCCTTGAATTAATAGCGTGCGAAGTAGTGTGGGGGAGGAGGAGGAGGAGGAGGAGGAGGAGGAGGAGGAGGAGGAGGAGGAGGAGGAGGAGGAGGAGGAGGAGAGGAGGAGGAGGAGGAGGAGGAGGAGGAGGAGGGAGAGGAGGGAGAGAGAGAGAGAGAGAAAGAGAGAGAGAGAGAGAGAGCAACAGATGGCTGAGGATAGTGGGGGAGTGGGAAGTGGAGAAGGAGGAGGAAGAAAGAGGAGCCTGCAGAGATTAATATAACGAGAGTAAACCTAGAGGGAGAGAGGGTATAGAGAGGGATAGAGAGGGAGACAGTATATAACGAAAGGTATGATATGTCGTTATGAGTGTGTGAGCTCATGATATAGTAGTTGGCAAAAACAACTTCCACATAAGGAGCAGAAGGTAAGAAGAGGAGGAATGATAGTGATGATAAAAATAATGATAATGATAATAAGGATAGCAATAAAAGTAAGATACTAATGAAGGAAACACCTGAACAACAAGAAACATGAGGAGAAGAAAGCCGAGAGGAGATAACGATAGGAGATTATAGATGAAGAACAAGAAAATTATGATTGTTATGATAATAGTATGGGTGATGATAGTGATCGTGATGTGACGGGTGAGGGGGAGAAAGATCTGGTCTGAGATTCACATTCTAAAAAGTACATTGAAACTGTGTAAGTAATTATTTTTGAGTGCTGACACGAGTAACAATTTTTTTTTTAGTGTTTTCGTTTTCCATTCTATAGAAAACATAAATTTAACCACAACGCTAAAATATCCTAAATGCTTGAAGGAGAGAAGGGACGTTTGAACTTACAATGAATACGTTCACACCATGGCGTCAGGTAGTAAAAATGGGTCTTGGCGCCATCATGTATTGGTGTGGTACTCCTGGCGATAGATAAGTGTTGTTGTGTGGGTCCTTGGCGATAGATACATGCTTGGTAGCTGGTAACAGGTCTATTTTGGGTTAGCCTTGGTGTCAGGTATGTGCTTGTAAAGAGGTTTGGACTGAGGATGGGTACACGTGGTAGTTAGTAGGTTGTTAGCGACAGGTTGGTTGGTAGTTCGCAGCAGGTGTGTGTTTGTGAATAAGTAGCCTGTGTGTAAGTAGGTGTGGTTAGGTAAGTTACGTGTTCGCTACATTCATTATACAGTGCGCAGCGTGTTATTAATGAAGTAGTTTGCGACGAGTACATGAATGGTCAAATGGCGACATTGTATACCGTGCATGGTGTCGCGTTCAAGAAGCAGCTCGTGGGAACATGTGCACCACTGTGAAAAGACAGGTGGTGGACAGGTAGGCGAGACGGGCGTGATGACTATCTAGTAAGACAGTAGCCGTGGACAGATGCACTGGACGGACAGTAGACAGAAGGTTTACTGTCCGTCCAACAGTAGACAGAAGGTTTACTGTCCGTCCAACAGTAGACAGAAGGTTTACTGTCCGTCCAACAGTAGACAGAAGGTTTACTGTCCGTCCAACAGTAGACAGAAGGAAGAGGTCGTTCGTATGCCACTCTCTGAAGGTTCTAGAATCTGGTTTCCTTAGTGCCTGGCCGGGTGGGGACAGCCTGCCATATGCCTCTGATGACCCCCGCTCCCCCCCCAACCCCCAACACCCTTCAACATAACCCAAGGTCAACTACTCCCTCTTGCACTTTCCTGGACAGTCCGGACATCCGTCTCCCCAGTCCTTGTTCCCTCCGGACGTGCCCCCCCGCTTCCCCACCCCCTCCCTCGCCCTTCCCACAAAACCTGTCCGGATCTGATTTGAATCTAAGGAGAGGAAGAATGTTGCTCCGCTGATGTTTTTGGTGTGGGTTTTGAGGTAATTAGGGGGTTTGCAAGGAGACTGGTGTGACTGGTGTGGCTGTAGGCTGACTGGCTGGTAGGAAGTTAGTGTCAGGTGGGGGTATTGTTACCATGGGACTGTCAGTGTGGAGTTACTGGTGTGGCTCTGGTATCGCTAGTGTGGCTTTATGATGGCTGGTGTGGCTCTGGGATCGCTTGTGTGTCTTTATGATGGCTGGTGTGGCTCTGGTATCGCTAGTGTGGCTTTATGATGGCTGGTGTGGCTCTGGTATCGCTAGTGTGGCTTTATGATGGCTGGTGTGGCTCTGGGATCGCTTGTGTGTCTTTATGATGGCTGGTGTGGCTCTGGGATCGCTGGTGTGGCTTTATGATGGCTGGTGTGGCTCTGGTATCTTTGGTGTGGCTCTGGTATCGCTGGTGTGGCTTTATGATGGCTGGTGTGACTTTATGATGGCTGGTGTGGCTCTGGGATGATTGGTGTGGCTGTATGATGGCTGGTGTGGCTCTGGGATGACTGGTGTGGCTGTATGATGGCTGGTGTGGCTCTGGGATGACTGGTGTGACTTTATGATGGCTGGTGTGACTTTATGATGGCTGGTGTGGCTTTATGATGGCTGGTGTGGCTTTATGATGGCTGGTGGGGCTCTGGGATCGCTGATGTAGTTCTTGGGTCAATGGTCTACTTCTGGGATCGCTGTTATGGGTAATCTAATCTTTGAATTAGATAAGCATTTAGTACTGTGATCTTGAGTCTCCATTTGTAGGTGATGGTGGTGACTTGTGGTGAAAGATGTGCGGAGAGGTGAGTGGTGGGGCGACCGTGTTTGCTATGTGTCTCTGCCCATGGTAAAGAGATGGAGGCGATGATCCAACCCTTGCAGTTAGCACTCAGTTGTACCCTGGATTGAGTATAGAAGGTGTTGTGGGGTGGCTGGATGGAGTGTGGACAGTGTGGATGGAGGGGGGGCTGGATTGAGTGTGGAATGTGTTGTGGGCTAGATTGAGGGGGACAGTGTATAGAGGGGGGCTGGATTGAGTGTGGACAGTGTGGAGGGGGGGGGCTGGATTGAGTGTGGACAGTGGGGAGGGGGGGGCTGGATTGAGTGTGGACAGTGTGGAGGGGGGCTGGATTGAGTGTGGACAGTGTGGAGGGGGGGCTGGATTGAGTGTGGACAGTGTGGAGGGGGGGCTGGATTGAGTGTGGACACAGTGTGGAGGGGGGCCTGGATTGAGTGTGGACAGTGTGGAGGGGGGCTGGATTGAGTGGGACAGTGTGGGGGGGGGCTGGATGAGTGTGGCAGTGTGGAGGGGGGGCTGGATTGATGTGGACAGTGTGGAGGGGGGGCTGGATTGAGTGTGGACAGTGTAGAGGGGGGGGGCTGATTGAGTGTGGACAGTGTGGAGGGGGGCTTTGATGTGGATGTGTTGTGCGGATTGAGTGTGGACAGTGTAGAGGGGGGGCTGGATTGAGTGTGGACAGTGTAGAGGTGGGGCTGGATTGAGTGTGGACAGTGTGGAGGGGGGGGGGCTGGATTGAGTGTGGACAGTGTGGAGGGGGAGGGGCTGATTGAGTGTGGACAGTGTGGAGGGGGGGGCTGGATTGAGTGTGGACAGTGTGGAGGGGGGGCTGAATTGAGTGTGGACAGTGTGGAGGGGGGCTGGATGGTGTGGGCAGTGTAGAGGGGGCTGAATTGAGTGACAGTGTGGAGGGGGGGCTGGATTGAGTGGACATGTGTTGTGGGCTGGATTGAGTGGGACAGTGTAGAAGGGGGGGGTGGATTGAGTGTGGACAGTGTAGATGGGGGCTGAATTGATGTGGACAGTGTGGAGGGGGGGCTGGATTGAGTGGAATGTGTGTGGGGTGGATTGAGTGTGGACAGTGTAGAGGGGGGCTGGATTGAGTGTGGACAGTGTAGAGGGGGGGGCTGAATTGAGTGTGACAGTGTGGAGGGGGGGCTGGGATTAGAGGGGGTGGAATGTGTGTTTGTGGGCTGGATTGAGTGGGGACAGTGTAGAGGGGGGGCTGAATTGAGTATGGGCAGTGTGGAGGAGGGGCTGGATTGAGTGTGGACAGTGGTAGGGGGGGCCGGATTGAGTGTGGACAGTGTGAGGGGGGGCTGGATTGAGTGTGGACAGTGTGGAGGGGGGGCTGATTGAGTGTGGGGGGGCTGGATTGAGTGTGGACAGTAGAGGGGGGGCTGGATTGAGTGTGACAGTGTGGGGGGCTGGATTGAGTGGACAGTGTGGAGGGGGGGCTGGATTGAGTGTGGACAGTGTGGAGGGGGGGCTGGATTGAGTGTGGACATGTGGAGGGGGGCTGGATTGATGGAAGTGTGGAGGGGGAGGCTGATTGAGTGTGGACAGTGTGAGAGGGGGGGCTGAATTTTAGTTGTGGACAGTGTGGATGGGGGGGCTGGATTGAGTGTGGACAGTGGAGGGGGGGCTATATTGATGTGGACAGTGTGCAGCGGGGCTAATTGAGTGTGGAAAGTGTGGTGGGGGCATATTGAGTGGACAGTGTGGTGGGGGGCTGGATGGTGGACAGTGTAGAGGGGGGGAGGCTGGATTGAGTGTGGACAGTGTAGAGGGGGGGGGGGCTGAATTGAGTGGACAGTGTGGAGGGGGGGCTGGATTGAGTGTGGAGGGGGCTGGATTGAGTGTGGAATGTGTTGTGGGCTGGATTGAGTGTGGACAAGTGTAGGAGGGGGGGGGCTGAATTGAGTGTGGACAGTGTGGAGGGGGGCTGGATGAGTGTGAACAGTGTAGAGGGGGGCTGAATTGAGTGTGGACAGTGTGGAGGGGGGGCTGATTGAGTGTGAACAGTGTGAGGGGGGGCTGAATTGAGTGTGGAGGGGCTGGATTGTGTGGATGGTTGTGGGCTGGATTGATGTGGACAGTGGGGTGGAGGGGGGGGGCTGATTGAGTGTGGGGCAGTGTGGAGGGGTGGCTGGATTGAGTGTGGACAGTGTGGAGGGGGGCTGGATTGATGTGGACAGTGTGGGAGGGGGGCTGGATTGAGTGTGGACAGTGTGGAGGGGGGCTAATTGAGTGTGGACAGTGTGGGGGGGGGCTGGATTGAGTGTGGACAGTATGGAGGGGGGGGGGGTGGATTGAGTGTGACGTGTGGAGGGGGGGCTGGATTGAGTGTGGACAGTGTGGAGGGGGGGCTGAATTGAGTGTGGACAGTGTGGAATGGGGGCGGGGTTGAGTGGGCAGTGTGGAGGGGGGGCTGGATTGAGTGTGGACAGTGTGGGGTGGGGCTGGATTGAGTGTGGACAGTGTGGACGGGGGCTGGATTGAGTGTGGACAGTGTGGGGGGGGCTGGATTGAGTGTGGACAGTGTGGAGGGGGGGACTGGATTGAGTGTGGACAGTGTGGAGGGGGGGCTGGATTGAGTGGGACAGTGTGAGGGGGGGCTGGATTGAGTGTGGACAGTGGGGGGGGGGTGGAGGGGGGGGGCTTGGATTGAGTGTGGACAGTGGGAGGGGGGGCTGGATTGATGTGGACAGTGTGAGGGGGGGCTGGATTGAGTGTGGACAGTGTGGAGGGGGCTGGATTGAGTGGGACAGTGTGGAGGGGGGCTGGATTGAGTGTGGACAGTGTGGAGGGGTTGAATTAAGTGGTATAGGGATAAGGTGTGGGGGACTGGCTTGAGTGTGGACAGTGTGGTGGGGGCTATATGAGTGGACAGTGTGGTGGGGGGCTTTTATTGAGTGTGGACAGTGTGGGGGGGCCATATTGAGTGTGGACAGTGTGGAGGGGGCCTATATTTAGTGTGGACAGTGTGGTGGGGGCCTATATTGAGTGTGGACAGTGTGGTGGGGGCCTATATTGAGTGTGGACAGTGTGGTGGGGGGCTATATTGAGTGTGGACAGTGTGGTGGGGGGCTATATTGAGTGGACAGTGTGGTGGGGGGCCCATATTGAGTGTGGACAGTGTGGTGGGGGGCTATATTGAGTGTGGGCAGTGTGGTGGGGGCCTATATTGAGTGGGGGACAGTGTGGTTTGGGGGCCTATATTGAGTGTGGACAGTGTGGTGGGGGGCTATATTGAGTGTGGACAGTGTGGTGGGGGCCTATATTGAGTGTGGACAGTGTGGTGGGGGCCTATATTGAGTGTGGACAGTGTGGTGGGGGGCTATATTGAGTGTGGACGTGTGGTGGGGGCCTATATTTAATGTGGGACAGTGGTGGTGGGGGCTATATTGAGTTGGAACAGTGTGGGTGGGGGCCTATATTGAGTGTGGACAGTGTGGTGGGGGGGCTATATTGAGTGTGGACAGTGTGGTGGGGCCTATATTGAGTGTGGGGCAGTGTGGTGGGGGCTATATTAGTGTGGACAGTGTGGTGGGGGGCTATATTGAGTGTGGACAGTGTGGTGGGGGCCTATATTGAGTGTGGACAGTGTGGTGGGGGGCTATATTGAGTGTGGACAGTGTGGTGGGGGCCTATATTGAGTGTGGACAGTGTGGTGGGGGGCTATATTGAGTGTAGAAAGTGTGGGAGGACTGGATTGAAAATGGAAGGATGAGGTTAAGAAGGTGGTGGGATGAAGGTATGATCGTGCCTGTGATTGTCGAGATGATGATAAGTTTGATTTCCTCCCACACCCTATATAGGAGAGATCCGCATTATCAAGATGTTTCCATACTCTCCATTATGCATATCAGGGGTAAGTTTTCTTCCTGGCGGTTTGGCATCATGTCAGGGAACAAAAGGGACTCGTGCAAATCCTTAAAAGTTTTCAAGGAAGGATTTGATGCTGTTTATTATGCTTCAACTTTGTTAGACATATTTTCTCTCTTTGTATTGTATTTATTTATTTATGCGGCTATTATGAAATGTTTCAAATGTTTCAATGTTTGTGGCTGAGTTGGCTGGGGGCGGTGGGGGGGGGGGGTGAACTATACAGGAACTACCACGTGTAGGTCTCATGGTGTCTCGTAGCTTCCTTATTTTCTTATGTTCTGATGCTCTTATGAGTGTCAATGATGAAGTAACGGAGCCTTTAGTGTATGTAGACCCCGACAAACATAACTAAATGCCCATGATTGCTTAAGTCACTCATGCCGTGCACACTAGACGAGGAAGCAAAACCTTTTCTTTGCCTCTCGCATGTGGAACCAAGGCCAGGGTTATTAAGTAAACGGAGATGATAATAAAACCTGCACAATATCACGTCGTGCAGAGCAGGGTGGATAATTTTTAAAAGCAAAAAGAAAAGGAAAAGGGAAAAAATGAAAAAGAAAGACGCATTCAAATGATGACTTTACTATTTTCTTTTTCTAGTCTCATTTTACAGGAATGTAGAAAAGACGGACATGGAGGCAGGCCACACTGTATATATCTTAACCTTGCTCGCACGATGCCATCCTCTGTTTTCACAACCTTTCACAACCCGACGCGGCGCCACACCACCCAAGCCACACCTCTGTACGCCACATCCCCGGCAAGGCCTCGCGGCGCAAACAACACCCAAGCCACACCTCTGTACCCCACATCCCTAGTAAGGCCACGCGGCGCCACACCACCCAAGCCGCACCTCTGTACCCCACATCCCTAGTAAGGCCACGCGGCGCCACACCACCCAAGCCGCACCTCTGTACGCCACATCCCCGGCAAGGCCACGCGGCGCCACAACACCCAAGCCGCACCTCTGTACGCCACATCCCCGGCAAGGCCACGCGGCGCCACAACACCCAAGCCGCACCTCTGTACGCCACATCCCTAGTAAGGCCACGCGGCGCCACACCACCCAAGCCACACCTCTGTACGCCACATCCCTAGTAAGCACGCGGCGCACCACACACAACACCCAAGTCCGCACCTCTGTACGCCACATCCCCGGCAAGGCCACGCGGCGCCACACACAACACCCAAGCCGCACCTGTTGTGTGTTGTGAATTTGTGATGTCGCATACGTGCAACACTTGTGCTGCTACGACCATTCATACCTACCTACTTGTTTGTTATGATGTATGCTGCTCTCTCTCTCTCT
>JACEEZ010001316.1:87500-117500 GCA_016584305.1 Chionoecetes opilio
ATTTGTCACACCTACGTATACATGATCGGCTGCGTATCTTCGCACGAGAGCATATAGTGTGTTGAGTTAGCACTCACCGTACTCACCGAGTCAGGGGTCAAGGGAGCGGCGATGGAGGCTGTGGCGTCTGACGTGAGTCTTTGTAGCGGGGATCATGACGACAATTGTCAGGTGTTGCGTGCAGGACGCATCCTCCCGCACCTGATTGCATGCTGTCGCGCATTTATGGATTGAGATGCTGCTCGGGGCCCCGCAGCCATTCTTTGCTGGGCGGCGCAGAGTACTGGGTGGCCGCTACCGCTGTTACAGGGCACAGTGGTTGAGAAAAATATACGTTATTACTTGTGCAATGACCGTATTCACAGCCGGGTACAGTGACCGTATTCACAGCCTGGGCGCCGATCATGGCGCTGTAGGTGCGGGGCATCGCCTTCACCTTGTGATGGGGCAGCCTGGAAAGGGCGGTGGTAATGCTCTTTTGATCTAGAATCAGCAAATTACCTTTCCATCTCTCTCTCTCTCTCTCTCTCTCTCTCTCTCTCTCTCTCTCTCTCTCTCTCTCTCTCTCTCTCTCTCTCTCTCTCTCTCTCTCTCTCTCTCTCTCTTTTTCTCGTTCGTTCGTTCTTTGTGTGTGTGGGTGTTTGTGTGTGTGTGTGTACGTGTGTGGGTGGGTGTTTATGTGTGTGTTTGTTTGTTATTGTAGAGGAACTGAAGACCAGTCAAAGGAGTGTATATTCATATGGAATATTCTCATTTATACAAAATCTATAATAATATAAGCGAAAGTGTGTCTGTCTGTCTGTCTGTCTGTGTGTGTGCGTGTGTGTGTGGTATACGTTCCGCCCCCCCGTGGCACAATCCCCTCATATGGCACAGTTTTGGAACCGGGTCGAGCAGGGGAAGGTTTTAAGCCCACTTATAGGATGATCAGATCACTTATTTTTTTTTTTTTTTTTTTTTTTTTTTTAGCAGCCTATTAGCGAGAATTGTGGAAAAAAGTGGGTTGCGAGAATTGAGGAAACCTTGATGTAGGGTGATGGGTAATGGGTGAGTGAATGGGTGGGGTGATGGGTAATGGGTGTGGGGTGATGGGTGAGTGAATGGGTGGGGGGTGATGGGTGATGGGTGAGGGAATAGGTGGGGGGTGATGGGTAATGGGTGAGTGAATGGGTGTGTGGTGATGGGTAATGGGTGAGTGAATGGGTGGGGGGTGATGGGTAATGGGTGAGTGAATGGGTTGGGGGTGATGTGAATGGGTTGGCGTTAATACATACATTTCTACATCCATGAAGTTAGAAGGGGTTATCTGGAGAGTCTGTGTTTGGTGGGCCTTCGGCCCACCAAACACAGGTGGTGGGCTTCGGCCCACCAATAGCCTCCGCAGGAGCTAGCCAAAAAGTCCGCCCGGAGGGCGGCTTTGCGGCTAGTTATTAATAAAAACCTTAGATTCATATCGAGAGAGAGAGAGAGAGAGAGAGAGAGAGAGAGAGAGAGAGAGAGAGAGAGAGAGAGAGAGAGAGAGCCATGACTGAACTCTGTTGATAGTGGACTAGTTTTTTTTCCTTGTGAAGGGAGTTGGATTGAGTAGCAGGTGACACGAATTAGTAAGAAATCAGATATTATAAAACTTGCGGTATTTTTAGAGACAAGCCGAGGTATAGGTTTGATCTCGGAATGTTGCTCATTAGCCTCCAGACGGCAGTGCTTCCGCTCACAAGTTGCTGCAGCGAGCCCATTAAGTTTACCCTTTTTTGAAGCTGGTTTGGTGTTTTATACTTCAGACAAAAGTAGCGCTTATACGAGACAAGTTGTGCATAATTAACAGAGTAATCATACAAATGTCGACAGCACGTTCTGCTTAAGGTATATAAAAAGAACTAATGAATTTTAGAGATGCCGGTGAAGTCATGAGGGCTGCAGAACGCCTAATGCGTCGTAAGTGTTCTGTTCAGTCTCTTTAATCAGGTATTGCGTGTAATTGGCTCTGGATGGTTGCCACTACTTGCCAGATCTCGCATCAGGGGTTGCAAGGACCAGGAGGCATATTCCTGTTTTCTGGAAGAGTATGTGGCGCTTACTCTTGAACACATCAGGTTAGGCTACGTTAGGTTACGGATGGGTAGGTTAGGATTTCCTGGTCATCTACATCAGTATTTCCCAACCTGGGGGAAATTTCGCCCTGGGGGGAAATTTCAGGATTCTAAGGGGGAAATTTGTCCTGAAGGACATCTATATTACTAGCCTTTAGTCGACAAAAGAAAATCTCTTATAATGTGGCTATTGACTTTTCTCTAAGTATATATAAATATAGAGGATACTGTCTATATACTTGTGTTATTAAGCAAGTAAATTTTGTGTTTTGGCTACTTTTTTCCTTGTCCACATGAAGGGGGAAATCCGGATGGTTGAAATGGTGGAAGGGGTAAACAACTGATAAAAGGTTGGGAACTTCTAATGTATATGGCAACTTTGCGTGGAAATCACAATGAGGGTATTTTCGAGAAAATCCTATGGTTAGTTTCGGAGCTACAGCCAAGCGTCTTCACTGGGAAACCACATACTCGCATAGAGAACGGGAATATGCGACCGGGAGAAGACGCCGTGCATGCCGCCCGGGAGCATTAAGTTCTTCCACCAGCAGCGATGATTTGTAGCGAGGTGTGATCACGTGGCGGCGCCTGAGGAACACCGGCTGGACGGGACTCCTTGCGCGGCCTAAGGGTGGAAGCCTCGGGCACTGATAGGCTCACCAGCAGACCACATCCATTACTTTCTAACAGTATCCTTGATTGAGTCTCATTAACCATTTATTGGTTTCAAAAGACTTGTGCAGATCCAGTGATCAAAGCATTGTCATTGATACCGAGAAGGAAGGAAGGAATAAGCCATCTAGTGCCCTGTACCGACATACCCTACCCTCGCCGCCCTACCTATGCTGCCCCACAATGTTCACTCTCACTGCCATCTTTCACAGGCGCAAGGAATCATGTCCATGCCGAATGATGGGCTACAAGTCAACAGTGGCTCAGTAAGTGGCAGGTGGCGCACACTGCCCCTAGATTTACTGGGAAAGATTACGCCCTTCCCCCCATCCCTTACCCCAGCTTACGCCCTTCTCCCCATTCCTTACCCCCAGCTTACGCCCTTCCCCCCATTCCTAACCCCCAGCTTACGCCCTTCCCCCCATTCCTTAACCCCAGCTTACGCCCTGCGCCCCCATTCCTAACCCCCAACTTACGCCCTTCGGCCCCATACCCTACCCCCACCATGCCTCACAACACTCCACCACAACATCCCCCTCACAATACCTCGCCACGACCCCCGCAACACCCTAGTACTACCTGACCATACTCGTGCATCTCACCAATACCCTCCCCGCGACGCCCTATAGATCACCAGGCCACAACACAGGCGACCACAGCTCCGACCCATCACCCCACACGCACCACCTCACCATCACCACACAACGCTCATCACCACCCACAAGCCCCCACACCACCACTATTACCTCACACCGCACTCCAATCAGCAACCACCCAACCCTCCCTCCTCACCTTCCCCGGGGAGAACCTACAACACGCCCTTTCGTCCCTTCGTCTCTTCGTCACCCCGCTACTCCTACCGACGACTTTTATTTTTATTTTTTATTTTTTCTATAGTTTCAATTTTTTCCCCCCGAGGTACACAAGGGAGGCGGTGTTTGTAGTGGCTAACAAGGCGTCACTCACGTGTTGGCTTGACGTGCATAATGGATGGGCCTGTGTTTTAATCCTCGATAATTACTTGGGCGGCCGCGGGCGTCTCGGGGCAGCACGCAAGTGGGTTTAACCGACCAAACTAATGAACCTGAGTTGTGTGAGTCGGGAAACCGCATAGAACCGGGGTCGCTTTTTTTTTTATTTATTATATATGTGTGTGTGTGTGTATTCATCTAGTTGTATTTTACAGGGCCAGAGCAATGCTCGTGTGGCCCCGTCTCCATATCAACATTTTTATCATTCATCCTTAGTGCTTTGTGTTGGCCGAAGCCAGCACCCCGGAGAGCAGGTCACAAACCCCGGCTAACACCCGGTACCCATTCACTGCTGGGTGGACAGGGGCTCGGGTATTAAGGAAACAACCCGTCTGTTTCCGCTCCGCCCGGGGATCGAACCTGGGACTTCTCGGTTGTGAACCAAGCGTGCTTCCCTTACACCACGGAGTACCCTGTGTGTGTGTGTGTGTGTGTGTGTGTGTGTGTGTGTGTGTGTGTGTGTGTGTGTGTGTGTGTGTGTGTGTGTGTGTGTGTGTGTGTGTGTTTATGTTTGTGTGTGTGGTAGTATATAAGTATGCAGGGGGAGATGAGTGAGTAAGTGAGTGGGTGTTGTTCGGTGAGGCTGGTGACGGGCACGTTTCAGGGCAGAGCATGGGCACAGACCTAGGCACGTCATCCCCGCAGAGTTATGGTAATTGAAGGATCTTCGGGAACGATGGGGGAGGATGGTAGTGAGAGGTGGCCGTCATGGTGTTGAGGGAATGATCTCTCTTAGGGCTGCTGGTGGCTTAGGTCAAGGTCAAGGTGTCAAGGTTATCCATCCTACACCTCCTGTACACCATTCCAACGCCTGACCTTCCGACCATCTGAGGTTAATTATAAGTTGTGACCTCACCATCACCACCATTGCTATCCCTACCATGGAATATACAAGACTTGGTTACCATTAATGACCTGTAGTGACCTTCCAGAAACTACGTAGAGCTGTTCACCAACTCAAGACAGGTGAAGGTAGGGAGCCACATGTCTGGTTTGCTCCGATGAGGACTCGGGTTTGCGCGCGTTAGGTGTGGTCGATTGTCAGGTGGTAAACGAGCTTTAGAAATCATGCGTTGCTTTGTCATGCAAGTAATTTCGTTCAGTACACACGCGCGCGCCACACACACACACACACACACACACACACACACACACACACACACACACACACACACACACACACACACACACACACACACACACACACACACAGAACCTATGTACTTAGTAAGTATATACATTCTACTATGAATCTGCTGTGCTCGAAATGATGAGTCTTCCCTAGCACAGTGGCTTAATGCCATCTGTTCACCCTCTCCCCCTGCCCCCCGAGGAAAAAAGAGGGAAAATAGACCTTTGGTTGCTCATCAAGAATGTTAACCATTGGATGAGGTCTAATTAGTCACATGTATTATGGATTGAACATTATCTAACCTCTGTTAGATCATGAATATGCTGATACTATATCACAAGTGTTCGGAAATGCACTGATTAGTTGCAAGGACAAGTTCCGTCGCCTGAACACGTCTGGTCTCTCGGGAGTGCGCAGAATGAAGAGTTGATGATGCGAGATTATGTTGTTTTATATATATAAAAAATTAGATTAACACCAGCTAATCCAGCCCGCACTGCCTCCCCATGAAGAGGTTTCACGCCAGGTTAAGTCTTGGCCTCGGAGGCGCAGTATGTCTCGACATTATATTACTTACTGGAGACACTTAGCATCGGACCAGATTCTTGTGCCGCTTTTCTTATGTGGCATGAGAGATACCACTAAGCTGATGTTTGTCTGCGGCCTTGCCTCTCCGTTGGCGCTGCATTAGTATCCATGACGGAGAAGGTTTTAATGGAGGATTTCATGCTTGCTTCAAGAGTTATAGACCTACGAAGATGTCAACGCGAAGGTCATGCACGTCAGGTGGAAGGGGCCGCTTCGCCCTCCTAAGCTAAGGCAGCAGCCATGACGCCATCACCGTCACCATCTGTAGTGGCTGGCCGTGTCCTGAACAGGCGAGGCAAATCGAGGTGTTTGTCACAGAGTGTGTTAGTAGGGCGACCATGGGAGGCCTGCGAGGCTGGTGAATCTGTGAATCAAAGTAATAAAAGTACAAGACACACGGGTTGGGTGTAGACGTTATATCTGGCCTGCAGGTAACGAAACCACAGCAACTCGAAGGTGAGTGAGATTTGTTATTTTTGCCTACCTTACCTTCTCTGTGGTGTGCGGGTAAGAAGGGTGTACGTGCCCGTCATCAAGGGCACGAGACCGCCGTCACCAACAACAAAATCACAGCCGCGGCGCTACGCCCAGCCTGGAGAACCCTGCACAGGGCTGCCCTTCACGCCCACGCTCCTCCAGGCATACTATGCACACATGCAAGGGCCACCTCCTGCGCCTTATCAGTGCCAGGCTCAGTGAGGTCCATCAGTGGGTGATAGAACCCTCTGGATTTCAATCACTAGCGCACGTGCACCAGATGGTGTGTCTAGCAGCCGCGCCGACCAACCAGCGCGCGCCTCCCTTCAGCGCCATAGTGGGCCAGCTGCCGCGCCGGGGCCTGACGCGCCATTCTCACCTTAACCACCACCTGGCATTCAGGTGATTTACTCAACATAGACGGATTTATGATGAGTTTGCTTCCTTTGTACTTAGTAGAGTGTGATGGTGAAGGGAAGTGATGCTATGGTGGTGGTGGTGAGGGACAGGAGGCTGGCGCCGCGCAGGACTTCACGATGCTCAGGATGGGCAGCATTGTCGGTCTGTGATTTGTGCGAGCCATGGAGGCAGGATAGGTCTGTCCTGCCTCCATGGCCACAACACACCAGGACCACCATGGAGGGAGCGGCTCGGGACACCGTTATGGCGGGATAGCAAATAATTATCATCTCCATTTTCAGGCTTGAGAGAAAAAATAAACGTTTTTCTGCGACTATTCAAGCTATATATTAGTTTTTTTCGTGTGTGTGTGTGTGTGTGTGTGTGTGTGTGTGTGTTGTGTGTTTGTGTGTGTGTGTGTGTGTGTGTGTGTGGTTGTGTCACCCACGAGCTAATATCGCGCTGAACCACCAGCTGGATCGTATCGTCAACAGGTATATATATATATATATATATATATATATATATATATATATATATATATATATATATATATATATATATGTAATGTGACTTGATCATTTTCTTTATTTATTGTTTAAGTTCTTATGCCTTTCAGTGGACTTCATAGTTGCTTGATGATTTGTGTTTTCGTGTAATAGTATTTCTATGGTCTTGTATTGGATATATTATTATATACATATAATTATATATAATCTATATATATAGATATATATAATATATATATATATATATATATATTATTAAAATTCATGTTACGTGTTTCCTCATCAACCGTAACGCGGCAGTGATTTCGGTGCGAAAGTTGTATCAGCACTCCTCAAACCAGCGATTCATTAATTGTTAGGGGGTGTTATTGACTCACCACAGGCTTCGCCAAGAGGCCTCCCTTCTTAGCACTCGCCTCTAGGCTTGTATGTGCTGCGGAGGCCCCGGAACGAGGCTGCTTAGCGCTCTGAACCAAGCAAGTCTTTGAAGTGCGTGTAGATAGTGGTGCGGGTGACGTCACGAGGAGGAGGAGGAGGCGTAGGAAGAGATGAAAGAGGAAAAATAATGATGATGAGAAATAATTCAAAAGAAGCAGTTAACAGGGAGGGCTGGGAGGCTTTTAGGTTTACGATTAGGTTACGTGCAGTTGGAGAAGAAACAAGAAAAGCAAAAGTAGTGGGGACAAGGGAAGAGGAATGCGTAGTGAGGAGAAAGAAAACGAGAAGGCGAGGAGGAGGAATAGGAGGAGACTTTTACTAGCGTTTGTAGGACTACAGTGTGTGGGTGTCGTTCAGGCTTGTGTGGGTGTCGTTCAGGCTGATGTGGGTGTCGTTCAGGCTTGTGTGGCTGTCGTTCAGGCTGATGTGGGGGTGTCGTTCAGGCTTGTGTGGGTGTCGTTCAGGCTGATGTGGGTGTCGTTCAGGCTTGTGTGGTTGTCGTTCAGGCTGATGTGGGTGTCGTTCAGGCTGATGTGGGTGTCGTTCAGGCTGATGTGGGTGTCGTTCAGGCTGATGTGGGTGTGGGTGTTCAGGTGATGTGGGTGTCGTTCAGGTGATGTGTTGGTGTGTGGGGTTGTTCAGGTGTTGATGTCGTTCAGGTGTCGTGATGTTGGGTGTCGTTCAGGCTGATGTGGGTGTGGGTGTCAGGCTGATGTCGTTCAGGCTGATGGGTGTCTCGATGTGGGTGTCGTTCAGGCTGATGTGGGTGTCGTTCAGGCTGAGTGGTGTGGTGTCAGGTGATGTCGTTCAGGCTGATGTAGGGTGTCGTTCAGGCTGATGTGGGTGTCGTTCAGGCTGATGTGGGTGTCGTTCAGGCTGATGTGGGTGTCGTTCAGGCTGATGTGGGTGTCGTTCAGGCTGATGTGGGTGTCGTTCAGGCTGATGTGGGTATCGTTCAGGCTGATGTAGGTGTCGTTCAGGCTGATGTGGGTGTCGTTCAGGCTGATGTGGGTGTCGTTCAGGCTGATGTGGGTGTCGTTCAGGCTGATGTAGGTGTCGTTCAGGCTGATGTGGGTGTCGTTCAGGCTGATGTGGGTGTCGTTCAGGCTGATGTGGGTGTCGTTCAGGCTGATGTGGGTGTCGTTCAGGCTGATGTGGGTGTCGTTCAGGCTGATGTGGGTGGTGACGGAGAGAATGGTGACGAGGATGGGTTAGCGTCGCTGGCCTAGAGGGGTGGGTCAGTGCAAAGCCATTAGAATTAGGTTTATAATTATAATGCTTTGTTCTATAATTTTAATTCTATAATCCTTAATTATAATGGCTTTGGGTCAGGTGGTGGGCATGTGAGCTACGTAAGATGTGGCAGTGGGTGTGGAGTGGTTAGTAAAGTTTGTATTTAAACTTCTAAAGTTTTGGTGAATATTATCTCGGGAAAAGTACTTGTTCGTGTACATAATTGTTTTTTGATGAATGCTATACACTATTCTGATATAATTATGTAGGACAACAATTCTATAGCTGTAAGACTCCATGTGATTAGGTGCTTTCATTCAGTAAAAAAAAAAAAAATGTTTATGTAAAGAATAATTGTGTTTTATTTAACCCCTTCACGCCCAGATCTTTCCTTTGCTATATATAATTTTCTGTTGTTAGCCATACAATTACGAAAAGTAACTTAATACACCAAATAAGCTAGTCGATAAGGATACTAAACTGGTCATATCTATAAAGTATTGCTTATATTTATTAAAATCGTCTAATGGTACCTAAATTACAATGGAAATTACGCACTGGGCCTCAAGGGGTGAAAGGCAGTTGGACGGGGAAGAGGAAAGATCAAGGTTACAGAGGGATGGGTCAGGATGCAGTCCCAAGGTATCATAGTGAATATAACCTCTCGTGTCTCTTTATGACGGGACGGATCGAGTACAAACAGGGTGGATGTGGTCAGGGATGGATGAATCGGGTGTGTGGATAGGTAATGTTGGTGGATAGGTAATGTTGGTGGATAGGTAATGTTGGGGGGGGGGTCAGACTGACACTGGGTGGTCGTCTGTCCCTCTAGAGCCGACCAGTTTGGCAGACGCTGATGATTGTTTATGGCGTTGTCCAGAACCGCAAAGAACCGGCCCAGAGCCTAGTCTTTATTTGTGCACACTTCTTGCTCTTCTAGTAATGCTCTTCTAGGTAATGTTGGTGGATAGGTAATGTTCGTGGATAGGATAGGTAATGTTGGTGGATAGGATAGGTAATGTTGGTGGATAGGTAATGTTGGTGGATAGGATAGTAATGTTGGGGATAGGTAATGTTGGTGGAGAGGATAGGTAATGTTGGTGGATAGGTAATGTTGGTGGATAGGATAGGTAATGTTGGTGGATAGGTAATGTTGGTGGATAGGATAGGTAATGTTGGTGGATAGGTAATGTTGGTGGAATAGGTAATGTTGGTGGATAGGTAATGTTGGTGGATAGGATAGGTAATGTTGGTGGATAGGATAGGTAATGTTGGTGGATAGGTAATGTTGGTGGATAGGATAGGTAATGTTGGTGGATAGGATGGTAATGTTGGTGGATAGGTAATGTTGGTGGATAGGTAATGTTGGTGGATAGGATAGGTAATGTTGGTGGATAGGATAGGTAATGTTGGTGGATAGGTAATGTTGGGTTGCTGCATCGGGGTTTGTGGAGGGTAGTTGAGGTCGGGTTGGACTACAAGTGAATCAGGTCTGGATCATGTCGTGTTGTGTGTTGGTCAGGTCGTGTCAATCTGGTCATGTTATCATGGTCAGGGCAGGAGTGGGGTCACTGGGGGGTCGTCTGTCCCGCTAGAGCCGACCGGTTTGGCAGACGCTGATGATTGTTTATGGCATTGTCCAGAACCGCAAAGAACCGCCCAGAGCCTAATCTTTATTTGTGCACACTTCTTGCTCTTCTAACCCGCCATCACAATTATGATCCCTTGGGAGTGTTTGGTGCAGAAGGTGCCTCAGTTTTGGGATAATTTTGATCAAGTTTATGTTTACGAGCATCATCTCTGTCTTGAGTCTCGTTAAAACACCATATTTGACCCTTAATGTGTGTCTGTTAATTCAGAAATGTTGATCAAAGCGTAAAGGATTCTGTAAATTAATTAATCGCCATTTTAATTACTGTCTTGTCTTCACTGCAATATTGATTTATTTTCAACTTAGATTTTAGAACGTCGAGTTATATGTAGTAAAAGCTTAAGAAATGACTTGTTTGTTGAGTGTAATGCCCACTACGCTCAGTGAGGTTACTGTGATGATATTGTGAGGTTACTGTGATGACATTGGCTACCTGTGTAATGTTTAGTGCAATGATGACAATTACATAAGAACATAAGAACATAAGAAAATAAGGAAGCTACAAGAGGCCGTGAAACCTACACGAGGTAGTTCCTGTTACTTAACACTACTTACATCCACCTTTCATCCCCATCCATTAATTTATCTAGCCTCCCTTTAAAGCTCCCTAATGACTCCGCACTAACTACCTGTCTACTGACTCCATTCCAAGTCCTTCATCCTTCTGACCTTCGAGTCGTGCGAGGAAGAACATGCATGATGGTGGTGAGGACTCGAGTGGGCGGGGTGTTGCAAGGCGGGAACCTGCTTCGGCAAGGAATGTGGTGGTGTTGGTGGTGTTGATTTCCGCAAGGCTGGCAACTGGTCCTTCATGTCATTAAGAGCACCTTGAACACTTCTGCTTGAGATGCTATGTCATGATAAAGCCATGCTGTCAGTATATTCATGGCTGTAATGTCATGATGATTGGAAGATATGCTCATTCATCATCGCTTATCTGTCAGAATGAGTTTGTATTACATAGTGGAAATAATTGTGTTCTATGCCCAGAAAATTAGTATACCAGTATGTGACCATCTAGCAATTTTTCATGAGAAGGAGACTTTCGTCTTTTCCAGATAAGCTCTGGGTATACCTTCTGCCTTCCTGTGTCATCTAGCTTGAAACTACTAGAACTCCTGAAAGAGAGGAACACTAAGATAATTCCGTAAATCTATCGACAGAACGCCATTGACATTCCCTCTTGTTATAATGTGATGAACTCCAATGCTTCACCTTCATTTTTCATCGATGGGGGATCACCACCCTCCCTTGATGGATAAAGTGTGTGTGTGTGTGTGTGTGTGTGTGTGTGTGTGTGTGAGTGTGAGTGTGAGTGTGAGTGTGTGTGTGTGTGTGTGTACAAACACGTATTATATCGGCCATTGTTCTCGCGCGCTATGTTACAGGTTGTAATGTAGAGCGATTGGCTGCAGGTTGTGGACAGTCAAGGGGAGTAAGAGCAGGGTATTCTAAGCCGCCGTAAAGCCTGTGTTCAATCGGGCCGCTGCGGGACTTGGCCTGCTTAGCACCTCGGCTATGCATGGAATCCTGGGTTAGTGTCCATCACTGGCTTTGCGGCGGGCCCCTGCGCGGGAAAGTAAATATATACATATGCTAATATATTTTTTAAGATGAGCATTCGTTTCCAGAACTTAGACTTGTATAGCGTCAGGCAAAGGCGTGGGGTACGTTGGGGGTACTGAAGGAATATTTTAGCCTTCTTCTTCTTAGCTTTAGCCTCTTGGAGTTCCGTCAACCCCGGATAGGATTATAGTGTTGAGTCTCGAGGATATGTATTCACGACGCGCACTCCCCCAAACACCCTCCACCAGACAGGTCTTGTGCAATATACAGACAGACAGAATGGAAAAAAAAAAAATTGTCCTAAAGGAATGTGGCGGGGAAGATATTGGGGAGAGCCGCGTCAGTACCTGTGTGGGGAGGAAACGCCAGATATGGACGGGAGACGATGAATGGCGACAGTCCATCGGGAAGAAAGTGACGGACTGACTGTTTACTTCCTCGTGACAGTCCTTGTGCATGTCGGAAAGGCAGTGACGGGCTGACTGTTTACTTCCTTGTGCCTTCATGACTGTTTACTTCCTTGTGCCTTCATGACTGTTTACTTCCTTGTGCCTTCATGACTGTTTACTTCCTTGTGCCTTCATGACTGTTTACTTCCTTGTGCCTTCATGACTGTTTACTTCCTTGTGCCTTCATGGTGAGCCTCGCGGGTGTGAGTCGAGCGGTTGAGGCTGCTGGACGCCCTCAACCCGGTTTTACGAGGAAGGAGCTATTTTAGGAACACTGTGATCAGCGGGACGTCTTACGCTGCCATGCTGTGCGTAGTGAGGGTGGGGGAGGAAACAGGTCCTGCCGGCGGCGCTGCTGGTGGTGTTATCGGACACCGCTAGGGAACGGTCCTGCACGCTGAAATGGTGTCAGGCTCTTCCGGGAGTAGCCTCATATACTCGTTGACTATTTATTTATATTTATTATGAGTAGCTGTTGTTACTTGTTACTCCTATATTTGGATTTGGACTCTCTTTTCCCACCACCCTTCCCCCCCATTCTCTTCCTCTTTCAACGTATACTTATGAGTAGCTGTTGTTACTCTTATAATTGGATTTGAACTCTTTTCCCACCAGCCTCCACCTCCATTCTCTTCCTCTTTCAACTGCCTGAGTGATTTGCTTCGCTCCAAAAATAGTTCGGTTACTTTATTTCAATCTTGTCATGCGTAGGTGGGAAGGGGCAAAAGTCGTGATAACCTGATTTCTGAGTGGCATGACACGCTGTGCTACAAGGGAGGTGGAGCCGCACCCTTGTCTGAGAATATTATTATTTTTTGTTCTTAAAAGCCTTGTCAGATAGTGGTGATATTGCGGCTGCATTTTCTTTTTATTGGTCTGATCGAATCTTGGTGACAGAAGCCTCAGTCATTTTTTTCTTTCTCCATTGACGTCATGACTGAATTTCCAGTGTTGACGCAGGCGGCAAGTGATCATACAGATTGAGTCTTCGCTTACGCTATTTTGAAGTGGCTTTACGGTCATGAAGTTTGTTTGTGGACGAAAGTAGAGATGCTCTTGGATTTAGTGAAGGTCGCAAGAAACGCCTCGATCTAAATTTTTGAACAAGATAGTACTGAGTTAGAGAGAACAATTTATTTTCTTTCTTTCATGCGAAGTATGTATTTTTTAATTATGGGCTCGTATTTTCGTGCCTGCAGAACTGCATTTAGATCCTGGGTGTATATATAAAATAGGTTATTAATGTTAAGGTTAGTAAACATTATAGCGCATGTTTCCAGTGTATATGAATAAGATTTCCGCTTTATTATGTATTAATGTTTTGTTTCACCCATCCCATATCTATAGAGGAGGTCAATGAAGACAATGGTGGGAGTGATCCATTCCATTTCACTTGTAGTTATGATGCATCCTTTAGCACGTGGCAGGTTTTATTACACGCGTCACGGCCGGTCACGTGATCTCGTGACGTCACGCATTCACGTGATTTGAAATACTCTCTTTAAGCTCATCAGACAATTATTTATATAAAGATAGGATTATGTAACTCAAATGTCAGTGTCATTGTTACAGCATTTTTTTTCTCTCTCTCCCCAGGTGACTGATAAGCCAAGGAACGCCGCGCTCTCCAGCCGGCCACCTCCTGCCTTCTGTTTCTCTCTCTTCAGCACCGCCGTCCGCGTGGCACAAGACGGCCCGTGACAGTTTAGTTGATTTAGTGTGTGTGCGTGTGTGCGTTCCGCGGGTGCGTCGTGAACCCTGAATAGGTGAAGAGGACCTGTGGAGGCTTGAGCGCCATCACCCGTCAAACAGGTGAGTGTTGTCCTCAGGGATTGTGTGGGAAGGCAAGAATTTCCCGCCGGTGTATCAAAATTAACGGCATTATGAAACTTAGTGTGACAGAAGATTTTGTCTCAGCAGGGTTACAAGCACAACCACACGAGGAAAGCTTATGTGTTTTTTTTAATACAAGTTGATATGGATCCTGCTGCTTTTGTAATTTTTTCAAACATGAGGTGGTTGTAATAGCTAGTTTTTCGCTACGGGTGGGTACCATGTGCCCCATAAGGAGCCCCGGGGTGCGTGAGGCCCCTGGACGAATGGATTCACACCTTAATTGGTAACGCGGACTGGAGGGGCCACCTGGTTGTCACCTATATAGTGTCTGCTTCCAGGCGTGGCATCATAAGCATCCGTCAACCTCCTCTTGCTGTAAACGAGACACTTTTTAGCTGCTCGATCTGTCTTCGTCAACTTTGGATGAGTGTATTTGTGGTAATTGTAGACGCGAGCGAAGCATATCAGTTGAAGAACTCTGGCAGATTAGCCATATGTCAGGGAAAGGACCCGTGTCACCCCACGTATTCATCTCACCAATCTTCGTGGAAAGTCCTGAAAATTTTCATGTTTCTTGAAGTGAGAGGCTTAGTTCTCATGATCTGGTAGCGTGGCGCTGTGCCTGACCTCTACCAAAGCCGTCTGTATGTAATAGAGAATAGAGAGAGAAGAGAGAAGAAGGCTTTGCCTCTACCCATTGAGCGAGGGTGATGCTTCTGCGGGCCAGCTTGTTACTGTTCATGGTATTAAGGTTAAGAACGTGTGTGTGTGTGTGTGTGTGTGTGTGTGTGTGTGTGTGTGTGTGTGTGTGTGTGTGTGTGTGTGTGTGTGTGTGTGTGTGTGTGTGTGTGTGTGTGTGTGTGTGTGTGTGTGTGTGTGTGTGTGAGTTGAGCAGATTGACACTATTGAAGGGACACCGCCGGATTGACACTATTGAAGGGACACCGCCGGATTGACACTATTGAAGGGACACCGCCGGATTGACACTATTGAAGGGACACCGCCGGATTGACACTATTGAAGGGACACCGCCGGATTGACACTATTGAAGGGACACCGCCGGATTGACACTCGTTCTCATCCTGTGGTTAGTGAGAGGCATCCAGGGTGGTGCCACAAACCCTTCCCATCGCTCGCTCCTGCCAGTATAGAGGCTGCTCTTTATCCTGATCCCTCAGTTCTCCACTCGTGCCTTACTGTCGTGTATTTTTTATTGTATCATGTAATCTTAAGAGCAAGTTTAAGTTCTTTGTTTTAATGATTTATTTTTATTTGATGTTGTATACACCGTAGACTGCAATGGGAATATGTGTTCAATGTCATTGTTCGTTTTTTTTTTGGCGTCAATAAACTAACTATTTAACTAAACTATACGTGCTTCTTTAGGGTTGTGAGAGTGGCCGCTACAGGAAGCTGACTTTTTCTTACGTCCGCAGGGCACTAGCGAGCAGCGGCCTTTGTACGAAAGAAGCGTTTATCTCTTGCTTTTTCTAAGGCTTGTGGCTGCGGAATCCTGGTGATCTCTAATTAATTATAAACGAGTTCTTGAGTAGCTACTCTCCTGCGACCCGTTGAGGCTTTGGTTATAACGGATGTATCTGTCCTCGGTCAAACATGGATGGTGGCGGATTTTTGTTCTTTTCCCGTCAGTGATGTCCGAGGTTCTGTCTCTCCAACGGTCGCTGGGTGGGACAGGGCGAAGTGACGTGCCGCGGGCGAGCGAAGACCTGCAATTGGCGGCATGTCCAGACGCCGTGGGAGGTCGCGCTTTAAGTTGCCTGTGAGAGGCGGCATTCGCTATCTCCGACAGGTTCGTCATCCTCACCGCCAGACTGGTTTGCCTGCTGCCAGAACGATTATTGGGTGACCATGCATCATAAGAGGCCAGAACGCTTAAATACCAGCAAACCTGCAATCATAGCTGCCACTTCCCTACCCGAGGCCTGAGGGATGTGAAGCAATGTTTGCGGCCATGAGCGCAGGTAGGCAGGTGTAGGTGTGATGCCTAACGTCTTACTCCCTCGAGAAAACGTCTTCGTCTTTTCTTTTGTCTGTTCTTTAACATCTTAACGTTATCTTTTTTAACGTTATCTTAACGTTCCCAAGCAGTTGGTGAGTGTGTAACTCTCCAGACACGAAGGACCAGTGCATCATACTTCATTGTGTTACTATTGTACACTTGTCCGTCACCACTGCGGATGTCATGGGGTGATCACCGTGAAATTCTTGGTCCGCTGTACAAAACCTGGAAACGCACAGCTCGAAAACCAAGCATCAAAAAAGTGTTCCCGCCATCTCATGTGTGATAAGCTATAGATTACAGTGGTGAACACCGTCCGCTATCGGCAAGATTTCCAACTAGTTTGTCGACCACACTGCCAACTGGCGTCAGATACATTAACTATATACTACCATAACATTGCCCTCTGTTGAGACTTTTGTGAACTATAGTATGGCAACTATACACTGTCCTCTGATAGAGGATTTGTAAACTACTAAGTGTAACACCATAATTTATCGACATGTTTTCGATCTCTCTGAGAGAGCATGAGTCACCAAGACTCATTAGAAGCTTAGAAGCTGTACTTTGTTTTATCCTGTCGAGCAGTAATGAGAATATACCTAAACACCCAGATCGGTCATGTCTACCATTATCCTCGTATCGTTGTGTAATAGTTGTGTTGCTTCAGTCGCCTCACCACCACATCATCCCTGTATACCGCAATCCTCTACTTTTTCCATTGTCGCCGTCTTTAGTTAGCCTCGCCGCCGTCACTATCGTCAGCATAAGACCAGCCGGGGCGGCAGGAAGTGCGGGCTGGCAGTGTTTGCTCCGCACTCTGCCGCCAAATAAGCGCCGAACACAATGCGTGAAATCACTGGGACAAATCTGAAATTTGGTGGGGCGAGGGTGGCGCTGCGGCTCCCGACTCCTTTTTGTCGCGGCTTAATTACAGGTGACGTGAGGCGGGCCAGACGAGTATCCGCCGAGGGTCATTAGTTGCCGGCCAGTCCCAGGTGATCACGGGACACTCACACTAATTAGTTTTCGGGTAATCATGGGCGAGAGAACCATGTGACAGGTGGATGTCTTGCCGGGCTCGTCTTCACAAAGGATCACCAAAGAAAACAAAAGAACGTCGTTATGTTACGGAGACCGCCTAGGAGTGTGTTGCGTCCCAGGCGTGGCGGCGGCGTATATAGGGATAGTTTGTCTGAGTGTTGTTCATATGTGCCTTGATGATGTCAGGTTGTGAGGGCCAGTGCATAGACATATAGATGAGACCCTTATGTTTGAGTGGAGGCAACTGTGTAGTGGCAGGAGAAGCGGCAGAAGCGGCGTCGGCAGATTGAGTGGAGGAGAGGATGAACACCGTGGAACAAGCACCACCACACACCCACTTAATGACCTAACCGCATCCATACCGTGACCACTTGTGATATTATCCCTCGGTTCGTTACTGACCGAGGTGAACAAGGGACCGCCGCTCATGGTGTGTCTCGTGCAGGTGTGAGTCGGCGTGACCTCGCCTCCCCCGGGTGTGAGAGGTTAGTGGGTTTCCGCGGTAGGTCGGTGATTTCTCCACGATTCTCACCACTTGAGACCCTTGCCAAATTTCACGCTAATTTTGTGTTAACTGTGAAATCTTGAGCAGAGGGGCAGCGGTGAGGACGAGAGAGGAGGGAATGGGAGGCTGAGGCTAAGGAGGAGGTGGAGGTAGTGATGATGGTAATGGTGGTAGTGGTGATGGTAATGGTGGAGACGGTGATGGTGGTAGTGGTGATGGTAATGGTGGTGACGGTGATGGTGGTAGTGCATGCATGGTATTGCCGCTACTTTAATGAGAGAAAAGAAGCCTGCGGACACGGGGAAGATAAAGATAATAATAAATGAAATTGTGACATGTGCTTGAGAGAGAAATCTTGAGACCGTGACATTTCTTCTTTGCAAAACATTCCTCGCTGATGGTGTCCCCCTGAATAGTGTACTCGCGGGTTACATTCCTCCCCGCGGGTGTGTGGGGAGGCAACGCGGGGCCCCAACCTTGCCTCCCCCACCACAGGAGGCTCAGGCGGGTGTAGACAAGGGCGTCGAGCTGTTCAAGTCAACACCTCAGTTTCGATGATAGTGATGGTGGTGATCTTGCCTTAATGCTTCTGTCATTGTTGATGCAGGTGGCAATTTCACATGGTGTTGTGGGTGGGTGCGTGCGTGCGTGTGTGACATTGAGAATAATAATGGCGATACCTATACTACCGAAAATCTACAGTTATTTCAGCCAGAAACGGTTAAGTTAGGTTAAATCAGATTAGGTTAGGTACGTTTAGAGGTGGGGTTTGGTTTAGTAACAGATGTAAAAAAAAAAAAAAAAAAAAAAAAAAAAAAAAACTACGGCAGTGCAAAGCGGAAAAAGATTTGCAGGGAGGGGCGGGGCGGGCACCCCCCACACCTATACAAAAAAATTGACTTACGGCAACAACGAAGCCAGATTCATTCAAAGCACATCAAGACTATTGAGGAAAACTTTTAAGTTTCAGCCTCGAAATCGCGGGATGACCTGCACCTTCTCACTCTCAAATTAAAACAGTTGAACTTCAAATTAAAACAACTGAACTTCAAATTAAAACACATGAATTTAAATTCATGTGTATTATTTTGAAGTTCTGTTGTTCTAATTTGAGAGTGAAAAGGTGTATGAAAACCCCCCCAAAAGTAACATATTTCTTCCTGCAAACTTTTCCTTATCTTTACCAGAGTGCTGCCAGCAAAGGGAAGAGAGGGAAAAAATGATTTATGAAAAGATATACCATTCTTTTAAATATTTTTACACAGCATACTACATAGATTAAGCAACACAGGATGAAGTAACGTATAGCTATTCCGTGTATGTTAGTACACATACTGAAGTTATACAAAAGAAAACAAAAGTTACATTTTTGGCACTTAAATTTGGGCCAAAAAATTTTGAGGCCACATTTTTTTAATGCCAAAAAATTTCGAGCGCCAATTTTTTTTTAGTGCCAAAAAATGTGGCGTGGCAAAAAAAATTTAGTGCCAAAAAAAATTTAGTGCTAAACATTTTTGAGTCCCAAAAAATTGAGTACCAAAAATTTTTGAGTGCCAAAAATGTTGAATGTCAAAAATGTAACTTTTGTTTTCTTTTGTATAACTACAGTATGTGTACTAACATACACGGAATAGCTATACGTTACTTCATCCTGTGTTGCTTTATCTATGTAGTATGCTGTGTAAAAATATTTAAAGAATGGTGTATCTTTTCATAAAAAAACATTTCCCTCTCTTCCCTTTGCTGGCAGCACTCTGGTAAAGATAAGAAAAAGTTTGCAGGAAGAAATATGTTACTTTTCTGGGGGTTTTCATAATACACCTTTTCACTCTCAAAATTAGAACAACAGAACTTCAAAATAAAACAAATAAATTTCAAAATATAATAGATGAATTTTTTTTAAAACTTGAAATTCAATTATTTTAATTTGAAGTTCAGTTATTTTAATTTAAACTTAAGTCGTTTTAATATAAACTTAAGTTGTTTTGATTTAAACTTCAGTTGTTTTAATTTGAGATTCACTTGTTTTAATTTGAAGTTCAGTTGTTTTAATTTGAGAGTGAAAAGGTGTAAACCGTAAATTTACCTTCATTATTTGGTTTTATCTTTATTATTTGTGTATGCCTTGTTGTCTTGTTGTTGTTGTTGTTGTTGTTGTTGTTGTTGTTGTTGTTCTCTTGTCATTGTAATTGTTACCGATTTTCTTTATTTCATGATTATTTTTTGTCCATCCTTTCTGTTTTTTTTTATTCATTGATATTTTTTTTGTCGTTTTTAGTAATTAATTAACTCTGGTTATTTAATATTTTCCTTTGTCCTTTTATCCTCCTCCTCCTCCTCCCCTCCTCCTCCTCCTCCTCCTCCTCCTCCTCCTCCTCCTCCTCCTCCTCCTCCTCCTCCTCCCCCTCCCCGTCCTCTTTCCTCTTCTTATGACCATTGTAATACACACATTGTGGCCTTGAGATCATTTAGCGAGGAGACGGTTACCTTGCGTGTGTGTGTGTTGTGTGTGTGTGTGTGTGTGTGTGTGTGTGTGTGTGTGTGTGTGTGTGTGTGTGTGTGTGTGAATCGCTTTACGTAAGATCTGTAGATTTTTGTCGCCTGTTGCTACACACACGCACACACACACACCACACACACACACACACACACACACACACACACACACACACACACACACACACACACACACACACACACACACACACACACACACACACACACACACACACACACACACACACACACACACACACACAATCCCCCTTCCCCTCTTCAGTAGCCTCCGGTGGGCCCATAATTCAGCACCACGGCGGTCATCCCTCGAGGTGGGCGATCGCGGCTCCCTGCCAGGCTCTCGTGACCCGGAATTGGTCACAGGTTCGACCAAACAAGCCACCCAGCGATTAGCAGTCATCGCGGCCCACCAAGCACCGTCTTTAGCCTGGCGCACGACTCGCCGGCCTCAAATGGCTCGTTAGAGAACAGGTTATTGATATATTTTTACATGGTCCAGCGGTTAATGGTATTGATAGGTGGGGAGTAATGTCGCAAAGAGGGTTATTTCACACTCATGCCAGTTAATAGCGTTTGGAAGAGTCTGAGGGGGGTGTAGTGAATGATTGCACCCCCCTCCTCCCTTCTTTCCTCCCTCCGTGGTACCCCCGCCCCCCCAGCATGTCCCAACTCCTCCCTTCATAATATACTCCCTCTGCTCCCTCCCGCCGTGGCGTGATGGTCTGAAGTGTCGTGGAGTAGCCAGGGAGGCAGGGGAGGTGACTGTTCCGTGTAGGTGCCGCGCGTGAGTCCAGGAGAAAATTCGATGTTTTGTAGTTTTGTGAGAGATTTTTTTTTTTTTTTTACCAAGCTTGAGGCGAAGAAATGATCTCCAGACAAGGAGGAGGTTTGGGTGTTTCTGGTTTATTTGTAGAGTTGTTTAGAAGGCGTGGTCACTCTGCTTGTGTATGTGTGTGTGTGTCATTGTGTGTGTGTGTGTGTCTTGTGGTTGTGGTGGTGTGGGCAGCAGAAGGGTGGTGATAGTGGTGTTGGTGGTGGTGGCACTGTAGTATGCATCACCACGCACCTCCGGGTTGGTGTGTCGGCGCCTGCCCCTGAGTTATGGCCTCACTCTGACCTGATGGGTGAGTTAGGATGCGAGTCTTGCCCAGCCACTGCCCGGGGGACGCCTCAGCCAGCTTACTGTCGCCTCACCACTGCCTTGACGATAACTTGTGGATTACGTCGTGGGTGGCGAGCGGGCGCACCTTTTGCTGTCACGCCGCCGCCACCTTCAGGAGAGTGGCGCCCTGGAGCGTCACTGTAGGGTTACTCTACTGTTACTAATGTGGAAAACAAGGAAACAGCAAGAACATTGATTAGCAAGAAAGCCAAGACATTTCACAAGAACATTCACTAGAATAAGCACAAAACGGGATGATCAAACAGCAAACACCACAACACTTCAAGAACCAGAATAAAATCACTCCTACTAAGGTGTTACCCCCACACTTCTTCGACTTCTTCAAGGGTGGCGGGACTAACAGTGATGGTACTCGAAGGGAAAGTTGTCAGATCGGTGAGGGAAGACGAGCACATGGGAGACTAAAAAGCATGCGTGTTATAGTGGTCGAGGGAAGGTGAAGTTGAGGATGTTTTAGGGGTAGAAGGTGAAGTTGAAGTTGACGATGTTTTAGGGGTAGAAGGTGAAGTTGAAGTTGAGGATGTTTTAGGGGTAGAAGGTGAAGTTAAAGATGAGGATGTTTTAGGGGTAGAAGGTGAAGTTGAGGATGTTTTAGGGGTAGAAGGTGAAGTTGAGGATGTTTTAGGGGTAGGGGGAATGTGAAGTTGAGGAAATTAGGAGGTGGAGGAGGGAAGTAAAGATGGTGCGGCGTGTTGAGAGTGGTGATGGTGATGTCTTCGTTTGGGTATGATGACATGGTGAATTAGGAAAAGAGGTGACCGTGTTTGTGCCGAAGCTGTATACTGTTTGGCCAGTAGTGTCATCGTTTTATTAAATTGAGTTTTTCTTCAAATTTCTAACTTTTTTTTCCCTCTCTCTCTCTCTCTCTCTCTCTCTCTCTCTCTCGCTCTGTCTCGCTCTCGCTCGCTCTCACGCTCTCGCTCTCACGCTCTCGCTCTCACGCTCTCGCTCTCACGCTCTCGCTCTCACGCTCTCGCTCTCACGCTCTCGCTCTCACGCTCTCGCTCTCACGCTCTCGCTCTCACGCTCTCGCTCTCGCTCTCGCTCTCCTCTCAGCTCTCGCTCTTCCTCTCTCTCTCAGCTCTCCTCAGCTCTCGCTCTACGCTCTCCCTCCCCCGTCTCGCTCTCGCTTCGCTCTCTCCTCCTCTCCTCTCCTCTTCTCCTCTCCTCTCTCTCTCCTCTCTCCTCTCCTCTCTCTCCTCTCCTCTTCTCTCTCCTCTCTCCTCCTCTCTCTCTCTCTCTCGTCCTCTCCTCTCCTCCTCTCCTCTTCTCTCTCTCTCTCTCTCTCCTCTCTCTCCTCTCTCTCTCTCTCTCTCTCTCTCTCTCTCTCTCTCTCTCCTCTCTCTCTCTCTCTCTCTCTCTCTCTCTCTGAAAAGCATAGAGGTTCATTCGAATACGACTAAACAAAATAATGACCAACAACACACACACACATTAGTAGTAATAATAATAGTAGCAGTAGTAGTAGTAGTAGTAACAGCAGTAGCAGATAGCAGCAGTAGTAATGGTAGTAGTGGTGGTGTGGACAGCTTCCTCGTGGAAACCAGAGCTGGAAGGCAGACGCCACGGTTTATTGGATAAATGTTGGAACCTTAAATTGTGGTGTTGCGTGAGGCGGGACGGTGTGGCACTTGTTGCTTCATCACCGCCGCGCCACGACCCATCACCACCGCGATTACCCAATTAGGCCTCCAATTTGTTGCGTAACAGGTGATGCGCCCTCACCAAACATTTTATTATGTATCCATCATTACGCTCGCTGCTCTGAACACACTATAGACCTAACCCGGTGGGGACACGGGGGCGGAGGAGGCGGTAACGACGGAGGTATTGGGCGGCGGGTAGGCGGAGAGGTGAGGTGCGGGTGGCCGAGGGTCGTTGTCTGTCCCTAGAAAACCCCAAATGGATTGATGTGTGAAGTAAAGGGCGGAGTAAAGGTTGTGCACTAGGCTGAGAGTGATTCTGCTGACGAAGGGACGAAGGGGAGAGGGTAGGGAGGAACCGTTTGTGTTGGGGTACTTGGGGATGGACGAAGGGGTTTGAGAGGGGTTTGAGAAGGTTTAGAGAGAGGTTTGAGGTTTTGATAAGAGGGGTTTGTGTTTATTTTGGGCAGGGGGATAGAGAGAAGCCGGTCCTGGTGGGATAGACAGAAGGGGAGAGGCGAAAAGGACAGACCACTAAGTTGAAGGAGAGGGGAGAGGATAGAGAGAATAGGAGAAAAGGACAGACCACCGAGTTGAGAGTGAGAGGCGAGCGTGATTGTGAGAAGAATGCATGAAGTGACGGCACCAATCAAGTAAGTCAAGGTAAAGTAAGTAAGTAAAGTAAGTCAGTCAAGGTCAAGTAAGTCAAGGTTAAGTAAAGTGTGCATGGGAGACAGGTGAGGTGACCGTGTTGTTTACGTTCTGTGTGTGGCTTTAGATGGACTCCTAATGATTCCTTCTCCTTTCCTTCTCCTCCTCCTTCTTCTTGTCTCCTCTCCTGTTCCTTTTATTTATGGCATACAACACCACAACAACGTCACAACACCACATCGCCCCTATTATACACCCTCCCTCTTTTTCTTTTCAACCCTCTGGAACCACCTACAGTTTTTCAATTCCAGCTACCACCCCTCACCCCTGCCAACCTCTGTTCTTCATCTGTAATTATATAGACGTAACTTTGATAAAAAAAATGTCTTCATTATTTGGGAAAGTTGTCACTCTTGTACTTTCTTCCACATTCACATCGCCAGGAAGAAAAGATAAATTAGTTATATTTCCCATCTTCTGTCTTCACCTCCTTCCCTTCTCCTGTCTTCACCTCCCTTCTCCCGTCTTCACCTCCCTTCCTTCTCCTGTCTTCACCTCCCTTCTCCCGTCTTCACCTCCCTTCCTTCTCCTGTTTTCATCTCCTTTTCCTGTCTTCATCTCCCTTCTCCTGTCTTCATCTCCTTTCCTTCTCCTGTCTTCACCTCCCTTCTCCCGTCTTCACCTCCCTTCCTTCTCCTGTCTTCACCTCCCTTCTCCCGTCTTTACCTCCCTTCCTTCTCCTGTCTTCATCTCCCTTCTCCTGTCTTCATCTCCCTCCCTTCTCCCGTCTTCACCTCCCTTCCTTCTCCTGTCTTCATCTCCCTTCTCCCGTCTTCACCTCCCTTCCTTCTCCTGTCTTCACCTCCTTTCCTTCTCCTGTCTTCACCTCCCTTCCTTCTCCTGTCTTCACCTCCCTTCCTTCTTCTGTCTTCACCTCCCTTCCTTCTCCTGTCTTCACCTCCCTTCCTTCTTCTGTCTTCACCTCCCTTCCTTCTCCCGTCTTCACCTCCCTTCCTTCTCCTGTCTTCACCTCCTTCCCTTCTCCTGTCTTCACCTCCCTTCCTTCTCCTGTCTTCACCTCCCTTCCTTCTCCTGTCTTCACCTCCCTTCCTTCTCCTGTCTTCACCTCCTTTCCTTCTCCTGTCTTCACCTCCCTTCCTTCTCCTGTCTTCACCTCCCTTCCTTCTCCTGTCTTCACCTCCTTTCCTTCTCTTGTCTTCACCTCCCTTCCTTCTCCCGTCTTCACCTCCCTTCCTTCTCCTGTCTTCACCTCCCTTCCTTCTGTCTTCACCTCCCTTCCTTCTCCTGTCTTCACCTCCTTTCCTTCTCCTGGCTTCACCTCCCTTCCTTCTCCTGTCTTCACCTCCCTTCCTTCTCCTGTCTTCACCTGCTTTCCTTCTTCTGTCTTCACCTCCCTTCCTTCTCCTGTCTTCACCTCCTTCCTTCTCCTGTCTTCACCTCCCTTCCTTCTCCTGTCTTCACCTCCCTTCCTTCTCCTGTCTTCACCTCCCTTCCTTCTCCTGTCTTCACCTCCCTTCCTTCTCCTGTCTTCACCTCCCTTCCTTCTTCTGTCTTCACCTCCCTTCCTTCTCCTGTCTTCACCTCCTTTCCTTCTCCTGTCTTCACCTCCCTTCCTTCTCCTGTCTTCACCTCCCTTCCTTCTCCTGTCTTCACCTCCCTTCCTTCTGTCTTCACCTCCCTTCCTTCTCCTGTCTTCACCTCCTTCCCTTCTCCTGTCTTCACCTCCCTTCCTTCTCCTGTTTTCACCTCCCTTCCTTCTCCTGTCTTCACCTCCCTTCCTTCTCCTGTCTTCACCTCCCTTCCTTCTCCTGTCTTTACCTCCCTTCCTTCTGTCTTCACCTCCCTTCCTTCTCCTGTCTTCACCTCCCTTCCTTATCTTGTCTTCATCTCCCTTCTCCTGTCTTCACCTCCCTTCCTTTTCCTGTCTTCACCTCCCTTCCTTCTCCTGTCTTCACCTTCTCCTCTTCCTCCTCCTCCTCCACCTCCTGTATTATCTCATGGACATCCCCTTCACACCACCTCCTCACTATCATCCCCTTCACACCACCTCCTCACCATCATCCCCTTCACTCTTTCAACCTTCCTTCTTTACCCCTCTTCCCTTCATCTTTATTCTACCTCGTCTCCTTTACTCCATTCTCCCTCTAACCTCCTTCGACCCTCCCTATTTTTTGTAGAAGCTTTCCACAAATTACTGACGATTTGCCGCACGAGAAACCTGAACTTAGGGATGATTTCTCGGTATTCTCGCGTAAGTCTGTTAGAGAGAGAGAGAGAGAGAGAGAGAGAGAGAGAGAGAGAGAGAGAGAGAGAGAGAGAGAGAGAGAGAGAGAGATATGAGCAGGAGAAAGGAGGGTTTAGAGCAGGGAAGAAAGTTTTTTTTTTAGTTATCGAACGTGTCTGGACGGAACTCCGGATGATGATAAGATTAATATTCACCCTATTTATCACCAGTTATTCCTTCCTCCTCTTTGTCGTTGTTCCCTCTCTTCCTTCTTTCCTTTCTCTTCCTTCTCTTCCTTCTCTTCCTTATGCTCCCTTCTCTTCCTTCTCTTCCTTCTGCTCCCTTCTGCTCCCTTCTCTTCCTTCTCTTCCTTCCCTTCCTTCTGCTCCCTTCTCTTCCTTCTCTTCCTTCTCTTCCTTCTCTTCCTTCTCTTCCTTCCCTTCCTTCTGCTTCCCTTCTTCTCTTCCTTGCCTTCCTTCTCTCTTCCTTCTCTTCCTTCTCTTCCTTCTCTTCCTTCTCTTCCTTCTCTTCCTTCTCTTCTCCCTTCCTTCCTTCCTTCCTCTGCTCCTTCTCTTCCTCTCTTCCTTCTTCCTTCCTCTTCTCTCTTCCTTCCTCCTTCTGCTCCTTCTCCTCCTTCTCTCTTCTCTTCCTTCTCTTCCTTTCCCTTCTCTTCCTTCTCTTCCTTCCCTTCCTTCCCTTCCTTCTGCTCCCTTTCTCCTCTCTTCTCTTCCTTCTCTTCCTTCTCCTTCCTCCTTCCTTCTTCTTCCTTCTCTTCCTTCCCCTTCTCTTCTCTTCCTTCCCTTCCTTCTGCTCCCTTCTCTCCTTTCTTCCTTCTTCCTTCTCTTCCTTCTCTTCCTTCCCTTCCTTCCCCTTCCTTCTGCTCCCTTCTCTTCCTTCTCTTCCTTCTCTTCCTTCCTTCCTTCTGCTCCCTTCTCTTCCTTCCTTCGCTCCCTTCTCTCTCCTTCTCTTCCTTCTCTTCCTTCCCTTTCCTTCTCTTCCTTCTGCTCCCTTCTCTTCCTTCTCTTCCTTCTCTTCCTTCTCTTCCTTCTGCTCCCTTCTCTTCCTTGTCTTCCTTCTCTCCCTTCTGCTCCCTTCTCTTCCTTGTCTTCCTTCTCTCCCTTCTGCTCCCTTCTCTTCCTTGTCTTCCTTCTCTTCCTTCTGCTCCCTTCTCTTCCTTGTCTTCCTTGTCTTCCTTCTCTCCCTTCTGCTCCCTTGTCTTCCTTGCCTTCCTTCTCTTCCTTGTCTTCCTTCTCTTCCTTCTCTCCCTTCTCTCCCTTCTTGCTCCCTTGTCTTCCTTCTCTTCCTTCTCTCCCTTCTCTTCCTTCTTTTTCTCCTTCTGCTCCCTTCTCTTCCTTGTCTTCCTTGTCTTCCTTCTCTCCCTTCTCTCCCTTCTCTCCCTTCTCTTCCTTGTCTTCCTTGTCTTTCTTGTCTTCCTTCTCTCCCTTCTGCTCCCTTCTCTTCGTTGTCTTCCTTCTCTTCCTTCTCTCCCTTCTGCTCCCTCCTCCTTTTACTCCGCGTTGTCGTCGATCGTTTCCATCATGATGTATTAGTTTTTATATTCCTCATTCATAAATCTTTGCTTTTTTTCCCTCGATGCCAAGAATTCTAGCCATTGTGTTCTTAGTTTGATGTTCTTGTTATTTCCCCCCCTCCCTTTTTTTTGTACTTGCCTTCATATTCATTGAATTTCTTCGTCCTGCTCTCCTCTCCTCTCCTCTCCTCCTCTCCTCTCCTCTCCTCTCCTCTCCTCTCTTTCTGCTCCTCTCCCTTCCTCTCCTCTTCGTTAGTTAGTCGTGGGATCTTTCTTTTCTTTCTGTTGCTTTCTTTCGTTGATAATTATCCTTTCTCCCAGCGCTCTCTCTCTCTCTCTCTCTCTCTCTCCTTCTTCCTCTCTCTCTCTTCTCTCTCTCTCTTCTCTCTCTCTCTCTCTCTCTCTCTCTCTCTCTCTCTCTCTCTCTCTACCTTGTATTTCAATTCCTTCCCCCATTGTACTCATCACATATATATTCCTCAGCAATCCCCCTTCCTGTCCCCCCTCCCTCCCCCCTCTCTCCCCCTCCCCCCACCTGCACCCCAAACAAAGGTAAAGAGCTAAGTTTCCCTTGTACTACACGCTTACCATGTGTTGGGCGCCGCCACCTCCACCCCCCCAACCTTCCACCACCTCCTACCGCCCCCTACCCCTCCTCCCTTCCCCTCCTCCCTCTCCCCTCCTTCTCCTCCATGTTTAATGTCTTGCCGTGCTTTTGAACCCCAACTTATTTATCGGGGATCCGGACAGAAGCGATTATTCGGCCGCCGCCTTCTTTAACGGGAGTATTGTAACCGTTAATGGCCCCTTTCCGTTGGGTGGCGTGATGATAGTGGTGGTATTATAGTAGTGGTGGTGATGGTCGTGGTGGTCGTGGTGGTGGTGGTGGTGGTGGTGGATGCGTGAGAGAAAAATGAGAAAGGCAAAACGTAAAGAAGGGAGAAAAAAAGAGGAGGCGATTTGAAAGGAGTTTTTTTAAGAATTTTTGGAGAGAGAATAGATAGATAGGTAGATTGATTGATCGATTAAATGATTTATATACAGAGAGATACAGGAAAAGGAAGAAGTAAGAAATGGAGGAGGGAAAGAGGAGAGAGAGAGAGAGAGAGAGAGAGAGAGAGAGAGAGAGAGAGAGAGAGAGAGAGGAGAGGAGAGAGAGAGGAGAGAGAGAGAGAGAGAGACGAGGATGGAGATGAGTCAGGCGTGAAGGGGAAGGGGGATGGGGATGGGGGGGTCATGGATAATAAGTAAGAAGGTGGTTGGGTGGGAGGATCAGGAGGAGGAGGAGGAGGAGGAGCGTAGCCTTCACTTCCTGTACAGACTTCAGGAGACCAGCTGCTGTTGATGTGCTAAAATTATCCTTGTTTCTGATTTCTCTTGGGTCTCCTCCAGTCAGGTACTACGAGCAGCACCCCCTCCCCTTCTTCCCCTTCACTATCATGCTGTTACCCTCTTCGTGTCACTAAGAGTTCAAAGATGTATAAGATAACATACTTACGCTTTGGTGAGTAACTGGTGAGCCGTGGCCCGAGTGGATAGGCAAATTAATACCACAGGGTTTAGGTAAATACACAATATATATATATATATATATATATATATTATATATATATATATTATATATATATATATATAATATATATATATATAATATTCTATATATTTCTATATATGTATTCTATGTATAATAAATGCATCAGAAACATCCCCCCCTCACCTTTATCCCCCCCCCTCCCCCCCCAGGGCTTACTGTGGGTACTGGATATCATGTATACTCAGGGGGGGGGGTATATAGAGGCGTGAGTGAAGTGAGTATTGGGTCAGGAATAGTTAAGGTGATGGTGTTTAGCGTCTCCTGGTGGTGGAGATGAAAGGCAGGTGTGGCGTGGAGGGAGGGGTATAGGTGGTGGGGGGGTGGAAGGGGAGGCCAGGACGCGGCTTACAACAGAGGGTTGTAACGTAAGTTGTATGAAAAGGGAAGGAGGAGGAGAGAGAGGATGTGCGTGTTGAGGTGTGGCGTATGGTGGTGGTGGGGAGGGGCGATGCGGGGGGGTTGGTGTAGTCTGTAGCCTTGCAGGGGTGTTGAGAGGCTTGGATGGGGGTGATGGGGAGTGAGGGCGTTGTGGGTGGTTGAGTTTGTGGGGAGGGGGATGTTGAGTGGTTTGGATGGGGGTAGGGATGACTGGATTGTGTTGGAGGGGTTAAAATGGGGTTATGGATAAGTGGATGAGGAGTAACTTGGAGGGTTAGCAGGGGGTTAAAATGAGGTGTAGGATGAGTGGGTGAGGCGAAGGGGTGTTGATGGAGGGGATGGTATAGGATGGGGTTGACTGGGTGGTGAAGGAAGGGGGGAGGGCGACGGGGGTATCTGACGAAGAGGCTGGAAATTAGCCATGAAAATGAGGAAGCTTTGTCCTGGCAACACACACGCCTCATAATCCTGAAGAAGACAGCCTGCCCTCCCTAGGGGCTCTGCGGGACACAAAAGTTCCCTCCTTCGCACAGACAAGTGAGGCAGATACAATCACAACTGTCTCTCTCCATTTATTAGCAGGAAACGGAACTCTCTCAGACTTACCGTTGGTCCATA
>JACEEZ010001316.1:127500-135000 GCA_016584305.1 Chionoecetes opilio
AATGAATACTTTAATGCGGTATTTATTAAAGAAGACGAAACTCCATTACCAGAACCAGTAAACATGTATGTGGGACTCGAAAGGGATAGACTGGTAATAGGAGAGATAACAATAACAGTAGACGAAATATCAAAGTATTTGCAGAAACTTGACCCAGCAAAATCCGTGGGGTGGACGAAATCTAGCCGCGACTACTTCGCGAATGTCACAGTCAACTTTCGCTCCCATTAAAGATTATTCTCAATAAATCGCTAATGGACAAAAATGTTCCTAGTATGTGGAAATTAGCAAATGTTACACCGATATTCAAGAAAGGGAGTAAGAGCCTCGCAAGTAATTATCGCCCAATTAGTCTAACGTCCGTGATTGTTAAACTATTTGAGAAAATATTGCGGATAAATTGTGTCTTTCCTCGATGAAAATAACTCAATACTAAACTCGCAGCATGGATTTCGAATAAGAGATCCTGCTTAACAAACCTACTCGATTTTTTTAATGTCATTTATTCAAACTGGACTCAAAAATTCCCTCGGATGTATATACCTTGATTTTCAGAAAGCCTTCGATACAGTTCCCCATAAGCGACTTTTACCAAGCTAAGGGCACATGGCTTAGGAGAGCAATTATGTTCATGGATTGGCGATTTGGCTTTCAAATCGTAAACAACGGGTAGTAATAATGGCGAGCATCTGATTGGTTAGATGTTACTAGTGGGGTGCCTCAGGGCTCGGTCTTGGGTCCTACTCTTTTTCTGATATATATCAACGATCTGGACTGCGGACTTGTATCTAAAATATCGAAATTTGCAGATGACACCAAATTAGACGGTAAGCATATACTAGAGAAACTGCGAACTCATACACGTGATCTCGACAACTATCAGATTGGAGTGATAAATGGCTATTAAATTCAATTCCGATAAATGTAAAGTAATGCATATAGTCACGATAACCTCAAATATAACTATCAAATGCAAAATAAATAGCTAACTGAAGTACAGCAGGAAAAAGATTTAGGTGTCATCATCAGTAACGATCTTAAAACCAGTCCGCATTGCCTAGCTGCCAGTAAAAAGGCGAATATGATGTTGGGCTTCATTAAACGCAACTTTGAACATAAAACTCCGAAAGTAATGACACAATTATACACGTCCTTGGTTAGGCCGCACTTAGAATATGCCGTTCAATTCCGGTCGCCCTGTTTCGTAAAAGATCAAGCCAAATTGGAATCAGTGCAAAGAAGAGCAACCAAACAAATTCCATCTCTGCGAAATTCATCTTATGAAGAGAGACTGCGGAAACTTAATATGTTTTCCTTAAAGGATCGTAGAATCCGTGGGGACTTGATAGAAACCTTTAAGATCCTAAAAGGATTTGATGTCATTAATCAAGAGAACCTATTCGAGCTTTCTCCTCAAGTGGTAACAAGAAATAATGGTTTAAAACTAAACGGTCAACGTTGCATCACAGATCTCCGTAAAAATTATTTTAATGTTAGAGTCGTTGAACGATGGAACAAGTTACCAGCAAATGTTGTCGAAGCCAGCACAATAACTACATTTAAAAATAGACTTGACGCGCACTGTAAAGTAAATGGGTATTGATAGTGCCCTGCGAATTCATATTTAGTCCCCCGGATCGATTAGTTGTAGTGGTAGTGGTAGTTGTAGTTAGTAATTTCATATCCTATCATTCTTCACTACGTAACTTCCATGTTCCTATCTTCTTTCGGGACATGGTATCATTTTCCAACTGTTTTCTTACATGTAGTTGATAGGTTAGTAGTATGTAGTTCAGCAGATACCCTCGTCATGGACCAATAGGTCTCCTGGTGTCTGTTATTCCTATGTAATCCTATGTAAAAAAAAATCCTCCTCCTCCTCCTCCTCCTCCTCCTCCTCCTCCTCCTCCTCCTCCTCCTCCTCCTCCTCCTCCTCCTCCTCCTCCTCCTCTTCCTCCTCCTCCTCGTTTCCTTATCGAAATTTTCACCCGTCTGTGAATTAAACCAGAATCACCGGATGTCTGCTCCCCCCCCCCCCCTCTCTCTCTCTCTCTCTCTCTCATCCTCTCTCTCTCTCATCTTCTCCTCTCTCTCTCTCGCTCTCCTCTCTCTCTCGTCTCTCTCTCTCTCTCTCTCTCTCTCTCTCTCATCTCTCTCTCTCTCTCTCCTCTCTCTCTCTCGCTCCCTCGCTCGCTCGTCTCTCTCTCTGCTCTCCTCTTCTCCTCTCTCTCGCTCTCTCTCTCTCTCTCTCCTCTCTCTCTCTCTCTCCGTCTCTCTCTCTCTCTCTCTCTCTCTCTCTTCTCTCCTCTCTCGTCTCTCTCTCTCTCTCTCTCTCATCCGTGCAACCAGGTTTTTGGCTAATATGTGTTGTGTTATCTATCACCTGCCACGTGCTTGGGAGGCTTAAGGGAATGAAACTTATCTGGTGGAGGGAACTTTACGTAGCGCCTTGTTCCTACTGATTTCCCTTAGACCTACACTCCTTTCCTTCCTTCCTTCCTTCCGTCCTTCCTTTTTTCCTTCCTTCCTTTCGTCCTTCCTTCCTTCCTTCTTTCTTTACTTCCTTTCTTCCTTCCTTCCTTCCTTCCTTCCTTCCTTCCTTCCTTCCTTCCTTCCTTCCTTCCTTCCTTCCTTCCTTCCTTCCTTCCTTCCTTCCTTCCTTTCTCCCTGTGTGTGTGCGTTTCTCACGAGTCTTTAAGAAAAGCACGTGTTTTAATTATTGATGTCCTCGTATATATATCTGTTTCTTAATCTTACCCTCATGGTTGCCTCGTACTCGAAACCTGCATAAAAGGCGGGAGACTCAAAGTTGAAATTTTCTCGTCAATGAGGAAAGGCGAAAGAGAGGTTTCAAGTTACTGTTTTTGTTCAAGAGAAAAGTGTCAGGCAACATCACACAAAAAGTTAAAAGAAATTATAACAGGAAACGCAATTTTCTTCAACATATGTATTGCTGTTTTTACACCTTTCCAACCTATACTCTTCCTAAGGTGAGAAGAGAAGAGAATCTACCAAGTACGTTTGTACCAAGATTCTTCAGGAAGTGACTTGCCATTTGGTAACTAATACTTTATCGCTTCAAGACAGTCGTGACTTTCTTTTTCTTACACAGTTGTTGAAAGCGATCTTGGTCAATCTCCTTTTGTTGCACGAAAAAAATGACACGATCTTTCGAAAACGTTTGTGAGGAAAGCAACAGAGGAATGCATAGTAAGTTAACCCCTTCACGCCCAGATCTTTCCTTTGCTATATAAAATCATCAGTTAGCCATAAAATTACGAAAAGAAACTGAATATACCAAATTAACTAGTGGACAAGGATATTAAACATGTGATATCTATAAAATATTACTTATATTCACTAAAAATCGTCTAATGGTACCCAAATTACAATGGAAATTACGCTCTGAGCCTCAAGGGGTTAAATATCCTCCGTATACGCTGATTGCTGACATTTGTAAAACGGTAAGAAATAAATGAAGATGTTTAAGCAGCCATTTACCGCCGCACGTCACTGTTGCCCTCCCCCCCCACTGTTGCCCCCCCACCCCCCCGCTGTGACGCTGCGGGGGGGGGGGCTGCTTGACTTTGAATACCACACCACTTTAATAAACGTCGAGAAGCTCTTATAAAGGAATGTATATGTAGGAAAAGTTACGGTTCTTGCTATTTGTTCAAGTTACTGTGCAGGGCGAGGGTGCAAACCGAGGCTCTTTAACAGTGAACAACATTACTTATAGGAATTTTCATAAGCGTAAACTACAATAATTCTGTAAAAGTATGGTTTCTAGTTATTTCATTAAGCGTTATAAATAACTTTTTTTAAAATCTTTTACATAACTTCGATATTGAACAGTAAATTGTTTCGAGACTCGACAGGCGGAAGCGAATTGTGTTGCTTATTTGAACGAAAACTTGTGAACTCTCGCCACTTGTGTTTCGCCCGTGCTGCAGAAACGCGGTCATTTCACGGCGCACTAACTGGAAAAAAAGAACGGAAACTGCAGATCTTCTTAATTTACTGCAAATACTTCTAAGAAAGAAAACCTAAGGGGGAAATTTTTACAAGAATTCTTAAGATTTCATTCACCTTTCATTCATCTATTTTTTTTTTTTCTCATGTCGAATCATTAGTCTTGTATTGCTGTGAGGGATGCACGGCGGAGTCATTGATGCCGCCCAAAACAACCATGTATTCAAATAATGGCCATTCGCTACACCTTTCTCAACCTGTATTCGAGCCTTTCGCCCTTTCCTCCGCCATTGAGCCGATCAAGTGTGTCTCAATTTCAAAGAAGTTTTCGAGGTAGACTACAGCTTCGTTCCTTTCAACATGTTTCCTTACTTACACCCATTTTTTTTCGAGTATTATATTGCTGAAATAATGGTGCGAACATGCGTGCGTGTTAGTTTGTGGAAGACGTTCAGAATATAGGCAAGAAGGGCAGAACCTGAACACTGCACTAAAGGATACCGTCACTACGCAGTTTGTTGTTGATATGGAAAGCGAGGGTAGTGAGAGGAGCCTTTTTTGTTTCTGCTGTGTGTGTGCCGAAGGGAATTATATATATATATATATATATATATATATATATATATATATATATTATATATATATATATAATATATATATATTATATATATATATATATATATATATATATATATATATATATATATACTAATACCTCCTATATACAAAAATACTAAAACCTCCATGAGCGACTAACAGGTTTTTCCCATGTTCCTCTTGTAAAAATAATAAATAAACCTGTCATCAGTTTTCATATATATATATATATGAAAACTGATGACAGGTTTATTTTTTATTTTTACAAGAGGAACATGGGAAAAACCTGTTAGTCGCTCATGGAGGTTTTAGTATTTTTGCCTTGACTCTATGAAAGGAGGTGGCGTATAGTGCTGTTATCCTGCCGTCTGGAAGCTGACTTGTCCCGCCACTGGCCAGGCATTGGGAGTGTTTGGCCGCAAGGAAATCTCCCTCATGATTATGAAAAACATACGAAGGTACTAATTTTAGTTGTTGAGAATTAATGCTGTCTCAACGTTGGATTAGCAGTGATAACGTCACACAAAAAAGAAGCATACTTTGCAATCATTCGCTCCTTGTTCCACCCAAATATTTACCATTTATTAGCTGCAACTGGACTTGACCTCTTTGTCATTTGGCGGATCCGGATCACCTTCAGGCTCTAGGGCGGCAGGGCAGACGCAACACCAAGGCTCGACACCACTTGCAGATTGGCTGCAAAAGGCAGGCCAGACAGACATTGTCCTTCAGAAGAGCAACTACTAAGCCAAAATTAGATCTGAGGTAGTCAAGGAAAAAAATAAAGAATTGTATAATATATTTTCTTCCTCAGTATAATCTTTAATGCAAATAAACAATAAATATATCAGATCTTAGGTAGTCAAAGTCAAAGAAAAGAATTATATAAAATTATTTTCCTCCTCAGTATAATCTTGAGGGCAAATACACAATATATATGTAGACTATCCCAGGCAGAGAATGTGAGAGGAAATTACGTCAATTTGTTTGTTGCCGCAGAGGGAGTGGAGGGGCGGGGTGTTGTGGGGGTGATGTGGGTGGTCGGGGGTGAAGGGCCCTGCCACGCGCCTCACAACCCCTGGCGTCATGCCCACGACATTACCTCTGCCCCATTTTCACCGGATGCTTTTTACATGTTTACTTTATGTCTACTGTTTTCTTGTCTTCTCTATGCATTCCTCGTTCCTTCTTTCTGTTACTTTTGTGTTTTCTATTCTTCTCCATCCATTCCTCGTTCCTTCTTTCTGTCACTTCTAGTTTACTTTATTTCTACTGTTTTCTATTTTTCTCCATCTATTCTCCATCTTCTTCATCTATTCTTTCATCTTCTTATATTCTCCTCGTTCCTTGCTTCTGTCACTTCTTTGTTTACTTTATTTCTACTGTTTTCTTTTGTTCTCCCTCCATTCTTCTTTCCTTCTTTCTGTCATTCCCTTCATCCTTTCTTACTCTTTATGTTTTATTTCTCTTTCTTCTTTTCTTATTTCCTTCCTTCCTACTTTTCCTTTTTCCCTCCTACCTTCCTGTACTTCTTCCTTTTCGTCTTCCCTCTTTTTCAGTCAAATCAAGTTTCCTCTGCCATTCCTACTTACGTTCGTTGTTTTGTTTTTTTCATTTCTCTCTCTGTCTCTCTTTCTTCCTTCCATCCTTCCATCCTTTCTTACCATTTTTTTCTCCTGATTACCCTTTCTTCCCTCACATCATTCTATTATTTTGTCACTATCTTTCCGTTAATATTTTTCTTCTGATTGAACACTTTCTTCTCCTTTCTCTTCTTATTTTGTTGACATTATTAGACAAGCTCTTGATGATGTTATTACTTTATGGCAATTGGAGGACTTTAGTATTATTGTATTTTCTTACTTTACCTTAGCAATATAAGATGCTATGCCAACTTTCGTCCTCGCCCTCCTGCTTCTTTGACTTGCAGATGAGGCGGTGTAGTTCATCTCGTTAATGCAAACAACCTCGTTACGACCAAACAGTTTGCTTTTCCTTGATTTTCCCTTCTATTTTTCTCTTCTTCTTTCTTCTGCATTTTCCTCCTCCTTTATCTCTTCTTCTTTCTTCAGCATTTTCCTCCTCCTCCTCCTCTCTTCTTCGTTTTCCCTTATCAAACTGCAATTCATGAAGCCAACGTCTGGATTATCACAGCTTATCACATGTTTATTATTCTCTCTCTCTCTCTCTCTCTCTCTCTCTCTCTCTCTCTCTCTCTCTCTCTCTCTCTCTCTCTCTCTCTCTCTCTCTCTCTCTCTCTCTCTCTCTCTCTCTCTCTCTCTCTCTCTCTCTCTCTCTCTCTCTCTCTCTCTCTCTCTCTTTATCTCCCCTCATTCTTCTCATTCCCTCTTTACCTCCCCCCTTGCTTATTCCTTACTTTCCTTTCTCCTTCCCTCGTCCCCCCTGCCGCACCCCTTCCTCTCTTCTCTCACCTTTCCCCCTTCCTCCCTTCCTCTCCCCTGCCTCCCTGCCCTTGCGTCCCGGCAGGGGTGACGTGACCCTCGGGGCAACACGTGCGCAACATGTGGTCTCGGGGTCTTGATTCTTGTTGGCAATCATATCCAGGTCCTTTTCCTTCTCCTCCTCCTCCTCCTCCTCCTCCTCCTCCTCCTCCTCCTCCTCCTCCTCCTCCTCCTCCTCCTCCTGCTCTTCGCCCCTCTTACTCTTCCTCCTTTCGGTTTTTGTTTTATGTATTTTTCCTTCTTCTTTTTCTTCTCTTTGTTCTTTTTCTTTTCTTCATTTTGTTCTCTCTTTTTCTCCTCCTAATTAATCCCTAGGAAAGCAGTAATTTTCATCATTCGTCCTCTTTCATTGCATCTCTCTCTCTCTCTCTCTCTCTCTCTCTCTCCTCTCCTCTCTCTCTCTCCTCTCTCTCTCTCTCTCTCTCTCTCTCTCTCCTCTCTCTCTCTCTCTCTCTCTTCTCTCTCTCTC
>JACEEZ010001316.1:137500-145209 GCA_016584305.1 Chionoecetes opilio
TACTGGAAGTTATTCTTAATTATATTACAGTTTTGCTTATTGGATCCTTACGGTTATCCCGACTTTGATGTGATATACGCATATGATAGCAAGTGACTGACCTCAGGAACATGGGGAGGGGGGGGGGGTGATGCAGGGCTGGTGAAGGGGTTGTGGGAGTGTTCAGAGCCGTAGTGTTCTGTTCCCTACCAGTAAACGTGATCTTGTGGGCGGCAGGAGGTTGTGCAAGGCGGGGGAAGCTGAGCCTGCTTCCGCGATGGGCGGCCTGCACGCGACCCTTCCAGCCTGCCAGCCTGCCGCCCTGCCTAGCCCATGTCTTCATCTGAATGTCCTGCTGCTCTCCAGTTAATCATGAACCTTCCATCGTGGTGTGCCTCTCCAGAGCAGTCACCTACCTCCATATCTCCACCACACGATGTATCTCCTCCCTGTTCTCTCCCTGCCCCTGCTACTCTCCTCCCTGTTCTCTCCCTGCCCCTGTACTATCTTCCCTGTTCTCTCCCTGCCCCTGTACTCTCCTCCCTGTTCTCTCCCTGCCCCTGTACTCTCCTCCCTGTTCTCTCCCTGCCCCTGTACTATCCTCCCTGTTCTCTCCCTGCCCCTGTACTATCCTCCCTGTTCTCTCCCTGCCCCTGTACTCTCCTCCCTGTTCTCTCCCTGCCCCTGTACTATCCTCCCTGTTCTCTCCCTGCCCCTGCACTCTCCTCCCTGTTCTCTCCCTGCCCCTGCACTCTCCTCCCTGTTCTCTCCCTGCCCCTGCACTCTCCTCCCTGTTCTCTCCCTGCCCCTGCACTCTCCTCCCTGTTCTCTCCCTGCCCCTCCTTCCTTCCCTGGCGGGACGAAGACCGTCGCCTGCCCTCACGTCAGGCCCTTGGCAGCGCCTCGGCTGATGACTTTAATGGCTCAGCGGTCGCTACTGCTGGTGTTCCTGGTCTTCTTTTTATGATGCTATAATTAAGAGTCTGACCCACCTGTTGTGATGATATAATGGTGTTGCCGCCACTGCTATTAGCGGCGTGGCGGCGGCGTGCCGGTTCTGCCCAGCGAGGTGATTGGCTTGTTTGTTTTGTTGGTGGTTGGCATTCCTATACGACTCATGTTGGTGATGAAGTGTGTTTATGGCAGGGTTGTGGTGATTACAGGATTGTGGTGGACACTGAAACGATGGGGCTGAAGGGAGTCACTAACTCTCATGGTGGTGACGGCTAACTTGTGGTGCAAGGATGTGGTGTCATCCTGGTGTTGTGGTGCTCCAGGGTTCCTTGATGGTGCCTGAGGTGGTGGTGTAGCGGCCTGAGTATGTCACTGATGTCCTGGTTGCTATCGAGGGCGTGGGGGCGGCATGAGGCGGTCAGAGGTTACAGCTGCTGCGGCAGGCGATGGCGTGTCAAGAATGCGGGCTTAGGTTGCAGACCCATCTGTCACCCGGCGGTGGGTGCTGTCCGGCCTGCCTCGGCTCCGGTAACCCACGCGTGACACCACTTCGGATACTACGATAATGCTACGAGGATGCTACGTACACGTGTATAGGATGGAAAGGACGCAACAAGGCCGCTCGCAGGGTATATACGAGCAAGGCTAATGGAATTAAGGACTTCTCTTAATTTATCTTTCTCTTGGAAGTATACGAGTAACCTATCTATGTATCCGAAGCTTTCCCATTTCTTGAGTTGTATGCTTTCGGGAGATTGACATAAGGTACAAATATTCGTAGGTCAACATCGTCTCTCATATCTCTCTCTCTCTCTCTCTCTCTCTCTCTCTCTCTCTCTCTCTCTTCTCTCTCTCTCTCTTCCTCTCTCTCTCTCTCTCTCCTTCCTCCTCTCCTCGCTCTCTCGCTCGCTCGCTCTCGCTCGCTCTCTCCGCTCTCTCGCTCCTGCTCTCGCTCCTCTCGCTCTCGCTCGCTCTCGCTCTCCCCTCTCGCTCTCTCTCCTCGCTCTCGCTCTCGCTCGCTCTCGCTCTCGCTCGCTCTCGCTCTCTGCTCGCTCTCGCTCCCCTCGCTCGCTCTCGCTCTGCTCGCCTCGCTCTCGTCGCTCCCCGCCTCGCTCGCTCTCGCTCTCGCTCGCTCTCGCTCTCGCTCGCCTCGCCTCGCTCGCTCGTCGCTCTCGCTCTCGCCTCGCTCCGCTCTCGCTCGCTCTCAGCTCTCGCTCGCTCTCGCTCTCGCTCGCTCTCGCTGCTCCGCTCTCGCTCTCGCTCGCTCCGCTCGCGCCTCGCTCCCCTCGCTCCGCTCTCTCGCTCTCGCTCGCTCGCTCTCGCTCCGCTCTCCGCTCTCGCTCGCTCTCGCTCTCGCTCCTCTCGCTCTCGCTCTCTCGCTCTCGCTTCCCTCTCGCTCTCGCTCTGCTCTCTCGCTCTCGCTCTCCTCGCTCTCGCTCTCTCGCTCTCGCTCTCTCGCGCTCTCGCTCTCTCGCTCTCGCTCTCTCTCGCTCTCGCTCTCTGCTCTTCGCTCTCTCGCTCTCGCTCTCTCGCTCTCGCTCTCTCGCCTCTCGCTCTCTCGCTCTCGCTCTCTCGCTCTCGCTCTCTCGCTCTCTCGCTCTCTCGCCTCCTCTCGCTCTCGCTCCCCCTCGCTCCCCCGCTCTCTCGCTCTCGCTCCCCTCTCGCTCTCTCGCTCTCTCGCTCTCTCGCTCTCGCTCTCGTTCGCTCTCGCTCTCTCTCGCTCTCTCGCTCTCTCGCTCTCGCTCGCTCTCTCGCCCCTCGCTCTCTCTGCTCTCGCTCTCCCTCGCTCTCGCTCTCGCCTCTCGCTCTCTCGCTCTCCGCTCGCTCCCCTCTCGCTCTCGCTCGCTCTCGCTCTCGCTCGCTCTCGCTCTCGCTCGCTCTCGCTCTCGCTCCTCTCTGCTCTCGCTCGTCTCCTCGCTCTCGCTCTCGCTCTCTCTCTCTCTCTCTCTCTCTCTTCTCTCTCTATCTCTCTCTCTCTCTCTCTCTCTCTCTCTCTCTCTCTCTGTGTGTGTGTGTGTGGATCTCATAGATGCTTTACCAATACACTTCGAATACCAAATTGCAAGGTCACAAAACTGTACATTACATTTTCTAATCTTTGACTTTTAACATAAGAAAATATAGAGACAAGGAAGCTGGACAGACCGGATGACTTACTCAAGGCAGCCTCTGTACACTTAGAACTCACCAGCTATCATCATCATCATCTATAAATGAATCTAGCCTGCTTTTAAAACTATCTATCGTTACACTTATGGAGTAATTACTGAGTTTATTTAATTCATCTACCATATTTGGGCACCATTTTTTGCGTCTCTCTTTGCTCAAAATGGATGTAGTTTAAAATCGTTGGTACGTGTCTTTACTGAATCTTTGACTTTAAGAACATCATTTATATCACTGTTGTTGAACCTTCTCATCAATTGATATAGTTTTATCAGCTCACATCGCACTTATATCCTAATAGGGAATGCTGTTTATTAACCCCTTGAGACCCATAACGTAATTTTCATTGTAATTTGGGTGCCATTAGACGCTTTTTAGTAAATATAAGCAACATTTCATAGCTAAGACCTGTTTAATATCCTTGTCCACGAGCTAATTTGGTATATTAAGTTTCTTTTCGTAATTGTATGGCTAACAACTGACGATTTTATATAGCAAAGGAAAGATCTGGGCGTGAAGGGGTTAAAGGTGTTACAGTCTGTCTTTGTAACATGAGTTTCTCAACCCCTGAATCTTGGTCATCCTTCTCTGCACTGACTTTGGATTATCTATGTCCTTTTTTAATATAGAGACTACAACTGCACACCATCAATTACCGTCAATAACACTATAGTCGCCAATGCACTACTGCCGCCAGGCGCCATATAATGTATACTGAATATTAGCATCACTAAAGATTTGTATGTGCCACTGAAGAATCATCCACAGTAGTTTATATTATGTATATGTCTTCAGTGGCACATACAAATCAGTAGTGATGCTGAAATTCGTAACATATGGAATTTATGGAGCTTGGCGACATTAGTGCAGTGGCGACTATAGTGTTACTGACGGTAGGTTGGACGTACTGACGTATTGACGGTTGTAAAAAAAAATTTCAGACACCATTTTGCAACTTTTACTGGAGAATACGTGATTTTTTTTCTCGATTGCCGTTAGATTTTTGTTTTGTTTTGTTTTGTTTTGTGTGTGTGTGTGGGGGGGGGGGAGGTCCTTAGTGGCCGCGTGGCTGTCGTGGCGGCGGGTAACAGCGGGGCGGCGAGTGACATGTGGGTAGCGGGGGGTAGCACGAGCCCTCTGCCTCCGGCCATCTGGGTACGGCTGCCCACACGCCTCAGGGCACGCCTCTTCCCCCTAGCCTGTTTTTGTAAGCATCCTTCGCTCCTCTCCCTCTCACGCGTCTTCCGCCCCCTCCCCCCTCCCCCCTCCGCTCTCCTTTCTCCTTTCTCCTTCCTCGTGGCTTTCCTTCTTCCTCTTTATTCCTCCTTCATTCCTTCCTTGGGGCTTTCCTTCTCTTTCCTTCTCCTTCCTCGTGGTTCTCCTTCTCTCTTCTCTTTCTTCATCCCATTTCCTGACACCATTGTTATTGTTCTCGCATTGCCTTGTTCCCTTCCTTTCCCTTTAGTTCCCTTCCCTTTTCTTCTCTTTCCCTTTCACCTTCCCTGACCTTCTCATTCATTTCCCTTTCCTTCCGTTCTCTTCCGTTCCATTTCCCTTCCCTTCCCTTCCCTTCCCTTCCCTTCCCTTTCTCCTCATACACTGTGACATTTCTACAGGTCCTTGATTAAATATTCTCTTCGTAAGTATGATTTTTTTTCTCTCTTCTCTCTCTCTGCTCCCTCCCTCCTCTCTCGTCCCTCCTCTCCCTCTCTCTCTCTCTCTCTCTCTCTCTCCTCTCTCCTCTCCTCCTCTTCTCTCTCTCTCTCTTCTCTCTCCTCTCTCTTCTCTCTCTTCTCTCTCTTCTCTCTCTCTCTCTCTCTCCTCTCTCTCTCTCTCTCTTCTCTCTTCCTCTCTCTCTCTCTCTCTCTCTCTCTCTCTCTCTCTCTCACTCTCTCTCTCTCCTCTCTCTCTCTGCTCTCTTCTCTCTTCTCTCCTCTCTCTCTCCTCCTCTCTTCTCTCCCCTCTCTCTCTCTTCTCTCTCTCTCTCTCTCTCTTCTCTTCTCTCTCCTCTCTCCTCCTCCTCTCCCCTCTCTCCTACTCCCTCGGTCACTCACTACTCTCCTACTCGCGTCATCTCCCCCCCCCACCCCAAATCCACCACACCAAATTACAAACCACACCAAAAACCATGCGCGAAATAGCTCAAACTCATTTCAAAACCTAGTCGCGACTCACATTTTTTCTCCCCAAAATAATTTCTCTCTGTATCCCAAATATGGTCGTCCTTAACTTCCACTACATTTTGAAAACCACATTATGAACATACTTCCCTCTTAAATACTTACTTCTCCTTCCCCAAACGCTCAAATGGACTGTACTCCAAATATGTGTATAACTCATAAGCACACACACACACACAACGCACGCACACACACACACACACACACACACACCACACACACACACACACACACACACACACACACACACACACAAAACACACACCCCACACACACCCCACGCACCACCACACACCACGCACCACGCACGCACCACGCACGCACGCACTGCACGCACGCACGCACGCACGCACGGCACGCACGCACCGCACGCACGCAGAGAGACGACTTGAAAAAGAGCTAGAAGACGAAAAGAGAACAGAGAGGAGGGGCGAGAGGGTCGGTGGGGGTGAGGGAGGTGTGAAGGGGGGAGGGGGGTGGGAGGGGGTATGGGAGGTGTGGAGGGGGTGGGGGTGAGGGAGGTGGGAGGGGGTGAGGGAGGTTGTGGGGGGCGGGGTAAGGTCGAGTCATCTTGCTCATGTTCCTCTTTTAATTGTGTCGCTTGAAGGTAAGTAAGCCAACCCTGCAACACTTCCAGTCTCGGCTTACCTGGGGGGAGAGGCAAAAATGGGGGGGGTAAAAGGGGGGATGATGCGTAGAGGCCAGAAAGGGGGGGTAAAATGGGGGGTCAAGGGGGTGAGGTAAGCGTGAGGGAGAGTTGGGAGTGACTTATTAATGTGGGATGGTAAGTCAGTTTGTTAATTTGTCAGTCAGTCAGTCAGTCAGTCCCGTCAGTCAGTCAGTCAAGTGTGTCAAAATTGTTCATTTTGCTCAGTCGGTTAGAAATTCATTCATTCTGCTGATCGATCAAGCCATTGCATCCATATACATTTTATTGTCTCGGTATCTATGTTTTAATCTATCTTAATTTTGTGTGTGTAGGCCTATTGGTTTTACTGTGTGACTCGTGTGTGTAGGCCTATTGGTTTTACTGTGTGACTCGTGTGCTGTGAGGGGAGAGACTAAGGGAATAAGTAAGGGGAAGAACAAGAGAGAGGAAGAGTGGGTGAGACGATTCATAAATAGAAGAGGAAGTTGTAATGTTAACAAGTAAAAGAGAAGAGGAAGAGAGGAGAAGAGGAGATGGGATGCATTAAGAGAAGGGGGAGGAGGAAAAGACAACAGATGGAAAAATTACCACAAAGGAGAAACAGGAGGAAGAGGAAGAGAAGATAATGAAGCAGATGATGAAGATGAAGTAAGTTAGCCCCTTGAGACCCAGAACGTAATTTCCTTTGTAATTTGACTACCATTAGACAAATTTTAGTGAATATAAACAATATTTTATGGATATGCCCTGATTAATATCCTTGTCCACTAACTAATTTGATATATTCAGTTACTTCTCGTAATTTTATAGCTCGACAACATATGATTTTTTATAGCAAAGGAAAAATCTGAGCGTGAAGGGGTTAAGAGGAAGAAAAAACAGAAGAAAATATAGATTGTAATAAATGAACACAATAGCGCACAGTAAGGATCACCTTGTCTTACATGAATGACACCGCCAACTTATTTCTTTAATGTGTGGAAGTGTGATGCGGTAAAACCAAGTATCTGCTTTAGCCTCTAAGCCCTCCTTTGTGCGATATATGATGTAGAAAGTGCTAAGGAAGCTAATTAAAAACCCAAGGAAGGAAGATAATTGCCTACAGGCGCTTTAGGCTCAAACGTAAAAAAAATAAAGTATGTATATGTACAGGTCAGGAGTGTGATGGAAATTAATAATACGTGTTTCTATTAGCTTCCCGACCTATTACGTATTTTTTTCTATTTTATTTATTTTACTTTTTTATTCAGTTACTTATTTATTTATTTAATTTTGTTTCTTTCTAAAGGGCTCCATTCAGGTGTTTGTATTTTTCATTGGCGTGGAAATTCTGTATTAATTTTTTTGTATTTTATCATTAATGTTAAAACCGCAATAGACTCCAAGACACTCGAAAGATGAGGTAAGTAGGAACATCACAGGAAAACGTGACAGACCATTCGTGACTCATGACTCGCCTACTAAATCGTGCAGGACATTGCCGACATTTTGCGGGGGTGTCACGTGGGCCTCATTTTTTTTTGGGGGGGAGGGGGTGCACACTAAACAACTAGATTGGACTCATACGCCACTTTCACGTAATTTTTTTCACGCCATTTTGCAACATTTCTGGAGAATACGTAATTTTTATTTTCGATTGCCATTATTTTATTTATTTTTTAATTTTTTTGAGTGTGTTTGTGTGGGGGGTGGGGGTGAGGTCCTTAGATAAATAAAAAAAAATGCAGAAATTCGTCTCCAATGAAAAATACAAAAACCTGAAACCCTTTAGAAAAAATTAA
>JACEEZ010001317.1:0-15914 GCA_016584305.1 Chionoecetes opilio
GTGGTTGGGTAATTTCGGGAAATTTAATGATTCAATTTGAGCAATTGCAAAGAAAACTTCTCTAAAGTTTGGCCAAAACTTTTGTAAAGATGATGAAAAACCTCCCCCTGGTGTATTCTTATTATGAAGAAATTATCATAACCTTCGAGGGGAAAAAAGTTGACAATCCGACAGAGAGAGATCAGCTTGGTGAGGGGGCAGAGATGTGAGAATGGGGGGATAGATGGGGGAAATAGGGGGACTTCTGCCGTGCCTCCCCGTAGGGGGAGTTGTAAGGAACCGCTTTTGGTAGACTAGACTATTTGACCTAAAAGATAATAAATGTCTCCTCTTTCCATGAATTAAATGCAAGTGCTGCTGTATAGTCTTTAAAAGTGAGGACTTTTATATTGTGTATCTGGACTCTGGGGGCAAGGGGAGATAAGCAAAACCCAGATTTCGTGGGGGGCGCCAACGCGGTTTTTTAAAAAATATTTCGATGCTTCATAATCGCAAAACGCATGTATACACTCATTTTTGCCAAAAACTAAATTTTGGCAATAGTGGAAATTTTTCCTTAGCATGGGCATTTGCATAGTTTTTGTAATATCATTAGACTCAAGGGGTTTGGGCAGGGTCCTGGGGGCTAACTTTTTCCCAAAACTATTTTTCGTTAGTTTTAGACCAACTTAGACTCGGAAACGAGACCCCACGGAAATTTTTAGAAACGGAAATGCCTGTCTAAAGCCACGGTTTGCCTAAGTCCACGTTTAAAAAAATCGGGCCGTAGGATACTGAATTATGCGTTTTTAATTTTAATATATATATATATTATATATATATATATATATATATTATAACAAAAATTATATAATAATAATATATATTATAATTATAATATATATATATTATATATATAATATATATATATATATAATTATATAAATATAATTATAATATATATATAAAAATATAATGAAAAGTACATACAATGGTTTTTGGAACTATCGCCCTTTGGGGAAATTTCGCCGAAACACAAATTAGAACTCCCCGACGTGGGAAAGGTTTAAACCCAACCGACATTGGGGACTAACTTTTAACCTAACTGTCAAGCTAACGATAGTATTTTTTCCCAGAATGCGAAAAAAAGGTAACCTTTATTTTAAAAGTTAAAATTTGGGGACTGTAATTTCAAGAATTGGAACCCCCAAAGACGGCGGGGGAGAATTTCCATCAGCGACAGTTCCAGGTACCCTTAAAATATGGTTTTTTTATGATTTTTTTCTTTTTTTACAAATAAAAAACTCAAGTTTGGGGTTTATAATCTGTTTTTTGCACACATTTTTGTGAATTTTGAAAGAAACTTTTAATTTTATTTTTATACTTCAAATTTATTTTTTACTATGAATGATCACATGTGTTTTCGTATTTTTTTCCCCTTTTCTATTAATTCTGAGGAGCAAAGAGGGAACACCGGGTACGCGCCACCCCCAGCCCACCACGGGAACGCATACCATTGTTTTCCCCAAAGCCTATACTCCCAGTACAAAAAGGGGTAAGGTAAAAAAATGGGTTTCCCCAAGGGGTTAAATCAGTTTATATAGAGGGATTTTGACCGAGCGCACTGCTACTGAGGGGCCTCTACCCCCTGCATCCCATTTGTCCCTCTGTGCTAAATAACCAGTCAGTAAACCGTTTTTAGTTTTGCAGTCTCTTCACCCCAAACCCCGATCCTTGGGGAACCAAAACCAGGCCAGAAAGCCCACAAAACCTTAGACCTTTTTTTGGTCTTTGTCCAAGACGGGAACCCACAGCGGGAAAAGTCTCGGTTTCGTCGTAACGTGCACATGGCCAACGACGCTCAAAACCGGGGATTAGAGAGGCGGAAATTCCCCGGCATGCTCATTATTGTTGGTGCTTTTAAAATTTTTTCATAGTGAATGTAGAATAGCTTGCATTTGGATGGATATATTTATATAGAGTAAAAGTAAAAAACAAGCAAGGGACTCTCCGTCGGCAGGGGGCCTTCGGCAGCAGCAGCAGCAGCTGATGAAACCCGTAGGTGGGGTTCAACACCAAATTCACCAAGGGAGATAAATGTTTTGGGAAAATTTAGTAAGGGGGGAAACCCCTTGAGGAATCCCAATCCCCGGTGATATATTGATAGTCGGGCACTTCGGGAAAAAAAGGGTTTCGCTTCACCTTTGGTGAAGGAAGTATTTTGAGGGTCTTATCCTAAGCTTTTTGTGCCGCTGATCCGAAAATCGTAGTTGGGTCACTCGTTAGCGGTAAGTTTTCGCGCAATTTGCATTTGGCAATTTGGCAATAAAATTGGCAATTACAAATTGCAGAATGAGAACCAGACGTCGTAGAGACCTCGTTTTGGACTCAAATTGAAGCTTATTAAAGAGTGCATAAAATTTTTATTGAGTACTCCGTGGTTGATCTGTTCGGATTACTGATCTATAATTTGGAAAATTAGAGAAAAGTGGAAAAAAATTGGAAAAAATAAAAGGAATAATTTTGGCCTTAAAGCCTGAGTTTTTAAATAATTAAAAACTAAATTTTAATAGTAAAAAAGTAAAAAAACAAAAAATTGTTCTTGGGACACATTTAATTAACGAATTTGTGCAAGGGTGGGTACAATTTTTGCGTAGAACAAGGTATTTCAACTGAAAAATGCTTAGGATAAGACCCTAAAAATACTTCCTTCACCTAAGGTGAAGCGAAACCCTTTTTTTTCCGCCCGAAGTGACCCGAGAAATTAATCCAGAACACAAATTTCAAACAACGAAACCGAGTCTCCTCCGCGTATTTTTGGAAAATAAAAATTAGAACAAAAAAAAATCCTTACTTGCGATAGCGAGCGTTCACAAGTTGAAAAAAATCGAATATCTAGTCGTCTACGCCATCGACGTCCTCATGCCATCTTCCTCGTCGTTGATGCACATCTCGGGGAGCAATCGCAAAGCTTCGAAAAAGGAGTCTGCAGGCGTTGACAGCGGCAGCGTTTGGGTCGAGCAGTTCGTTTTTGCATCCGCACTGCATCCCATCCATGATACTTTGCGGGGCGGGAAGCAGGGTGGAAGGGATAGGCGCCAGGTTTGGTCCGTAGCCGTACTTGGTCGGGTCGAGGGTCACCAAACTCCTTCTTCACAGCCCCCTCCCAGACGACGGCCTGTAGCTGGGCTCGCATAATGTGCTGGGTTGGTGGCGTTGCCTGTCGGAGGGGCCAGTGCTGCTCCAACCTTCTTCTTCGAAGTGCCGTCCACCTCGCCTGCGGCAGAGAGCGGGTTATATCCGTAAATTCTGCTCACGAATCGGCACAGCACGTCCAGGCTCTGTTGCGTCAGGGGACCAGGGCTTGGGAGTGAGCCCAAAGCGTCGAGGGTTGCCTGGTGGGCTGCCTGGAACACAGGGCCAAGCTTGCAACTTGCTTTTCCTGAAGAGGGCGCAAGTGGTGTCGCAACCAGTCAGAGCATGGAAGGACGTGATCACATCCCCCGTGAGAGCCCATTTTCATCGTGGATGAGCTAAAACGTGAAAGTCGTCTTGCCAAGCTGGAGGCACGTGTTGGGAGGTATCTTGGGGAAGTGTGGAGGAGGAGGACGAGGACGTCAGTGTCCGGAGAAACTACGGTTGCCTCCACATTTTTTGGCGAGCATGGAGAGATGATATTTTCATCTTAGGTCCGCTTCCTCTTGTTCTAAAGGGCGAACTTGGCTCCGTCCGGTCCAGAAGTTGCCACGGCTTTGTCGCCCCACCGCAGACGACGCGTAATCCCCATGAATGGTGCTGGATTTGGAGGCAATCCGAGAGGTCATAGCAGTCTTGTTGCTTTTGGTGGACAAGATGTTAGCCATGGTCATTCCAGCTTTGATCCTCATCGCTGTTTGGGATGTCGATATCGTATCCCCACCTCGGGCTCGCTGTTCCCTGGTCTTGTCTTTGAGGGACGCGCCGATGTCGTACCTGTCAAAGACAAAGGTGCAACTCCCCGTAGCCATACCCAGTTGGGCAACTCCCCTGCAGGAGGGATCCAACCAGGTCCTTAAAGTTTGCTGAGCCGAAACGGGGTGCTGGCTAAAGGGATAGCCATCCCGTCGGGACCAGCACGCGAGAGGATAAAGGGGGGTTTGCGAGGCCGTGGAGACCGCCGCGTTCATCTTTCCAGAACCCTGGAAAGGGCACTTTTTGTCGTGACCCGCGGGTGGCCTTGGCGTCAAAGGGCAAGAGGGAACAGGGAGAGCTCATAGTTGGAGAGATGGGGGCGAAGGTCCAGACTGCTGTCGAGTTGGAGGGCGAGCAGCAGGCGCCGAGGGGAAGTCTGAGGATCCCGTGACAATCACCTGCTTCCCTCCGATTGAAACTTTGGCTTTCTTGCCCAGCGTTTTTGAATGTATTGGTGGGCTGACGATGCAGGACCTCCCATGGACTTTGCTGCGCAGTCCTGATCCTTCCCTCTTCGTATTTCAAGAGAGCTTTCCTTGCAGCTCCTCGATTCTTGTCAGTGCGTCCACCATCTTATCTGGAACAACCTTTGGGGGAAAGGACGGTGGTGAGTGGGCTTTCTCGCGAGTGAAGGGGTTAGCTGGCGAAAAAGACCAGCAACCTCTTGGTCATCTCGTGTGTCTTCTTCGTGACCGCTGGCTGTCCTTGTGGTGCTTTGATGCCGTAGCAGAACTTCCGAATGATTTGGGCCCTTGATTGCCAAGATTTCGTCTTGGATCAAGAAGAACTTGGTCCTCGTCGAGGGATTTTTCGTGATCCTACAAGCCCCCCGGTCCCTTTCAGAGCCCGGGTTCACCTGTTCCAAGCATGGTCGCAGCCAAGGGACGTGAAAGGTACCAACGACTTACGGGCGACCCCGTGTTTCTCCAAGTACGTCCACGCTCTTGGATTCTTGAGGCGGAGGTCCTGCATCATGGCCACGTAAACCGGGACAGTCCAGAGAAAAATTACCATTTTCTATTAATCGACGTAGTGCCTTTATGAGAACAGATACAGCCAGAAAAAATTTCATGACTTTTGATGTGAATTAAGGCCAAAATTATTCCTTTTATATTTTTTTCCATTTTTTCCACTTATCTCTAATTTTCCCTTATAGTTTCAGTAATGCCCAACAGATACAACCACGGAGTACTAAATAACATTTTATGCACCTTAAAAGCTTCAATTTTAGTCCAAAACGAGGTCTCTACGACGTTTTGGTTCTCATTCTGCAATTTGTAATTGCCAATTTTTTTTGCCAAATTGCCCAAATTGCAAATTACGCGAAAACTTACCGCTAACGAGTGACCCAACTACGATTTTCGGATTTTAGCGGCACAAAATGCTTAGGGTAAGACCCTCAAAATACTTCCTTCACCTAATGTGAGCGGAAACGCCCTAAGTGACCCTACTATGATGCTATCACAGGCGTGGGACTGACTGTCTTCTTCAGGAAGCACGGTGAGCGGATAACTGCGGTTTTTACTCAAAACTTTTGAGTGTGGCGGCTGGAGCCGCCAGCTCCCTTCCCGCCACTGTAGTTTGGGCAGGATTAAACGTCTTATTACTCATTATTATACAACTTAGTGATTATGGTGAGATGTTATATATACTTGTCATTATCTAATCAATGTAGCACCGTGTCACCTTAAATAAGGGGGATTTAAAGATGTTATGATGAGGTGACTGATTGCGGGGCAGAGTGACGGAGAAAGGGCCTTGCCGCGGGGCCTCTCCATAACACAAATATTTTACTATTTTAACCCACACACACACCTTCTACCAAAAAAGCCTAGCAACACAGGCTCCTTACTTACATATCTTACTATCTGATACATTAAAACTCCTTAAAAAGCAAACATTCCGAAAAACGAGAATTAGTTTGAGATGACAGGGAAAGAAGGCGGGGGAGAGGCAGTCTGGCATGCCATTTTTGCCCGGAAAAATGTCTCGCTGACTTGTGATTGGTCGAGAAGTTTTAAAAACAGTTTATCATTGGCTGGTGACTGATGGGCGCGCTTGATGAACATCATTACTCGCCTTAGCCAGTCAAGCGCCTTCCGACGCGTTAACGACCGAAAGGGAGGCTTTGTAGCTTTCGTCGTTAGGAAAAGAAGTTCGGGGAGATGGTCGTTGCTGGGGCAACTACCTTTTTTTGCTGGTTCCTGCCCGGTCCGGTTTTCACACTGGTGAAGTCGATGTTACCATATTTAAACATGTTAAAACGCGCACTTATTGTCAGCTGCCTGTGTGTGATGCCCACCCAGAGTGAGAGCAGCCAGGGAGTGCCTCACCAGGGTTGCCAGACAGTCTGGTCTCAAAATCCCAAATATTCGGGGGAAATCCCCAAAATCCCCATTTCATATATTTCCATACTTGTTATAAATGCTGAAAAATATGCTACATAGCTACTCCACATGTACATTAAAATAGCCATGTTGATTTTAATGTACAAATAATTCAATACTTTGGGTTTTTCACAAAATATTACTTACACATGAAGAGCATAATTCACTTTTTATTATAATCATCACAGAGGACTGAAAAAAAGGGCAGTAATAGGATACAGCCTTTTGGGATTTAATAAAAATACATTTAATAAATTTTCTACTTAAGGCTGATGGGGATTATATATTTCCTTAAATTGCTTAGAAATATGATACAAAAATAAATGAAATTTAATGCTCTTAGCCTCTTGGGGAACTTAAATAGTCCAACTAATATTCTGGACATTACTGTACTAAGCCAGAAAGAAAGAATAGAATAACACATTTGCATACTAATAATATCATCCCCTCGAATCATCATTTTCATGGTTTTGTAGATATCTGAAGTCATCATGTTGACTGTTTATCATTTACAGAAAATTGAAACATTCCCGGCCCTTTTAAATACCGCTTTGAAAGCAGAAGTCCAACTATAGAGTTTCCCGGGTTTAGAGTTTTGTTCTTAGTTTTGTTTTTAAATGTTTACAGATGAAAATATCCTTTCTGCTGTAGCACTAGAATGAGGAAGACGGGAATAGCCCAGAAACAAAACTTGACAAATTTGGAAACATGGGGGTTTCATCCCACTCTTTATTTCTCTAACTGTCTCCCAGAAGCCCTTTAACATCATTGATTTCTGAATCAGCAAGATCCGGTGTTTCTTAGTACTTTCCATTCTTTGTCTAGGTGATTTATTTGTCAGGACCTACAATTCCAGGAAATACACTAGCCAATGGACCAATGGGGACCCATTTCTTGACTTGTTTCTTTGGGATCAATGAAGCTCAAATTACTTCTTTTTGCCGTCGGTTTAACCTCATGTTTTCTTTTAACCTTCATATTAATATTATTATTTTTAAGCGATAAAATACATATTTTTTTCAGAAGCCTCGAAGGTCCCCAAATCGAGAGTGAATGTCCCCATGTCCCCATCAGTGCCCCGAAATCCCCAATATAGGGGCAAATCCCCAAATCTGCCAAATCTGAGTTACACGTACCACACGAGTATAGAACTCTGTACGAAACGGTTTAAATATGAAAACGACATATGACGGTAAAAATTTAAAGTTTACAAGATATTGTAGTATGACTTAATGATAAACCCGTTGGACTCCAGGTGGTTAAGACAATTATTGTTGACAAATCCCAAATCTGGCAACTCTGTGCCTCACAGCAGCAGGTGACTGTCTCTGGCTACTCAGTCACGGTTTTTTACGCTCCGAGGATTACAGTGATTGTTTTTATGATGGTCTGCGGAAAGTACATGCCTTTAAAAACCTCCTAACACACGTTTGAGTCAATACATTTTAAGGTTGGCTTACAATGACACGTTGTGGAGGGGAAGTATTAATAGGCTGCGGGCGATAGTTGTCTGACAAGTGGAGAAAACGCTGTTATTGTTTTTTTTCTTTCAAAATGCCATTGATTATCCATGTCTACGTATTCTAACCTACACGTAGATGTTCTAAGCTCTACAATAAAGAAAAAAAACCCAGAATATCTTCTTTGGTTGAAAAAATATGGCATTTTGAAAAGGTACAAAAACATAACAGGGTTTTTCTCCGTGTTCTATCGTGGCCTTGCGGTTTTTCCCTCTCGCGGCCCCCTGTGTTTGTTGTTGCTGATTACTAAAAAAAATATATGAGAAATTTGATCTTTCGATGGCACATCAATTCCTGGCGCACAATCCATGTTATTGCACATTGTTAGGGAGGACATTTGGGGCTATATTCAAGAATGCTCGTAAATCCGGCCGGTGGAGATGTTCCACGTCGTACCTCCAGGTCTCATCTACAAGAATGCCCACGGGTTTGGATATTTGACAGGTGTACCACACAATATAATAAGTTTCATCTATCTAGACACTTTGCAAGTACCAACTAAAAGTTATGACTATTCAAGCGCCGCCACGTCAGCACGAACTAGGGGACTTCTGACCGCTGACCGAATGCGCAGGGACCCCTACACATTGCAATTTCACGTCTCTACCAACCTTGGCCCTGACGGACGTACCAAACACGCGGGGGCCCAAAGCGGCATCAGTTTTTGACTGTTTTATACATATTAATACATTTTACTAAGTGAAATGTATCATTTCTGACATTAAAAAAAATAGCTAAGTTATTTTTGCCACTTGTCTGAGGCGTTGGTGGCAGAAAAAATTTGGGCCCTGAGTGATGCGTGCGAGTACATTTGAACGGCCCGCCACCACTGCTCACACAATGGCCGACCTCCCTCCCCCGCCGCCCCCTGGCTTCCTCAAAGTTCACACACCCCATATAAGGCCTCCTGGACCAGATTTTACCTTAATGATGACACGTTGCATTCACAGTGTATGGCTGTCACTCTCGGTTGTGTTGAAAACTCTCCTGTAATGGTCTGGGAAGAAATACGATGGAATAAGTGGAGAGCGGGGTGAAGGGGGGATGTGCAAGTGTCGCTATCAGCTGACTCAAACCTCCACCTGAGCTCGACGTGGTGCGCGTTGGCGTCGTAATTTGATTCTTGGTATACCAAAAACCGATACAACGGGGTGGGAAAAATCTTGAATATGGCCTTATAGTCAGGACTACTGAGTGCCAGGCCGGGAATGTCGCGGGGGAACAACGGTCATTATTTAGAGATCGGAATTTTTTTTTTTATATTTTTGCCATTTTAAGTTTTTTTTTTTATGAGATGTATTTTCACCAAAATATGTGATATAAAAACATTAAAATATGTGGTTTTTAATCAGTGCTTTATTTCCGTGCAAAATTTGCAGGAAAAAAAAAAAATTCAGAATGAGAAAACAAAATTAGACAGCTGGGCCCATACTTATAGATTTAGGATTCTTCCTAACCGTAAGTTTGGTTCCCCCCCCCCCATAAAATCTTAACGGTTTTTTAAACATCCCCCCCCCTCCCCCCAACCGGCCCTAAAGGTTCCTGGGGCCTAAACCTCGGTCTTAAGGTTCCTGCGCCTAAACATCTTACAGTCTTAAGGTTCCTGGGGCCTAACATCTTACAGTCTTAAGGTTCCTGGGGCGCTAAACATCTTCGGTCCTTAAGGTTCCCTGGGGACTCAACATCTTACAGTCTTAAGGTTGCCTGGTGCTAAAACATCTTACGTCTTAAGGTTCCTGGGGCCTAAACATCTTACAGTCGTAAGGGTTTCTGGGGCCTAAAACATCTTACGGTCTTAAAGTTTCCTGGGGCCTAAACATTCTTACTGCTAAAGGTTCCTGGTTCCTTAACATCTTACCGGTCTTAAGGTTCCTGCGGCTAAAACCATCTTACGGTCTTAAGTTCCTGCGGCCTAAAACACTTACGGCCTAAAGGTTCCATGCGGCCTAAACATCGTACGGTCTAAAGGTTGTGACGACTAACTGGATCACGGCCGAAAAAAATAACGGCCTTAATAAACCCGAACTTAACCTACCTAACCTGCCACGGCTGGCGGCGTAGTTTAAATTATATTTAAGAAATTCATATCTCAGGAACGAGTTGTTTCCGATGAAATTGCATATACCAGTACAACACAGTGTCTTGTATATGCATAAGGCACTTCGCTATACACATAAGTTGTCCTTCGTAGTGAGTATGGTGTTTTTCTGTAGAACAATACCAATTAGTTGTATTTTTTATTATTTTCCCCAAGTGAATTACAACTGCATAAGTACTGAACAGAAAATAATAGAGAACAATTTACTGTTAAGGCTGTCGAGTCACCACACTTGTGGAATATTAACACTGTTTTTTTAGGTAATGGTTTTGTGCCATTTATTGTAAATGTATTTTCAAAAGAAAGTTAACCTATGTAACTGAGACTCATGCAAAGAAAAAAATACAGCAGCCACATTTTCCTGTCACACAACGTCCTTAACCTTTGGTAAATGTTTCTCATTGAACAAAACTACGTATTTTTATCTGATAGATTTGTTGCTTGGCAATGCTTCAAACTTCATTAATTTAGTGCCTCAATTTAAACGTTCCCATTAATATTGCTCATTAAATCTTTCTAGGTGGTGGTAAACCAATTCTCCCTCTCAGAACTGGACTACTTATAGGCGCGTTTTCGCAACTTCCCCGACCTTGTCCCAACCCAGCCCGGTGCAGGCTGGACTGATGCTCGCAAAACATCCGCGATGGCCCCATCCCATTCGTCGTTTCCTATTGGCTGGGGGATCAAGTGGGGGGTCCTACCGTCCCTGCAAGCTTTACCGTCCCCCCCCCCCCCCGAAGCACACCAAAGGTTATTAATTTGGACCCAGGTAATAAGTAATAACCTCCTCGTTGGCATACGAGGGTGAACCATGGTCTCATTCTGTGGTGTGATGACAGTCAGTTTATAAATCACTGACGAAGAACATCCCCAGCACACAATATTTGCAAACTTTCTCATAAGTCAAATTGCAGGGATGACTATGAAAATTGAATATGAAATCTCATTTAAATTACCGTCCAATAACACTATCTATAGTCTCCCACTGCACTAATGTCGCAGGGTACATATATTACGAGTTTTAGCATCACTACATACTTGTAATGTGCCACTGAAGAGATGTTGCACAGTACGTAGTTTAACATTTATCTACTAACACTATAACATGTGGAAATTATCCACCAACCACCCTCCCTCATATGGGTAGAGTGTGGTTAATTTCCCCTCCTTGTGAGGGAGTTTATTGTCCGCTCCTCATAGGTGCGTAGGCAATGTATATATTATATATATTATATATCGTTATAATGGTACTGGGTAATAATTAAGGTAATTTTAAGTAAATGATTAGTACTGGATAGGATAATTAATTTCCCAGTGGTTTATAAGCATTTGCAACTTTAAATAATTAGCACTTAGTTGTAGCGGCTTCATTAGCTGCCGCCCCTTAGATCACCTAGCCACCGGGAATTATACACGTGGCTATGGTATTGGTAGCGGTCCTGGCCGCCCACTGTAGAGCTCAGTCACTCCGATACCCGTGAGGAGAACCATATCTCTTACTAAATATATACGTGAAATTGGTAATATCTGAGGGACCTGTGTTCATCATATTGCCATAGTTTTTAAATCAAGGACGTGTCTTACGACATAGCAAATATCAGTGCGCGTCTATGTAAAGCCTGAATACTTCCTTAACGCCTCAATGATTATAATCGCCGCGCTGTGATGGTTTGATGACCACTTGACGCCAACCACATCTAACGCCTCCACCCCGCACTTCACCTTGCGGCCTTCGACACGGCTACCACTTCGGATCACAAGCCAAGGCAGTATTAATCAAAAGCCTACGCGATTTCAACCCACTATCCCCTATAAGTATCCTCTTTAGTTGACTAGTGGGGGTATTGTGTCGGGATGAGATAAAAGATGGGTTTTGATAGGTAATCCTCACATCAATTGTATGTATTTGACCTAAATTGCTATAACAATACATGTCATTTAAGGAACACCCCAAAAAAAAAACAAAAAAAAAAAAAAAAAAACCCACCCCCCAAAACAAAAAAAAAAAAAAAAAAAAAAAAAAACCCCCCCCCCCAGTGACACATATACAATTAAGTCTGTAGTGTGCTACATTCGTATATCTGGCGCTGGTAAACATTAGTACGTGGCGACTATAGCGTTGCTGACGTAACATTATTTTCGCAAGATGTTGTTTCCGCAAATTTTTTGGGGGGGCGCTAATATTGGAATTTTTTTTCGTGAATTTTTTTTAATGTACTTATGGTCGGCCATCTGGTGTTTCATGTTTATCAGCAGCACGAAGAGCTCCTGTCGTCTTCCCCGCTGACGTGTAGTGGGCGCATGCGCCAGTCTCGCCCAAACTGTTCCAAGGTGTCCTGCTCTCTGCTCTGGACTGCTCGGACTGGCTGGGCTACGTTCCAGACCTGCCTCGCGAAAACCAGTGTCCGCCCCCGGACTAGTCTAGTCCAACCGGGCCAGAACGGTCCGCGAAAACGCGCTATTAATAGCAACATTCTGGGGAGGGAGAAGTGGTGTTCGGTGGGCTGTCACGACAGGACCGAGCGATCCTGGTGTACCTGAAATGCCGGTCACCTGCGGCTCCCCAAAGGATTGAAATGATATAATGTACATTATTTGCATGACTCTCCTCGTAATTCTTATTTTCTCTGTATAAATAACTTGATCAACTAATGGGAACCATTGGGTTACTTTCCTTGCCTTATCGCATATGCTTCCAGTAGAATCGTACTGCAGTTTTGTCACAAAGCGTTACTTAATTGGTTTCTGTAATGCTTCTATGTGCTCTTGGTTGATGATTTTTTCTGTGTTTGGCGACTGAGACTGTGGTTTTTGTTTTTGGGTTGCAATGAACACTAGTAGATGCAATTTTTCTTATTTCACTTACGTTACCATAATCGACACTCTAAGCGTTAAGCATAACCCTACAAATGTTAGATTAGTCATGCTAATCCCTTAATTTATTGCAAATGTGAATATGTTGCAAATCTTTATATAATTATCTCTAGATCTTTTAAATTTTGTGTTAATTATCTTCTTTTAAGCGTCCACCGTCCTTTTAAAATAATATTATGCTTAATGTGAGTATGCGGGTATTATTGCATGTTTTTAAAATAAGTCACGCTTCTTCATTTTAAGAAAAGTTGATTTTTTGTGAGCCTACTCTAAGTTTGCTTTTATTTTGAAAACCGATGCATTCACCACAACAGTCAGGTGGAAGATCCGCTCCTACGGGAAGCAGGTGCAGCCCCCTGCTGGACTCAAACAATTGTTGAGCCGCGAGCCCAAGCTGCGCATGTTTTCCTCGAGTTCCATCCTTCTCTTTGAGACGATGGTCAAATTTTTCCGATTTTTTCCCGATTGATTGATGTTATTTATTTAGTCAAACGCTAATTTTATACACGGGCATAATTCATTTATCAGAAAAACGAATATATCAGTAATAAATACTCATCATCGGGAACATTACCCGATGATTGATTTTATTTATTTATTTAAGGCTATGTATGCATGGTTCTAATTAATTTATCAGATAACGCAATTATAGCAATGGCAGAGCTAATAAAATGCGCTTCTTATTGATACTCTTCATTATAAAAATTTGACTCGCAAGTTTTAAATGGCGAAGAGTTAATTGAATATAAGTTCATGCATATTCTCATATCTCGTAATGGCATTTCTTTTAGCGTGGTTTTATACTGTTTTTTATTTGATAATATTATAGAACAAACATTTACAAGATTAAAGTATATCATATATACTGAAAAACCATCTATATTATAGTCATAGACAACTATATCTCTTGTGGGCGCCCCGCAGGCCCCTATGCAGCCCCCGCACGTTCAAAACATTGTCGCGTGAACATTTCCAGGTATACATGGTCTATGCCCGGAGAGAAACAACTCTCCCCAAGCCAGGTAGGTGACAAAAATTGCTCACGTCAGGTCCCCATGACTAGGACACCTCTCAACCAGCAGTGCTGCACAGTTAGGGACCAAAGCAATCATCACAGTAGGAGGGGTGGCCCCCCTCCATGAAATCCTTGTTGTATATAGAGTGTGGACCATCCCTGCCATCACTATCAGTTCTGGGAAGGAGCGCGCAATCCCCACAAGGGAAGGCGTGCGATTTCCAGACCTGGTGACTGCACGAGAGGGACGGTCGTGGTAGTCGACGTATTAGTGGTAGCTGATACCCCGCTTCCGCTGAGAGCCTGCCGTGGCCCACGGCCTTAAACTGCTAACTACAGTGGGTCCCAGACATCATTGAAAGATGTAACTCAGCTCACAGGTGCACAACCCCCAGAGATAGGTACCTTTACCATCAACTGGCGGGGCAGCCATAGCTCGGGAGACACTGCACATTGGCAAACCATGGGCTTGCCTAAACACACGCTCAAGCTCGGTGGTGCAGTGTCCACGAGAAGAGTGTGAACCTCGATAGACAACCCACGACACATACGGGTGGGCCAGTGGGCCACCGGCCAGTGGTAGTGAACAGGGTCGCACCCTTGACGCTTGATAAATGCTCGGCTCCAGAAACAGACACCCCCCCAATGGCATTCCTCCTCCCTACCCCCGTGTTGTTTTTTGTACCCCCATTTTTCTCGGGAACCGGACAAAAAGGCTGGCAACCTTAGTAGACCATTTTTTGTATGTTTCCGCCCGTGGTTGGGGTGCAATTTAGTTGCAGCTGACTAACTGCACCCACAAATGTTGGTAAACCCATGGCATGTATGTCATGTCAGTGTCCCCAGGGGAACGGATAGAAGTGAAGCTAAGTCGCCCCTCTGGATAGGATAGCATTCCTTGGCTATGGGGTTTATTAAACACCTGCGTGTGTTGAACAATACTTTAATTAATTCTCAGTGCAATACTCTCACAAAATATGATACTATGCATATCCACCCATCCATCTGTATTTTCACCCCGTTTCCGTCCCGACAGGGCACTGATGATACCCTTACCGGGGGGGGGGGGAGCCAAGTGCCCGGACGGACACCAAGGTATGCTTGCCCTGGGCAATTGGCCATTTCGTGCCTTATATATCTTTTTTTCAATGGCTCTGATTAAAGGTTGCGGTATGGGCTGGGGAATGGAGGGGGGGGGGGGGGTGGGCGAGTACGCTCTGTCATCACATCCCCTCCCCATTTCTGGGGCTTAGGTGCCCAATTCCAGCTACCAATCCACCACCCTCTTCCATAATACCAGAAGTATAATTAGTAAATAAATAAGAACAAAAATTGTAATCTTGTGGAGGCTCCAGGCCCCAGTTTGCAGTTTTTCCCGAGATTGTTGGAGGCGCCTGGCAGCTGCCAACTTTTGCCCATCCTAAATCCTGGCTCCTCTCTCACACCTTCTCTCTCCTTCCTTTCCTTTCCCTTTTCTCTCTCTCCCTCTCCTCTCTCTTCTCTCTCTCTCCTCTCCTCTTCTCCTCTCTCTTCCATCGATCTCTCTCTCTCTCTCTCGCTCTCTCCCCCCCCTTCCTTTCCCTCTCCTCTCTCCTTTCTCTTTCTCTCCTTTCTCTCGCTCCTGTCTCTCTCTCTCTCTCTCCTCTCGTCTCTATCTCTCTCTCTCTCTCTCATCTCTCTCTCTCTCTCTCTCTCGCCTTCCTCTCCTATCACTTCTCTCTCATCTCTCCTCATCTCTCTCTCTCGTCTCTCGCTCCTTCTCGATCTTCTCTTCTCTCTCTCCTCTCTCTCTCTCTCTCTCTCTCTCTCTCTCTCGCCTTCCTTCCTTCTCTCTCCTCTCTCTCTTTCTCGTCCTTTCTTTTCTTTTTTCATCTTTTCTCTCCCTCCTCCTCTCCTTCTCCCTCCACGAGAGAGTAGAAAAAACTAAGAAGATAGAAGGAAAAGGAAGGAGAGAGAGAGAGAGAGAGGGAGGGGAAGGAAGAGAGAGAGAGAGAGGAAGGGGAAGGAAGAGAGAGAGAGAGATAGATAAGGAGAGAAAGAATGGAAAGTACGAGAGGAGAGAGAAGGAGAGAGAGAAGAGAAAGGCACAC